>JACAXG010000014.1:16669-387380 GCA_018881555.1 Amblyornis subalaris
AAGGGAAGGGAAGGGAAGGGAAGGGAAGGGAAGGGAAGGGAAGGGAAGGGAAGGGAAGGGAAGGGAAGGGAAGGGAAGGGAAGGGAAGGGAAGGGAAGGAGCTTTTTAAAACATTGAGGCCTTCATCAGGTCCAAAAAGGATGAGGCAGATGTAAATAAAATTAGCTGAGCTATATACAACTAGAAGGCAATTGCTCACAGTTTAGCTAGGTACGTATCAGCTACATCATCTCTGAAAGAAAAGATGGCTGACAGCTTTCAAGTAAAAGAGAAGTTAGTAAGAGGATGACACTGGACACAGTTACAAATCAGCTGATCTAGTAAAAGACCTAGACCTCTACCTACAATTTCTGTTTCTTATTTCCTGCTGTATTGTCCATGGTCATGTTTCAATGTCACAGACATCATATTTAAGTAAGCGGAATTCCACAGCTCACTCCCCCCATATGCTGCAACCAGCACTAAAACTCTCTTTGTACCAGCCACGATTAGCTCTGAAGATATACTTGGACAGGGGTCTTTGAAGGATGTGATGATCAACACTTGTCAACAAGACAAGAATTATACAGATTTCCCTATCAGAGTTGTTTAATGTGAGCAGCTCATAAAAAGCTACATTAAAAATTTGAAGAACCCTACTGTACTATATAGCTTCTGGTCCTGTCCATCTCTGTTTATCATCTTTATAGCTTAATGGCCACATTCTCCAGCATGACTCTGCAATGCATAAGAGCACTCTTACTGATTATCTGACGTCTCCCAATCCTTTCACCTATCTCAGATGTCCCAAATTACCACTCCTGCTGCTGCCTCATTTCTTGCTCTTTTGCTCTTCTGTCACTTCTCATCTGGACCAATGCATACCTTTGATCTCTCTTAACTCTCCAAGTGCAGTTAAGAAGCAATCCAAAACTGAGCAGAAAAACAATGTATAAATAGTAATTATTAGGAAAATGCAGTGCTCTTTCCTTCATTTCTATTACTTCAGAACAAAACTCTGTCATCTCTAATACAAGTAATCACAAAACGGTGTCATTAAAGGTTTCCATATAATATTTGAAGACTATGAGTGGCTCTCAATATACCTAAAATGCTAGAAAGAAAAAACACATTACTTTAAGTGAAGCTATAGACATTGAATGTGCCAGGGATGAAGAACCTAATGGAACCAAAACATTTTCTACTATGCTTTTCGTAATTGTTACTGGCTACATAGAGAGAGGTTTATTCTTTGCTGTACCTTTTCCTAAATGAAACACATTTCCTCAACATATATTAACATAAATGATTCTGGGCTTTATCCAAATGGGCATCTTGAGCATAACCTTTATCAATGTTAAGTGCTTAATAACTACAAGCTAAACCCAGTGGTCTCTCAGCTGGACCATTACACCCATTAAACATTTAAATAAAACAATTTTCAACTTATGTACAAGTGGGATGTTTGTTGTCCTTTTTTTTTTTTTAAAGCAAGAATCATGCCACAAATAATTCCGTATTATAGCTTTTTAAAAAAGCTAAAAAAATTACTTTTAAATGAAAAATACTGACTGGGACTTTTTACCTACAAAATTTTTATGCCTTTCACAGTAGAGAATACAGGAATAAAATCCAGAAACTTGGTAGCAGTCACCCACCYTAAATAACAAAAAAATATGCCTTACATTTTTCCTGAAACACTAACAATTTCACTTTAAGCAGGGTTTCTCCAGAAGATACTGGGGAACATGGAATGAGAAGGCTCTGTAGCCTAGATTAGTACTGACAAAATCTTAAATTTAACCCGTGAAGTTCATTTCATACATAAGATGTTATAGTCAGAAGCATTTCAGGGCTTCTAAATTCTTTAAATAATCATGGAAAATAGAAATTCAGCCACAAAAATAGTACTGAACAACTCTAAGGTTCAAATTGCATTCAAATCCACCTGCTTCATGCCTTAAGTGTCAGCCACGAGAGCTACATCAGTGTAAACTGCAATAACAAACTGATGTTCATATGCAATAGGCTGCATCAAAATATAAACGGTCACTAGCAAAAGTATCAGAAAAAACCAAACAGAGCTTAGGCCTTCTTACTATGTTAGTCATGGATTTAAAAAAAACCAACCAAGTGTCCTTCCATCCCCAATTAGTACTAGCTATAATTAAATTTGTCTTCCTATGAGTAACTAATGTAAAGAATGCAGGGCATGGGTAACGTGATTGCTGTTGCCCAGCCCAGTGAACAGAACTGCTGCATCTGCATTGTGAACAATCTGGAAGCTGTGGGGAAACATTGATGAAAATCCTGATAAAAGACAATGAAAAAATAACCAGACTGCACAGTGAGAAAAGCATGAGTGTTGTTTCAATGTTTGCACGGGATAAATAATGCTATGGTCTGTATGAACTATGCGGCTGGAAAATCATCACTGAGCCACGCCTGATACACATGGGCCAATTAATAAGAGAAGGCATTGTCAAACTACTTATGTCCAGCTTCCTAATGTAGTCCCAAAATGTTTTTAAGAAATCCACTTCATACAGCATATACTGCAAGGCAGCTATATTTGACAGCTATTGTAACTATGAGAGAGTGTAAAATTAAGGATTAACCTTTTAACAGGTGGATATATTCTTGGAATGATACAACTGAGATAGGAAACATACCTAGCACAGCCAACATGGATGCTGTGAATTTGACAGAGCGAGAAGTTGTTTTCTGCAGACTTTGAACAGAAAAACAATTCTCTTTCTCTTAAGAGGAATTTACAGCACTACAGCACACAGTCAGTGTAATTGAGGAATTCATAAGACTGACTCAGCACTCCTTTAACTGTTCACAAGATACATTTTTTTATGTCCTAAGTATTTTTTAGTACCGTGACATGATTTCCATCCTTCAGCACTTATGACGCCGGATTTAGCAGAGAGATGGGGTTTAACTCCTACAGACCGTTTTGTGTTGTGATGGTTTTGACAACAAGGACTTCTGGTCATCACCTTATAACCTGGTGTAATGGCCTTTTTCTAATGCAAACCTGTACACCCTAGGATAAAACTCCACTTAAAGAAGACCTTACTAGTTAGCCCTTGAGCACATTGGCATACTTGGGTCAAGAACCCAGGAATGCGTACCTCTAGGTTCACATGATTCAGCTCTGATATCAGTGAGCTCAGGTGTGGAAGTCATTACACCACAGATTTATACTGCTGATGTTCTGTGGAGTCCTGAGGAAGTCATGTAAGAAAGACCAGTGTTGCCCAAACTTATGGTGTCATGCAGAAACAATTCCTTTGAGGGCAATTAAAATTACCTCCCAAGCAATATTGCTGTTGCTTTATGCTAACAGAAACTGCAAACTATCTTCCCATTTAATCTAAATGAGCCATATCAGCACTTCAGTAAAAAYGAATGTGGTAATGGTTAAATGCTCAGATATGGGAAATTACTGCTTATATAGATTTTTGACAACTATAATTGATCAGCATTAGGGTTAATGCATCATTTCTATAGTAATAGCATAGTCCTACACAAAAACTCTTGCTTTGTCTAGTTCAAAGGGAAGGAGGCTGAGGTGCAACGTCATTGCTCCCTGCAGGTTTCTGAGGAGGGGGTGTGGAGGGGAAGTTGCTAGGCTCTTCTCTCTGGAATCCAGGGACAGAATGCCTGGGAATGGCTCAAAGCTGTTCCAGAGGAAATTCAGAATGGACATTACGAGGAAGCATTTCTTTACCAAGAGAGTGGTGAAACACTGGAACTGACTTCCTAAAAGATGCCCCAGGTCTGTCAGTGTTTAGAGGCATTTGGATTGTGCCCTTAATAATACGCTTTAGCAGYGGTTCAGCCCTGAAGTGGTCAGGCAATTGAACTAGATGATCACTGTTGATCCTTCCCAAACGAACTATTCTATTCTATTCTATTCTATTCTATTCTATTCTATTCTGTTCTGTTCTGTTCTGTTCTGTTCTGTTCTGTTCTGTTCTGTTCTGTCCTGTTCCGTTCCGTTCCGTTCCGTTCCTGATGCTATTATACTTCTTTAGCTAGGAAAGCATCTCAACTTCGTGATACTAAGGTTTTTCAAAAGGGAGTAACCTAACCCTAACCCTAACGTATTCACTTTATCATAAATGTCATTCCCAGTATATCACCCTGATTTTTATTTTTGCATGTGACTAAAGTTAATTACATGGCCTAGAATGAAGTACTAGCTTGAAATTCAACACAAATCTGGCATGGAACTAGAGCATTGCTGTAAGTCTGAGTAACTTGGTGGAAGTATTGCCACTGCTTCTTCCCAAATCCCTGCTAAAATTTTTACACCTTGAGAACTTTGCATCTTCAGGAATTTTATCATCTGCTAGTTTTTTAAGTATTAACAGTTTTAGCACTTCCTGTAGTAAGGAAGAACATGCATGTTCAGATGAGATAATAGAATTTTTCTATTTKGAGAGAGTTTAAAACCCTGGTGTGTGGAAGTAAGAAATTGTAAGATCTATTGTTACCTACTGAGGGACTAACAGCTACAATTTGGACACATGATTGGGACTCCCCTGTACACATATAGAGCAAGAGAGTGCTTTACTATTTCTAGTCAAGTGGTAAAGAGAGGGAAAAAAGAGAAATACATAGCTGTCCTGCCTGCACTTATCGCCATGGCAAATGAGGAGTGGCACTGGTGACAAACCCCTGCTTTCTGCTCCCAGCCACATGTCCTAACCAGTAGGTCTTGTGGCCTCCCATCCCCAAAGAATCACTAGAAAAGCGGAGCAGGCAAGGATGAATTAGAGGCCAAGTTAGGAGAAAAACACACATACACATCCCTTGTTTAGCCTATTTGCCAACGGAAAGGAGACACATAAATCAGTTGTACATGGTTCTGTGTTCTCTGGTAATATTTAAACCTTTTCATTAAATTTAAGAAAGCAGTAGGAGGTCTCAGCATTACATCTTTTTAACAATTTTGTAAAGATTGGTGAGAGAGGTAACTATTTCTCCAATGAGAAATAAAGGTTCACCATCAATTCGCTTCTTAATAGATGCCAAGTTAATATGCAACCAGGAGAACAGCTTCTGTTGTACCTTGCATTGCAGATCACTGAGAATCAAACCTAAAGATAATACAAAAGAAACGGATATCTACTTGCTTCACTGCTTATAGGTATGTTCATCATATTAACTAGAAGAAATTATCAGAATTCCTCAATCCCCTGCAATATGTTAAGTAATATGAACCAAGCAAATTATAGAGCCTATCTTTTTAGAAGATTATCACGTTTATGTAACGGGTGGATTTTTTTTCAAGAAAACAAGGCCAGAACTGTAACTGGCTCTGGTGTGGGCAAAGAGAATGTCCATTAGGAAAGGCGAATGTGAAAAGGTGAAATAAGTTGGAGTGACAACATAATATTTTGATTACTCAAATAAAAACATGAAAGCCTTTTCAGTCCTATTGGAGCAAGTTACATTATACTGAAATCCTAGCACTGGGAAAAATTCGTGCCAAATTTTAAAATTCTATCCGGACTACTCCGAGTACTCAACAACTGTTCAGTCTAGCTTCACAGTAAGGTCAAGGTGAGAAGGGCTCCAGAAAGAGGAGAGGATGACCCAGAACAGCTTTTGTCATCGGGGAAGTTTGGGGCAAGTTCAGTGCAAGACAGAGATGGCTGGACAAAAATGGAATCAAATCTCTCAGTACGGTCTCGAATTGGGCTATATTCTCTTCATCTAGCCAGCTTTGCACTTCACACCATTGAGGTCTCTCTCCTAACCAGACAGATCACCATTTCAGTGTTGTAAAAACTGAATTCCAGTACTTTAAACCTGGACTGGATACATGGAATCAAGTCTTCTCGGTTGCTTTTTTAAATTTTTTTCTCCCCAGATTTTGCAGAGGCAGAAATAATGTTTTAGTCTGAAACCTTCTCTACAATGTTTTATTAATTTAATAGTTGGACTCACTGTGCACATTTGCAAAATTATTAATTAAGTGTAAATGGCTAATCAAGTACTTCGGAATTATACTAAACACAGTCCTGTTCCAGAGATAGCAGTTTCTGTTACTGCTATGTAGATCCTAACCATATTTCAAAGCTACTCCTTAGTACTTGGTGTTTTGAAATGCCTTTTTAATTATGTTATAAACAAGTTCCTATTAAAATAACACTATTAGTCATTAAAAATGGTAAGTTCCATAAGGTACAATGGTAATTTGACTTCTGTGACATGCATGGTGATGGAATTTTTGAATTGCATGAAGCCAGGCTCATTTTCCATAGGACTTTCACCTCGTTCAGTGTGCCAGTGTTCACCTAATGAGCTGCTATGCAGCACTTTGTCCATTCTTTCTGAATGTTGTCTCTTTATCTAGCAAAATCTATTCCTTCTCCCTCCTCACTAGGTTTTTATCAAGTCCTATTGTGTGCTGACAAGAAACACGGTTTCCCTGGTTAGTTCCAATCCTCATATCTTACTTACCTTTTACCTAGTCTTAAATTTATTCCCTTCCATCAAAAGTGAGGCCTATCCTAGGCTTAGATGCTTTCCCATCCTAGCCCTCATCTCACGAGAGCTTGTCCTGAGCACTTTTCTCTTTTCTGGGGGCCTTTTTCCTTCTATCCTCATGTCGCTTGATATTTTCTTCCATTTGTACTCAAAGCCAGTGGGATACCTGTTTATCTTTCAGGTTCTTCCTGTGACTGTTCCCTTCAGGTTACGGAGAAAGAAGTGTAAACAGTCAGTACAAAGGCACAGAAGTGCATGCAATCGAGTCATACACGGGAACCATAGAATTTACAGCCTGTTCCACCACGAACATCAGAAAAATCTCAAACATGCATGTGCAAACAGGTGTTTGCATAGGGGTAGGAGCAGAACTTCTCTGTCACACTTTCAAGCTAAATACTGGCAATCCTAGATTTTTTGTTCTGATTGTTTAACGTGGAAACCAGAAGGAATTATGCTCTTTTGCTCCACTCTAGCATAATACAAAGGAAGCAGGGGAAGGGGGGAGGGCAGCCACCAACAGCGGCTATTCTATTGTTTTGTCTCAAAAACTTGGCAAAGCAACAAGCTAGACACAGCTGAAATGTGCTGGCTAAAAATTTCTCAAAACTTTCATCTGAGACAGACACAAACCGTGCCTAATACCATCACAAAGAAAGTTTGTCACAGCCACAGATACCTGAAAAAGGGTTGCACACCAAAAAATATTAGTAATCCCTATACACGTACAACATTACCGGCATCGGCTACAATTCTGATTCACACACTTTAACGTATGCGATGCATGAATTATAAATTAATGGTATGCTCTAAAAGCATGCTTCGTTTTGGTGTTGTGGTTGGTCAAGGAGCATTTCCTTGATTTTGGTCTTTTCAAAAGTAAGTCATTTGATTTCAAAACAGGTTTACAAAAAGTGTCTCAGCTCAAACACGATTTCCCATAATGGGGAAATTTGGAGTGTTCTTTGTTCATCAGTTTGCATTTGAGAGTCTGTTTATTTTTTAAATCCTTTCATGGCTCATTTGCCATTTCAAGTCAGAAAGAAGTCCCCTTCCTAACAGACTTCCCACAGTTTATTGTGGTCAAAAAGCACTTATAGGTCATTGTCCTGAGGAAGGTAATGGATCGCAGAAAAGGATCTGGGCAGCCTGGGGGACACCAGATTGAACACAAGCCAACAATGTGCCCTTACTGAAAAGGTGAATGGCATCCTGGGCTGCACAAGGCAAAGTCCAGCCGGCAGGTCGAGAGAGGGGATCCCTCCCGTCTGCTCAGCACTGCTAAGGCCACATCTGCAGGGCTGTGCTGACTTCTGGGCTCCCCAGTACGGAAGACATGAACATATTGGAGAGAGGGCAACAAAGGGCCACAAGGATGACAGACAAGAAAGCATCTCTCCTACGACGAAAGGCTGAGAGCTGGGACCGTTCAGCCTTGGAGAAGAGGCCGCTCGGGGGATCCCATCCACCTCTACAAACACCCGCAGGGAGAGCGCCACGAGGACGAAGCCGGGCTCTTCTCAGTGGTTTTAGTCCTTCTTCCCGCAGGGCTTAGCGGCCACAGGCGTAACGTTCCACCTCCTGCACCGCCGCCGCTCCCAGCCTCAGCCACAGCACCCTGACAAGCTCCTACCCTCTATTCGCGCAGTGCAGTATTGTCAAGTATTTTCAAGCTCCGCTTTACTCGAGAGGCACCCGGGATGGGCGGGGGAGGTTGAGGCCTCCCGGAGCGGGCGCAGTGCCGGCCCCGGCCAGAGGAGGGGGGGCTGACGTGCCGCCGCCGCAGGAGGCCATGGCGGGGGCCCCGCCCACGGCGCCGCGGGGATTCCTCGGGGCGGGGCCTCCGCCCGCGGCCACAGACGTGCCGCTCCTGGCCCCGCCCCTATATAAGGGGCGGCCTCAGTACGGCCCTGAGCGCGGCCGCCGCCTTTTCCGCAGCCGATCCGCGTTCGGGCACCATGGCAGGTCAGTGTGCACCCGCCCGACTCGCGCCGTCCTTCGCGAGAGCCGCGGGCCGCGCTCGTGGAGCCGCTACGCGCTCCCGTCCGCGGGATCGGGGCCGCCGTGGCTGCGCCTATTTTTAGGCAGCCGTCCCTGGCTCCGGCCGGCGGGGGTAGGGGCTGCCCGCGGGGGGGTCGGAGCCGTCCCTCCGGGCACCGCTGTGCGGCTTGAGAGAACGCGCACGGTGCCGATTCGCTCCGCGCCTGCCTCGGTGCCCCAGTCCCAGGTTCCGTTCCCTAACGGGAGGGATGTAGACGGCGTGGCGGGGAGCAGGATGGGCCGGAGGGGCCACTGTAGGGCTGCAGCGGCTCACAGGGGAAAACTCAGCCCTCCCTTGAAACGCTAGAGAGAGTGACTTCTGTGACTTTGATACTTTGAAATGAGTAGGTTCTTACCGTCTCTCCAAGTACATCTGGCTACTTTCCTCCAGGGTTTTTTTTTCCCCCCGATTCTTAGCTGAAATTGTCAGCGGAGTCGGTTTTATTTTCAGGTCTGGAAGCCTGCGGGAAAGCTACCTCCCGATGCATGTCTTGATAAGGTGCTCCTGTCTCTCTAGGAATCCGGTACTCAAAAAAAATTCAGATGTACTAGTACCTAACTCAAAGAATAGGGCGAAAGGCAAGTACCTGTGAACTGTGGCTATGCCTACAAAAAAGCTTCACGGGAATTTTTAAATGATCTGGGACAAGCACTCCAGTAATCTCCTGCACGCCATTAAATGAAAGATTGCTCCTAGCTCAGACTTAGAGGATGCTCTCGGGTTTGTAGGGGCTAGTGCAAAGACTGTTGCAAAGAGATGTTACAGCCTGTGAACCGGGCAGCCAAAGAGGTCTCTGAAGTAGCATGGATTTGTCTGGGTAAGTCAAATAGGAAGCTGTGCAACTGCCTCTCATTCTCTGTGTTTTGGCGGACATACTGTTACCAAGAGTTCATTATGTTTCAGGCCTAACAGTGGCTGCTGTGTAAACATAAGATACTGTGGAGGAAAAGTTTACAGAGAAGGGGGAAAGGATGAGAAAGGAGATGCACACAGCTGAAATACCTGTGATTTAGGTAGAATGGACTAGTATTTGCAGATGTAACTTCCATAATTAGCAGTAACTGGTCTTGCCCAAATTGTAGCATGGGCTCGTGTACTTATGAATTTACTTTAGAAAAGATTAGAACATAGTTTATTCAAAACTTTGGAAAGCTGTGCTGACTTGGATGGTCTCCAAGCTGGCAATGCTTCCCTCCTGTCAAGCAGTTGTAAAGTTTTCTCCTAGAGTTCTGGTGCAATCGGGGGCTTCTTAGCCTTTACTCCATCATTAAATTGACTTTATTTCTTGAAGACCTTTGTGTGTGAATATGAGGAGACAGAGTAGAAGTATACCGGCTAACAGGTCAATGAAGAAAAGACCAGTCTTTCAATGGCAAGGTCACTTTAAGAATTAGTCTTACACTGCTAGAAAAAAAACAAACAAGCAACATTCAGATGAAAGTTGGGCACGATCCCACTTTGTCTACACTGGATTTTTAGTGGGCTGTCTGAGAGCATCGTGTCAGATTTCTATGTATTGAGCAGTAACATGCAAATTACCTGGTGAAAAACCCTGTCCTTTTAGGAGGATGTTAATACAACTTAAAATGTTACACACTTGCCATTTCAAAGAAACATAAAGTTGTTCTGTAGACTTGCTGAATATGAACTAGGACTAATAGGCAGGTAAAAGTAAATTGAAGCAAAATATCTTTATTCCTGGCATTATAGAAGCTTTTTTGATCTTTGTGATTGACCACTATAATCTAAATCCCTTGGGACTAGCTGGTTTTGCTGCTAAGCAAAATAGAAGGTTTTGTAGCTGGTCTACGGATCTTGCAAACGAGGTTTGCAGAGCTTATAGGCAATTATGGTACATGACTTTCTGTCATCGACTGTTAAGGGGGTATTAAGTTAGAAAGATATTGATGATGACTGCCTCGTGAACTTAGGAGTTGTGCTTGACAGTAAGCATTTAAGTGCCCAGAACCCTCACTCTGATCTAACCTGGTTAACACCTTCTGTAAAGAAGAGAAATCACAGTTGCTAAAATAAATTTGAATCTGAAAATCTACTCTTGAAATTCTTAGGAAGAAACTGTTGTTGATAGGGTTGAAAATGGATTGGTAGAAAAGAGCATGCTTTATAAAGTGATACAACTTTGAAAGGACGTCTACATGAAAATAGTTAACAGTGAACTGAAGAACTTTCGTAAGATACTTACTTGCTTTTGTCAGTCCTGCTCTGGCAGTTTAAAACAACATGAAAATTAAAAGAATGCAGAGCTTGTATTGTATGGCCTCAATAAGTACTATGGGGCAAAACAGTCTGTCTTAAGCTATTTTTAAGAAATAGCTGGAGCAGAAGATTATAGTAACAATGCAAACGTACCTCTTTTTGCTTGAAGACTAAAAAATGTTCCTGCAAATTTTAAATGGCTTTTTGTATTACTAGTTACTTCCCATTTAAAACTTGCGTTCTTGTGACAGAGCTGCAATCATGGGTTGCAGAACAACTCATCTGCAAAAGCCTGAGCTAGCAAAACTTAAAACTGTTGTCTAAGATATAATTCAATGCTTACTTTCATTTGAAAAAGAAATACAAGTTTTACACTGCCATAGCTTCAGCGTTGAGAGCTGAACCTTAGAGAAACTACCAAACCCTACTAACTTTAGGCCAAACGCAAGCCTACAGACTCCAAACACTTTTAGGTTAAAATAGCATATTAGTGGCCAAAGTAAGGCTCTTTACACTTTTTGGATTCTCTCCACATTTGGCATGACTTATTTAACATGTGGGTGAATTTGAATTGGTTTTGTCTTGCAACAGTCTTGATTTTGTGGGTTGTTTTACTGCATTTTGCCACGTGTCAAGTTACTAATAGCAAATATAGCTATGCAAGTAATCTCCTTCATTCAGTCACGTATATAGGGAAGGCCCTATACACAGACTTAAAGGCCACATCTTAGAGGTCTCACAGCATGCTTACCTAACAATACTAGGTTTCTAGTGTATCTGTCTCAGAATAAAGTAGTGGATCGTGCTAACTTGACCAAGTTAATTTCTTCCAGACCAGTCTTTTGTGACTCTAGCCACAAATGACTCCTATGTGAAAGGAGCACTGGTACTTGGTTCATCCTTGCAACGGTACAGAACAACAAGGAAGCTGACTGCACTCATAACTCCTCAGGTCTCAGATCTTATGAGGTAAGGTCACTTACATTCTTTAAACTGCAACAGTTCCTGCTGATGTGCAGGTTGAAAAATGGAAGTTAAATTCCTTAATGGTAACCTTTCAAAACTCTGGAAGCTAAACAGCTAATTCTAGCAGACTTCAACTTACCTATACTATCTGGAGTTCTGTAAGTTCTTCAAACATGAAACTGTTTATTATGTTTTGGTGTGTTTTTTTTTCTTTTTTTCCTGTGATGAGTTAAACAAATGCACTGTAGTTAGGGCTCTAAACTGTGACTTGATATCTGATATTTCAGCTGGATCTTTGCTCTTTCATAGTCCTACTTAGAATTGTCTGACACTGTAATATTGCCTGTGCATTTGTTAGTGCTGTGGGTGTATGCATATGGAGGTGGGAATAGGGGATTGGTATTTATTTGTTTTGCAAAAGTATTCCCGATTGAGATAATGTAACACAAGCTCTCTTGAAATCTAGCAGACACTTCAAATTTTTTCATGAGAGAAGAAAACAAGCAGAACTAAAGTAGCACCAAGTACGTCAAATCAGCAGCTCAACAGAGGCATCTAACAAGGTCACCACAGTACAACAAATGAAATTAACAGGCAACTGCTTCCTATAGCCTCCCTAGAATAGTCTCAATATGGAGTGGACTGGGTTCTCTTTCCACATGTAAGAGGGTAAAAAAAAAAAAGACAAACAAGAAAACAGTTAATAACTATGTGAACTATAGATGATAGGTCAAGATTCTCTACATGGGGAAGTTGTTCTGAAAAGACTTCTCAATGTTTCGGACAGTAGAGAGGTGGCTCGATTTTAAAAAACAAAAAAAAAAAATGGAGTGACTCTCCCTGGAGTCTCCCGGCAGCTAAATGGTCTTACCAATATTAAGATGTTGCATATAGGAACATCCATTCCAGCCTATTAGGTAAGTGTGCTCTTTTAAGATGAATCCTAAATGTACTTACGTGCTGATGCAAGCCGGCTAGTACTATGCCCTTAGACCAGTGATACCTGTGTACCTACTGGTGTAACTGGAACTTGCATTTCTTGCCGTGTCTCCACTAACAAGGTATGCCTTAAGTTCAGAAGCACTGTCCGTACCAAACTGCCAGTATAAAGACTGCCTTGCAA
Source organism: Amblyornis subalaris (assembly GCA_018881555.1). Lineage (NCBI taxonomy): Eukaryota > Metazoa > Chordata > Aves > Passeriformes > Ptilonorhynchidae > Amblyornis > Amblyornis subalaris. Next base: position 29,506 of record JACAXG010000014.1, read on the forward strand.
GGCAGAGTGCCAAAACTCATTTACAAGCTCTGTGGCTCAAATCGTAGTGGAATTGCTGAGCATTCAAGATACACTGTAGAATAGCAAGACTTTACAGATGTTTCCTATTTTAAGCAGCATGAACACCTTCGTCTCTTAAACTAATGGTAATGCTCTATTGATAGTAAAGCAAAGGTTGGATATCTGCCACAAAATTTCACTACACTGGCTGAAAGTTTGTCACTCTTTAGTGAATATGATACTGGCTCAAAACATTTCTGTAGCTACAGCCATGACTAAGTCAGTCTTCAAAAAACTTTATGGGATAAAGAAAGGTTTAGCAACTGGGTCTAGTCAGATGTCACTAACCCAGAACAGTGTAAGTATTGCATAAACTTGTGTTTTGCTGTTTAGGATTCAGCTACTGTCGTACTCAAGCTAGTCTAACAGCTTCCCATTTCTTAATTGCCTGCTCAGAGTAGACTGTTAAGTTGCCAGAAATCAGAGTCTGGATGAAAAAAAGCTTTGTAGAAAGTTTGTACTACATAGCCATGACTTACTGGACTTGATAGCAATGCCAGCTAAAGCTCTGTTCATAGAAGAACAAAAACCCCAAGAAACTTCTCTGTTCCCCCAAATGTGCCCATAACAAACTAGAGACTTTGATGTAGACAGGTGTACTTGTGCATTCCAACATATGCGGTCAACTCTTACTTTTTTTCAACAAGAAATGCTGCAAGATTCCCTGTTATTCCCCTTCTCTTTACGGAATCTGTCATGTGGTCTTTTGTTGGAGTAACACTAGAACTAAATCTTGTCAATTGACTCTTCCGCAGGAGAGTGCTGGAAAAAGTCTTTGATGAAGTCATATTGGTAAATGTCTTGGATAGTGGGGATTCAGCACACTTGGCGTTAATGAAAAGACCTGAGTTGGGCGTCACACTAACAAAGCTTCACTGCTGGGAACTGACACAGTTTTCAAAATGTGTTTTCATGGATGCAGACACAATGGTAAGTGGCTGTGTCTCATGGTACCTCTTAAAGTCCTGGTATCAGGGTTGTTGGATTTTTTCGTGGGGATTCTTTTTTTTAAGTGTAGGGATAATAGAAGCCTTTTACTACTTGGACTAGTAACAGTAAGAATGTGTGTGCCGTTTAATCTAAATTAACTGTAATGAAGTCTGTGGGGACTATTTCCATAAAGTATTGTCTTCCATAAGATGCGCATTCATGAGGACTTTCTTCCGTGTCTTAGGTTTGATGCCAAAATCCATTAAAATGTGATACCACAATTCCTAACCTAAAAACATTTCTTTTTAACCCCTTTATAATTAGGTTTTGTCAAATATCGATGAGCTTTTTGAGAGAGAAGAGCTGTCTGCAGCACCAGATCCAGGCTGGCCTGACTGTTTTAATTCTGGAGTTTTTGTTTACCGACCTTCCATTGAAACATACAGTCAGCTGTTACAGTTTGCCACAGAGAAAGGCAGCTTTGATGGTATGTATTCATTTGTATTTCAATATAAGTTAGACCAAAATGGTGACAGTAGTTGGGATGGCACAGTAACTACATACATCTCATGAAGACTCTCTGTGATAGAATTCACAATAGAATTCTCAATGTAACTACACAAAAATCGTATCCTTCTCAGAAGTAGAGGCTGTCATTACAAGATGTAGTAAAACTACTTTTCTCAGATTTCATTAAAAAAAAAAAAACCCTTGAATTTGGCCTCCAGACTAGCAGCTGCAAGCATTAAGAGTGTAGAATCATATAACAAGAAATCTTAAGCTGTAGCAAGCACAGTGCATGCATTAGCAAATGAAACTGTGGTACTATGCTTCACACATTCCTAACACTGAAGGCTTGGATGTTCTATACTAACTCAAGTTGCTGTAGAAAAAATAGTAGTGGTCAACTTGAGCACAGCTTCAGAGAATCAAACATTTGAAGATACAACTATCTCTTCATATGCTATGTGATGGCTTCCTGTCATTATAGGGTGGTGACTGTCTCTTTCACAATATCAAGTGCATGTAGCCTTGGCTGCTTCCCACTATAGGTCACTTGGGATCGGCCACTGTACCAGATTTAAGCTTGAGAAGCCAAGTTCTTCTGTCCTGTAAGTCTACCAAATATATTACCGTTGCAGTAAAAGCATATGTTGCTTGGAGACTGCTATAGTTAAAGGCATCTGAGTGTCACTGTCTCCTGTCACTTAATTTCATTATGTAACTACTGTGGTACAAAACAAAGTCTAACTTAAAAAGCTACAGAAAACTATGTAAATAAGACTGTTAAATGGAACTCTTGGATAGAAGGGAATTAGCCAGCCTGTTGACTTACCTTTCAGTACTCTGTAAAAAGTAAAAGTTCCAGATGTCACTCCTACTCTGCAGAATAATCCTTGTTACTGTGTGGACTCCTGTGTGTGGCCTTCTAAAGAACATTAGTCCCAGTTGCATGCTTAATGCTACCCTATGAATAAACTCTAGTGAAAATGAGTACTACCATGTAATGAAGGTCTGTACCTTGCCACTGACAAGGTAGCAGTTGGTAGCTTTGTGAGTGCTCTCAGATGTTGGGTGCAAATTGATCACCAGCTATGGCAAAAATCTACAGCATAATTCTGAATTGTTACATTAAAGCAAACAAACCAAAAAAACCACACACCCCCCCCCAACACCAAAACCAAACAAACACAAACCCCCCCACAAGAAAAAAACAACCCATCCAAAAAGCAACCAACCAAAAAACCCCCCAAATGCACATCTTGGTGCAAACTGACTGTTGTGTAGCTCCACGAACATCTGAGACTTGTTGTCTCCTTTTGAGCTTTGTGCTTGACTGCTAGCAGACCTCATCTCCTAGGCTGAAGGCCCCTGTCCTTTAAAAGAACAGAACTGCTTCCATAATATGTTTTCTTACTTGAAATTCAAAGCCACGCAATGGTGAAATTTCCTCTGTCCTAAATGCAAGGCAATTGTTGCAGCACTTTACAGCAAAAATAGTGGGTTAATTGTTTAGGTACCAAATTTCTAGACCTGTAATTTGTAGTTCAGCTTCAAAATTTACTTAGATTTTATTAAACAATAGCACTGATCTGAGTAATGAGACCATGGAGACTTAGACCATCTGTATAAGCTACTGCCAAGGTTAGGAACTTGGTAGAGAGAAAGGGGATTGAAAATTAAATTGATCTAGAGAGTAATAAAAGGTTCTAGAAAATTTAGTAAGAGAAAAACCTGGGAAGGGTCAATGCTTTTAACAGGACATAGGGATGCAAACTTAACAAGCTACCAAGCTATATGTAGTTGAAGCCAAGCTGCAAGTGCCTCATCTGCAGTAGTAGTAACTAGGGAATGGAAGATCTTCGAGAATATTTCTTGCTTCTAACAGCAGACAGGTGCCTCCTATGTAACGCTGTTGTCCAGAAATGGCAGAATAATGGCTACTTATGTAGACATTTACTCTGTCTATCTGAACCTCACCTTTCTAAATAATAAAGAACATGTCATGCAATTACTCTAGATACCATCTAAAAGTGGTGGATGGGGGAGAAAAGTTTGATTTTAAAGGGAAGCTGGTAGTACTGGTACCTTTAAGAATGTTGCTATTGCTTTGACAATCCTCTGGCTCCTTAGCCTGGCATCCGAAATAGTTGCTTTTACAGTCTTGCTGTATTGTACCTTCATATGTATCTGTAAATATGTAGTTCGTGTAAGTACTGCCTTATTTTTCATCTTATGTCTAAGATCCAGTTTATATAACAAGACCGCTGTTGAAGTCTGAATTAGGACAGCTAGATGCTGCTTTCATTGTCTGCTTTGGCACAAATGCATGCAATCTGAAAAAAAAAAGCCGAGTATGTAAAACAATCTGAGCGAGAGAAAGTCCTGAAGAGTAAGTTAAATACACTGTTGCTGCCCCTTCAGTTCTCTTGTGATGGACACAACTTCTTCAAAGGTGCTTTCCTTCCTTTATGGGTTGAGAGGCAAGTCAGAGGTTTGAAATTACTGGACTGAGTCTCCAGGCAGTTTCTCACTCTGCAATCTGCATGTATGCTGACAGCTGTAACAGGATACCTAGAATTTATATTTGTCAGTGTACTGTCTGTACATCTAAGTTTATGCCTAGCGTCTAGATACTTCAGTTGCAAAAAGCAAGTTCTGCTCAAACAGCACTGATGGTATAAACCTTAATACTGCCCTAAATTGAATCATAGGCCAATAAAAACCTTTTTCTGAGTCAGCAGARACTGAGTGCTTGAGAAAACTAAAGTTTAAAATAAAACATTGTCTACTAACTAAGCTATCCATTTACCTACTCTTTGGTAATGCTACTTGTGAATGCAGTTACAGGTGAAAAGAATACAGCAAGTGAAAGTTGAGGAACTCCCTTTAATCTCCTTGATAAGAGGAATTATTACCACTTAAAGACTAATTGTATTCATTGCAATAAAGAATGAATGGATATAAATAAATAGGTTTTTACTTCTCAGTCACTGCTTATAAACTAGTCTGCTTTGGCCTGAAGGCTATATTTCTTTATTTCTTTTTTTAGCTACTTTACTACTGAGATACCAAACAACTTCAGACTCTCTTAACCTTGTAACAACTTCTGCTTGCAAACTAAGAGGTGACCCCTCTCGACAATAGATTGTTATCCTCATTTAGCAGTTGGTCGGGAGCTTTTTAGTACAGAACTAGGAAAACCTATTGTCTATTAGGAGATTTGATGGAGTTTATTACTAGAGTTGTCACCAAGACTGAATGTGTTTTTCTTATCGGATCAGTGTGGATGTAGATGCATCTGAGACTACAGGTCTAACAGGCCACTGATACCTTAACTCTGGCAGTGAGATGGTGTTGGTCATGCATCTGTAAGCATAAGTGATAAAACTAATTGTTGCCATTTGATCTTCTGAGCTACAGTTTTCCTGAAGCTGAACAGTGCTCAGTTGTCCTGGTTTGTTTTGGGGTTTTTTTGCTGCCTTATACAGATTGAACTTAAGCTGTAAAAGAAAGTGAATGGCAGAGTTTGCGAGCAGCTTCCTATCTTTTAACAAAAGTAACCCCATACATACCATCTATTTCATTCTCTGCATTTTTTGAATTTTCAAAGGCTGCAAGGTTTACAAGGTTGTTCACAAATAGAACTTTAGTGCTCTGTGCCAGACTTCTACTGGACATGACAACTGCATTACCAACTCCTACTTAGTGAAGTGAGTGAAAAAGATCCTCAAACAGCTGTCTGATGCTTGTAGCCTATTAATGCTTTCTCTTTTAGGTGCAGATCAGGGGTTATTAAACACCTTCTTCAGCAGCTGGGCAACAACAGACATGAGCAAACATCTACCATTTATTTATAATTTGAGCAGCACTTCTGTATATTCCTACCTTCCAGCATTTAAAGCGTAAGTTCAAAATTTCAAGAAGACTTTCAGAGCTTACATTAACTAATTTCTTGTAACAGAATGAACAGGCATGATGTGAGTTTACACAGGTTTTCTAGAAGGACACTGTTACTGTCACTCAATATATAGTAATTTCTTCTCTAAAAAAAAAATTGAATTAATGTAAGTCAAATGAATCATCTCAAGATAAATGCAGAGACAGCTGTATCTGTAGCTTAAACCACTCATCCCTGGTGATAATGCTGAAGTTGCTTTAGAATAAGCACATTTAACAGGTCACTTGCAAAATGAAGAACCTATGGTCTAGTACAGTTCTAACCAATGCCAGTAGGCTCTTGAATCAACTTGAGCTGAACTTCAGCATGTCACTGGTGCTGTCATTCCCACTTAGATAACTTGCCCTTTCCTCACTCAAATTACTTAAGGTATTTAACAGTCAGTAGTTACAGTTTCATTAAATCAACCTATACCATTCAAATAAATGTGGTGAACAAAGATTGTGTCAAGCTAGAATTCTCCCTTGTCTTTTTAGAGGTCTCTCAGTTCCTTAAGTAACAGCAAGATGGAACAAAGACCACAGCCAACCACATACCATTGCATGTTTCCTCTGGGAGGAAAACTGTATCCTCCCTAGCTAGCAGCATTAGTTTGGTATGTGAGTAAACTGTATGTCAGAGGCAGGGTCACTCAAAGTGTTATAATAACCCAGGAGGAAGCAGGGGAAGAAGGGAAGCTGAAATGTTACACAGGAACTCTTTATTATGAGCTGCAGAAGTTGGAGGTGAGGGGGAGGGAAAGTACTAATTGCATAAAAACAATCTGATCTCTGAATGACATCAGGTTACTAGTGTCTAAAGCAGCAGCTAGCATAAGCAGGACTTGCTGGCTCAAGATCAAACTATGTCTTGTGATCAGAATACTATTTGGAACCTTGTCATGCTAAAAGTGGAACACTTATTTAAAGAAATATATGCAAGCCTCAGAATGACTAAGTAGCTAGAAAGCATTTGATAAGCTAACATCTATTGTAAAGTATGTCCTCTTTCTGTGGCTGGCTTTTAGTCACATTTTACAAATTATTTTGTTGCCATGAAAGGCTAATTGGCTCTGGGGGCTGCTGACAAAAATTCTCTTCAACTGATTAAATTGGTTGCCTAACTGAATTCATCAGACCTTCAAAAGTAGAATGCTGGAAGTGCAGCCCTTGTAAGTAAAATTCCCTGCTCAATAGGTGGAACAATTTCCCTTGGTTAGATCAGCAGCTTACACTCCTGATAATCAGCAGTTGGAATATAGTGAAATTTAAACCTACTGACATCAATAGCTAAGTTTTTTGCAGCTTTGTACAGCGAGACTAGATTTCACAGCAGTCTCAGTAATCCTTTTTCCAAAGGAAAATGCCAATTCATGACAAATGCTCTGTAACTTCAAAACATTGATGAAGGACTTTTCTGGGAGATGGGGAAAGACAGATTAGTTGCTGAGGCCAGTGTGGACATAAAGCTTCCTAACAGTTGAGCTTAAATGTCAAAATAAAGTATTGCAGATCCAGAAAGTATCTAGAAAACAGATACTGAAAACATTATAGAAGCTTGGCATCTGTTGTTCTGGCCGTAAGTGGACAGACTACCGAGAGTACACGTCTCCCTTTGCAACAAACGTAAAATGATACTTCTTACGCGTTCTATTCTCTAGCTTAAATAGCCTTGATTTTTGAACAATGACAAGTTTCTTCAGAACAGCAGTCTAACATGAAGAAAACTCAGGTTGTTTAGTACTGTGACAGCTAATAAAACTAAGGTAGTCCTCTTATGCTAAATATTGACATGTGGGGTTTAAAGTTAAAGCCCAGTAACTGACCTCTTGAGGACACTTTTTTTTCATGCAGTTAGTGCAAATACTTGGCTTTTCACAACGCATAGATGTTCATTCTGCAATAAGATCAATTGTGTTCAAAACATTGACCATGAACATTGAAATATAGTCAAGGACCTTAAAATAGTATGAAACCCACACCCACGTGCGTACTGCCATGGTTTGAATATCCTATGGCTTTTGAAACACACCTGTAGTGTATATAAAACTCATTAAATGCCTGAGTCCTGGTCAAAATGACCAGCATCTGCTTAATAAAATGTTAGACAAACTACTTTGGCATTATTATCCATTTCAGTCGTCTTATGTTGAGAAGAAAGCCTAATGTGATACAAACTGAACTAGGCAAGACAGTCTCTGTTATCAGAGAGACTGGTATTGCTTGTTCACAAAACTGACTCAAGCTGAAACCTATTTCTGGAACTGTAAAAGAATTAAATGAATGTTGTCTCTTTCAATGTTAAGTTCTTTACTTGAGAAGAGGTGCATCTCATCTACACTTTTAATGCAGAGGAACATACTGATAACATTTGGGACAAAGCTAGAAGTCCGCATTGAAAATTGAGTTAAAATGGTTTCAAAAAGAAAAACCACACACCACCAAACCCACGCACGGCTAAACTAAGGTTATTTAGGAAGTAAGAGTTGTCTAGCAAGACTGCTGCACCAAGATCAGGAGTCTTCTGAAATGCCTAGGTTATGCAAAGTTATTATTTTGCAGGGACACAGTCTTCCTGCAGCAGGGCCTTCCAGTGATCCATTTCTACAGAGCTATATACGGAAAGGGTAGCTCTTAACATTAACCCTTCTGCACATAATACTTGTAATGCTTAACTCTCTGGCTTGCTGACTTTGGAGTAGAATCTTTTTCACTTTTAAAACCAGTTCCGATTGCAACGGCTGCTTGAGACTCCTCTCTCCTGATCTATGGACATCACCCTAGAGACTTTGGTTGTCTGTAAGTATTTAAATAGCCCAGACCATTAGGTTTTGGCTGTATTCGGACTAGTGTAATGTAGAATTCAGTTTGCATTTTTTCTGTTGTATCACAGTGCTTTCAGTCCCAGTAGGCATTGGCAGTTTGATCATTTAGCATTTAGCCTCCTAAATATATTCATATTTCTGTTTTCTGGACAAGTACAGAAACAGCAGGTTAAAAAAAGTTATGTCTGCCAGTCAAAACTCATTTTCTAGACCCACGTACAAACTGGCTTCTAAAATTTTTCTGTCCAACAGGTTTGGTGCAAATACTAAGGTGGTGCATTTCCTGGGAAGCACAAAGCCATGGAACTATACATATGACTCCAGAACAAAAAGCATAAGGGGCAACATGGACGACCCTAAAATAGTTCACCCAGAATTCCTCAACATGTGGTGGGATACCTACATAGCTGATGTTTTACCATTACTAGAACAGCACGGAATTGTTAAAGAAAAGACTACAGGGGTAAACATGGTACGTGCTCTGATAATCTTGTACATCCATACCTAAGTATGGATGACAGGATATTTACCGTTGCATCGACTTCCCTTCCCTCTGACCATCTCAAAGCATGGGTGTGGTTTAGTTTGTGGGATGCAGGGTATTTTAGTTTTGTCGTTTTAAGCTTGGAATAAATAATACTACAAAAGAGAAGCATGCTGAAGTGGTCTTGGACATAGCTCTATGCTTGCCTAAAACAAACTATGTAGGTAGCTAATGTTGCACCAGACATTATATTCTAGTAACTTCTTTGATGTAGTAACTTCTTTAATATATGCTGAGAATATGTCTTAATGTGTTGCAGCTAATAAGGTTCTCAAGCAGAAGAACCCCAGTTCAGCATGCAAATATGTACATACAGACCTTGCATGGTGAATCAAATTTAGGGAAGCCTAGGATAACTAGAGAATCAATACTTACATAAACTGGCAGTGATGAATCTCAATTCTTATTAAAGCTAAAGTAACACTTCTAATTCTAGTTCTCGTTCACAGAGTAGAGTAGCCTGCATCTGACTGCAGACTTCTTAGTCTTAGCTTAGTACGTGGGCCAGTTTAAGTTCTCAGCCTTTCTAATACCAAAGTTACTGATCTCTTAAGATGTGCTTCTCTTGGTAATCTTGCATCTTTCTAACAAACTATTTGCAGCTATCGGGCTTGGTCTATACTCTGGCTTTCCCTTGTGGCTTCTGTAGAGAGGTATGAAGAACTTAAACTTTACTTTTTTTCTTTTTTTGCTTTTTTCCCTTGCTAACTTCTGTAACTCTGCTTTGTTATTTTGCTAGGAAAGCTGCACAATCCCTGTCCATTGGCGATGCTTGCTACTGCGCATGATAACATCTACTTTGTTGTCCTATTCTGTGGCCTATTGCTCACTTTAGCTATACAAAGTATTTCTGTATTTTTACTCTGCCTTTCCTTTTAGGCAGAGGTTACAGAGGCAGTGTCCCACTTATCAGTATCACCAGTATTACCAACTGAATCTTCAGAAGAACGCAAGGAACGGTGGGAACAGGGCCAAGCTGACTATATGGGAGTGGATTCCTTTGACAACATCAAGAAGAAACTTGATACCTACCTTCAGTAGAAATGCCTGTCTCAAACAGTGGTGATGCAAGGACTTGTTCCAGAACTAACAGCTAGAAAGGTATAGATGGTGGTCAGTTACACTTGCTAGTAGCTTGAGGAAAAACTTCTTGGCTGAAGGCCTCTGCAGTGCTACAGATGAAGACTGAGCAAAAGCTAGGAAGCAGAATCCTTGGGCCACCTATTACTGCCCAATTTCCAATTCTCCCTACTAGATAAAACCAGGTATTTTCAGCTTAAAATTTCTTCTGTTGTGATCAATTGGCTCAACATATTCTTTAAACTGGGTTTGTTACCTCACCTCATTAAGGTGATTAGCATTGATTCCTTTGCTTGCTGTTTTAGATGTAAAATCTAATTCATGGGATTGCTCATACACTGGAGTGGTAGCCATTCTGCTTTACCATAAATGTATTAATGACACTGGGATACATACAGTTGTAGCAGTAATAGCACTGCTTTGCTCTTCCAGTCACAATTGCACTGAAATTTTGACCAGGTTCTTACGCACAGTGCCTGCAGCATGGCAGAATGCGTTTTTCAGTTCTGTATACTATGGGACTAGTAAACTTGAGTTTTATCTGTTCCTTGCAATGTTGCACTTGATACAAAAATAAAAAGTTGTCATGCACTTCTGTCTTCCCTAAACACTTGAGCAATTAAAAAAAGGGAGCTCCAACACAGTCTAACTAAAATATTCAACAGGTATAACCCTTAAGCTTTGCTAATGCTACTCAAACTCTCATTAGCAAATGTCCAGCTTTTAGTTAGTAATTATTTAGGGCACAGGGTACTGTTTAGGGCCCATCCCCTTATTAGCTTCCTGTAAGTACAGGACAGGGCACTGGAGGAAGTACTTGCTGAAGCTACTCACATTAGGAACTTGAACTTTGGGAAGAAGGTACCTTTCTTTCAAGTGACTAAAGAAACATCGTCTCTAAAGTAAACCCTGTACGCTGAACTTAGTCTTAAACACGATGGTGATGCTACTTTGGCAAAGAAAGATTACATAGATGCTTAAGTAACTGTACCTACCCTGATTAGGAAAACTACTCTTTCCATGTGTAAAGAGAGTAAAATAAAGTGCCACACTCAGGCTACATGTACTCCAAGACACATGGAAAAGCAATAAAAATAAAGCATGCTGATGACAGACAGAGATCGGCTGTTATCTGTACTAAGGTTTCGATCTTTCCTTTAGCCAAAAGTCTAAACAGAACAAAATCAGTGTTCTTTGACAGCTATACCCTGTACTAATCCAGAAACACTAAGAAAATATTACTTCATTATTTCCTAATAAAGGAAGATTTTGGCTGGAACCTAGTGAGGGTGCTAAACTTTTGGCCTAGAGATAAAATAAACAAACAACAAGCTCTCACCATTTGCTGGTAAAGCAGAAGACATAATATGTCTGTTTTAACTTGTTTTCACTGCTTAATTGCTCTAAGATTAGTTGGTCACCATTTAGGAAAAATGCTAAAAGATGAGGTCCAAACCAAAGTAGCTTGTAGCTACTTAAAAGAACATGGTATCTGAAATCCCAGTTGTAACTAGCCCTTTCCTGTATGGGTTTTTCTTTTGCTGTGTTTTTGTTTTTGTTTTTTTTTTTATAACAGATAAATTTGAAGTTGTGTGAAAGCAGGAGGGATTACTAGTTACAGTCTGTAATGACAAAAGTATACTTTATCAAACAAATATTGGAGAGTTCTGCATACTCACAGAATACTCTATGGAAAATAGTAAAATACTCTTTTTAAGCTAAACAGTCTTAATTTTCCTCCCCTTGTCTGTATTCATACTTGAGAATAGGCACATTACTTCTTTTTATGCTTAGTTGGAGATAACCAAGAAAGTATAAAAGTATGATACTTAGTACCTGCCTGAAAATTTGGTTTACCATGTAAGTTTTGTTATGTTAATACAATAAGGAGAGATGCTGAATAAGAAGAAAACCTGCATGTTTTGGGTTAACAAATAGAGTTAGCGAAGAAAGAAAACATGTAAAAATCATTCTGTCCTAGCCTCTGTAACTCATATTATGATCAAGTGTTTACCCACAGCCTCAGGAAAGCAATAGCGACATCTATACCAAATTCTATGCAGCTTATTTTCAATAAAATGACCTTTATGTCATTATTTGCCACTATTTCCTTCACAACTGCTGCAGGCAACTGTTGCAGAAAAGCAGAGATCCCTTTTTATCCCTTGCAATAGCATCACTTGATACATCAAGCAGTTTTCTGCTCTAAACTGAAGGTACTCAAAGCAGTACTATTAAAATAAAATTCAAATTAAAGCACTATACTCTAAACATCACTATTCAGAAGAATCACAGCACTGCATAGATTTCAAGTCAAGTATCTCCATTTACCTTTATGAAAGCTATAATCTAAGGCAGTCCTTAGATGGTGACAACTCAGAGCAACTCTTAAAAAGCTTAAGCATTTTTTCCATATACATCTTTTTTTTATGTATGAGGTAAAAAACAAACAAACAAACAAACAAACAAAAACCCCAACCAAAACCAGAATGATAGACTACTAACTCAATCTTTGGAATTAAAAATAATTCCAAAAGCTCACTTCTAGAACATACTGTTCAAACTCCACAAGAGAATGCCAATAGCAAAGACTACTTACAGATCATGAAAAGCAGAAATAAAATGCAAACAGCCAGAACACCAGGGTTTTTAACCACCTGAGTAAATGAACAGCTCCATCAAATCAGACAGGACCTTTCTGTTCTCAGCTTTTACCTCTTTTCTCTCAGATACATTAATGGCTTTCTTGGGAGAGACCATACAGCTTTACTACTACCTTCAGTAAGTTATATTTGCCTTTGAACATGGAAATCATCATCTAATAGAGGAAAAAGATACTAGTAATTGTTTTCAGTTGTTTTCATAATCATAATTAAGCCATTCTGCAAAATGTCAGCATATATTCACACAAGTAATGATGTAGCTTGGCTAGTCGTAGAAATGGTTTTCTTCCCTGTGGAATTTTAACTTGGAAAATGGAAATAACAAAAAAAAAGCCGGATCTCTTCTTCATAATCACAAATTATTTCTCCAGCTTATCTCTAAATATCAGAATCTGAACTTTAACTTACATAAACTGTTTTACTTACATAAACTCTATGCAAAAAAAAMCCCAAAACAAAACAAAAAAATCAAAAACAAAAAAGGCCACCCCAAACCCAACTTCGGTCAGGTTTAGCTCTGTTTTCTTGTTCTTTTGTCAACTTTCCACTGACAATCAGATACTGGGGTTCATGCTGTCTTCCACCATTCATGTCCTTTTAATTCTTTCTCTAACAGACTTAAAGTACGGCTTTCTCTATAGCTAAGGTGCTGGCTTACCGAAAACTCCATCAGTTTGTTAGATTACTAATTTTTAATTCTTCTGTCACTCCCTTCATTGGCTCACTTTCTCCAAATAGTAGACATCTTCCCTTTATTTCTTGGTCCTTTTCCGTTTCCTGTGTTTACAATTCATCTTAGAATCAGCTGGCTGGTATTCTCAGGCATAAGAAGACGTGAAAGGCTTTACAAGCAAATCAGATTCCATTTCTCTGCTGCCAAGTACACTTCCCAAATTTAAACAGGACCTAGATAAAGCAATCTCTGCCTCCAATTCAAAGTGAGCATTACAGTGAAGGCAGCAGAATATTAGGTAAACACATATCAAAAGAACAGAATCAAATGGAAAGAAAGGCACAGACAAGAATATTCAACTAATACTCGACTGAGGTTCTTCAGTGCTGTTTATTAGTCTGTGGTACATGAACATGCATAGTTTACCAAATTCTTCCTCCATAAATCAAGCAGCATGCAGATCAGCATTCCATTAAGACCTATGTATGGAAGTGAAATAGATGTCATTTTTCCACTACATGAGGAAAAGCAGTACAGGAAAACTGTTAGAAAGCTGGCAGCTATAAAATAATTTGTTTGTTTTAATTTGTTTTCCCAGGACTAACTCATTAGTTAATCCACTAACTGACCTGTGAGTGGATTAGATTCTACTTGCATATAGCACAGTCTTATTGTTCAAAGTGTCTATTGAAATTACCAGACAGAATGCTGCCAATACATGCCTATGATTGTAGCATTTTATCCAAAAAACCTTTGCTTTTATAAAAGTCATTGAAATTCTGTTAAGTAAAATATTAAAAGAAAGTGTTTCACAAATTTAAGTACTTCCTTTTTACTAACTCATGGGAAGTAATCAACAGAGGAACTCCCTCCTGCCCCTGTGTATTATTCAGAAAAGTAAAAAATACTTTAAAATTTTTAATTAAATAACATCTTTGGACATAGCCTGCAAAAGTAAGAATTCCTTATGAAGTATCACTGACCATCTTTTCTGAAACAATCCAGATGATCTGTTTGTTTATCAGACAACACTGAGATAGAAACATGAAACCAATTGATTTCTAGAGGGCTTTGTCTGAAGGAGAAAACACATTATTTACTCTTTATTACCTTTTCACCTCTAACATGAGACGAAACACTTTCGAGTTAGAATGCATGAATAGATTTTGGTTTTGAGGGATTTTTTTTTGTCTTTTTAAGCAACCTTCTGAAGAAATGAACACTGGAAAAATTTCAGGAGTTTGTGTGCTTCTAAATGTCAATTTAGAAGCACATTAGTTTTTATAATTTATTTGAAGCATTTATGTTTTGAGCACAAAGACAGCAAAACCGAAAATTAGCATGGGACATGTAACTTCAAGAGAAGTATTATCCAAAATATTAAATATATTATTTATGCAAAATACCACAGGATCAAGCTATAAATCAATCACAGCCTTAATTTTTTTAATTTTGTTTTGTTTTACTTCACTTGCTGAAGGCTTTCTGGTAGCAAAGGCTCCTGCTCCAAGTTCCCTCTTCTTGTTCTGAATTTTCAGGATATTTTCTTAAACTGAATCCTTCACAATGAACTGAAATACAAAAAAAAAACCCAAACCAAAAAAACCTCCCAAAACACTGAAATGAAGATGTTATTTTTCTCTAAATAAAAGTTTAGGATGAGAAATTTGGGTATTTTGGAAAAAAATGCTAGGAAGCTGAGTAGCCTAAGTACAGTTACATTACTTAGTGATTACTTTGTAAACACAAAAGAAAAGGGTTATAAAGCAGTCGAAGGAAAAGGTTGGGCATTTTCATTTTTTGCGGTTTTTTTTGTTTTAAATATTTATTGGAAGGATATATATCTCTTCTTTGCTACTTTTATTAGAAGAGAACCTGTCTTCAATTTTCCAAGTAATATTTTTGTGATGGGATATTAATGAGGCAGGCCAGCTGCTCTTCCACAGCAAAACAAGCTGCTATGACAATAGCAAAAGTATTCTACATACCTTCAAGATAATGAACTGTAATAGCCAGGCTAAACAACAGCAATACTGCCCCTTCTGAGTCACTCCAAATAGCTCAACAGGAACATTTAATTTCTAGTATCAAAATCTTACAATCCAAAGCCCACACTTCAACAATCACTCCACATTTTTACTGGTGAGACTATGATGTCACAATTATTTTTAAAATACAGTAAAGCTTTTTGGAAAATAATTATTTATTCATAACCAGAAAACTGTTGGGATCATCTTTCAACTCACCTTAGTAATAACAGCATTATGCTTTGACCCAGCCTGTGACACCTGTCAAAACACGGGTCTTCTGCAGTGGCATTCCAAGCCTATTAGTTGCAGCAATGAACAAGTTAAATAACCTCCCTTCAAAACATAGTAATAGGCACATGGAATCACAAAGCAGATATTGTACCATCACCTCTTGAACAAAATATTGCTTGCAGATTAATTTCTCCCAGCCTAATGTCTTACTCCTTAAGTATCCTGCAATAAAGAAAGCTTTGAGAACTTCCAGTTATATATTCATAACAAGCAGGAACTTAAGGTAAATGCTTTAAAAACAGAGTTTGTCAGGAGTCTATGAGACATCAAAACAAGCCTGTTATTTTAATTCTGAAATAAACACTGCATATACTAACTGCCTCAGTACCTGATAGCAAAATCTAAATCAGCTGAACACAGTTCTTAACAGTAAATTGGACTGCTAAGAAAGCCCACGTATGCTTTCATTAATATAGACAATAATCACCATGTTAGGTAAACAAGAAACTTTGCTGAACACAAAATGATAGTGTATCTGTTACTACTTATACTTTGGATGCAACATTACATGTAAGAATTTGTGAAATGCCAAGTCTGTGCTTTGCATTTTTCCAGCATGTTTTTTCTATCTAAAGGTATAGTACTACTAGTTCTCACAGAATAGATACTTAAATCTACATAAACCGCAATAATGTTCTGGCTCTGAGAAGCAAGTCTCGTGCAATGGGCTCTCCTTATCATGTCACCCACATACTGCAAGCTGTCTAAGAACTCTCCTTAAGGACTCCTTTTAGATTCTAAGAATCTCTGATACCTACACACACTCAGAGACAGCAAGCTGCAAGATGAGACCCAAACAAGTCTTGTTTCTCTAATCTATGGTAGTAAGCAGAAGAGCAACAAATTATGTATTTGTCACTGCAAGATGAACATTCCTGGCAAGCTATGTATGGCAAACCATTCTAATATTAATCTCACTGTAAGAGAACAACATGATGTCTGGGGGAAAGACCTAGCCCAAACATGCAGAAGTATGTTCCATTCTATTTTTGCTGTAGTCAGGGAAGACCAAAGTGTACTACTTTCGTTCTTCTCTCATCTGTCCAGCAAAGGAAAAGTGAATTGCAGTACTTCTATGGCTTTCTGCAATATCTCATACAAAGGATACCGTGTTTTACATTGGAAAACATGAAAAAACCTGAGCCTTAGAGAAACATCTGTATACTTGTGATAGTCTCACATTAAAAGGTTTGTATTTCTTCCTAAAAGTGAGAATTCAGCAGCTATGATTGTATTTAAACAAACAAACAAATAATTTTATAAAAGAGGGGGAGGGAGAAAATAATCTATGGTTGGATAAATGTTCCTCCCTAGCACTGTGGTATTACACCTCTCAGAGAAGGAATGCAGACCTCCAAGCTACAGTTCTACAGTAAATCCACAGAATTTGAAAAACTGGTTAGTCCACTGGTATTTCTGCTTCTTAAATCCTATTAATGCTGCTAGTGCACTTCAAGGAATGATAATGCATGACTGAATCTCATTTGGCACTGATTATTCTAAAGTGAGATCATAAACGATCATGTGGGCCCACTGCCCCTCCATCAAATACAAGTAGTCAACCACTGCCACTTGGGATGGTTATCATCACAGGATAGCTACCAGCAGGATGAGAGGATGCCGTTCAATGGTGCATAAAGGTTGCAACTATATTTTGCCCTGTTGTTAGGTATAACTACAGACTGTAGATGAATCAGTGTTAACAATGCTTAGCTTATTTTCTTACAACTGCTTGCCACAATACAATGAATGCATTATACTGCATTCATTATCTTCACAGAAGATTAAAATTCTCTTGTGCTTTCCACAAGTATTCAGAGAATTGTTAAAAAAAAGCAGTCAGACTAGATGGCGTTATGGTAGTGTAGGTCCCTTCCAACCCAACCAATCAATGCAATACATACAGAAACAATATTTGTGAAGATTCATCACGATTCATGAAAAATTTCTTCCACAGCAACTTCTCCATACTCTTACTCAAATTTAATTGCTTTTGTTTATTAAATAAATAGCTTTTGTCTTCATGCTGTTGCTATCACTAACCTGATGTCCAACCTAGTACCTTTTCTTTTCTGTTGGTGGTGACATGCCCAAGTCCAAAGTTTTCATTGACTCTACTTCTTTTAAGAGCAGCACTTGTTTCAGTTTCCAACTGCTGAAAGACTAGGATATCACAGCAGAGGAGTAAACAGTGGGGAAGGGAGGAAGTGAACAGAAAAACCTTGATCTTGTACAATTACACAACACATGAACCAATTTTGTTAAGAATACCATTTTGCTATCAATAAATGTAATTTACATTTTTATTCCTTACAAATAATTTTGCATTCATGAGTGCTTTAATGAAAGGAAAAAAACTTCCTAAATTTAGATATTACTAGTCTCCCATGACCACAAAAGGTAACCTCAGACTAATGTCTTAATCAATAAATAAATTCACAATAGTAACAGAAGAGACTAGAGCAGACAAGAACTACATTAAATATACACTGTTCCTGAAATTCCACTTTATGGCTTTTGAAGTTCATAAACAACAAATAGAAAACCACATTCAAAAGTGTCAGAAAGAAAAAGAAAGAAAGAAGAAACAGATAGCATAAGCTACACTGTAAGGTGTCACACCACTCTGTTAGTAGTACTACTACCATTCTTTCCATTCACCGTAAATAAATGGACAGCACAAAAATAGTGTTAAAACAAAAAGATGCCAGGAAAACAAATGAAGATAAGTCCTATTTGCCTTTTAACAGATTCTCGTCAGTGTCATTAATTCTCAGAGGGGCTTTCCTTCTACCTCGTAGGAAAACACCAAAGGAGCTTCACCTAGATTAAGTCAGAGCGTTATGAACAGCCCTTTACTCATGGGATCCATTAAAAACACTCGGGAAGCTGCTGTCAGATTTAATCCAACTCCACCTGCTTTCAGAGACAAAAGCGTTATAGTTGGGGACCCTGCTTGGTTGCTTTGGAAACAACGAATTGCTTCCACTCTTTTCTTCTGTGCCATTGACCCATTCAAACGAGTAAAGGCAAACCCTGATTCTCCAAAGAGAAAGTAAAAATGTTCAACAATCCATTTTCTGTGACAACAGGAAATAAATACTTTAAAATCCTGACCTCTGCTTTGAAATGCATATTTAAAATTCTATTTTCTTTGAGAGATCTTTCTAAAACACGATAAAAACACGTTTGTTAAAAATAACACCAGCTCTACTTACTTCAAGGGATTTTCTATCAGTGACAGGAAAGTTGTGAACTGAAAAACAACCAGACATTTAGCAGCTGGATTATCCCTACATAGTTCTACCAAAGCATGCACAAGAGCGTTTATCTGAAATCAAATAAAGCATTTATTTGAAATAAAATGAACTGTTTCTGACTTGGCTAGAGTCCATTCCTACAGATGGCTTTGATAAAGTTCACATCAATTGAGAGAAATCACTGTTAAGTAATATCTTTTAAATGAACTAATCTTGAATTTCGTGAGTAGGACTTTCTTTTAATTTCCATAGGAAACTAAGAGTTGAGCATTTTTAATGGTCACAAACTACAGGGTGAGGGTGCTTTGGGAAAGAGGATTCACAAGCCGTTTTCCAGACATCCTTCACACTGTCAAAAGTCAGCAAGTCCCCTATCTCCAGGCTATATGGAAAATAGGAACAAAGTACTGGAACTTCAGAAAATAAGGCTTAAGCAATGGACAGCCCCAAGGCAAGTGCTCTACTAAAGCAACACTCAATAAGTGAGAAAGGCTTGCCCCAGAAACACTCAGGCAAATAAGGTATGCAAGATCCTTGGCTAGGTATGAGAGGGTTATCGATAAGGAGGCACCAAAAGCCCTCTTGGAACCAACATGAGAACAAAAGGGACAATGAATTGGATTTTTGGCAGAAGAACACTGCTAGTTTTCTCATGTAAGGTTTAGCTATGATGAGGTAAAGAACCACTAACTAGAAAATGCAAGTAATTGTGCCAGCTATAAAAGACAAAAATAAAAATCTTAATTTATTCTAGAGCATAATGTCCTAAGTTAGTTCTTAGGTCCCCACAAAATGATTTTTAGGGAATAAACTTGTAACCAGCATTTGAAAGAACAATTACTTCATTAAACGTTAAAAACTTAATGTTTCAGAAGAGCAATCTCAAAATGAAAAGGTCGAAGTGCGAGCAAGACCATACAATTTCTGGCAGCAAATCCATGATGAGAGTAAGGCAAAAAAGAGTGATATGGCAGACCTTGAGAAACAGGTCTGCAAAGTAAAGTAACAATATTGCAATGTTTTTTTCTGACAAGTGTTATATTGAACACATGATGCCCATTTAGTTTTCCGCTCTAGAGCAGAATATATATTTTCTTTAGGTAAGATTTAAGAAAGAAGGGTTTATTTAGATTTTGTTTCCAAAAGTAAATTAAGATTTGAATAAGTTTCAGTGGTTATAAATCTGCTCTATCTTCAGAAACTGAAACAAAAGGCAAAGCTCTTTACCAGAAGTTTTATTTAATTAACACATATCTATGTACTGAACAGTGACCAGCATCAAATTACAACTGGTGTTCTTTTGCCGTTTCCCTGCTGCAAAATTTGTTTGTGGTGTGATTTTATTATGCATTTTCTTCTGTGCTGGCTAGACATGCTGTACAGACCTCTAAATAATAATTTAAAGTATGTTATCCATATGTATAATATGTTCAGAATATTTACACAACAATTATAGAGTATGCTCTACAAAATCATAATGAAAGCCAAATACAACACAACAGAATGCACCTTTGAGCTGGATATCCACTCCTGATCAGGCTTCTTTCCATTACTGGAGTTTATTTCCTCGTCTAGGGGACAGTCCACCAAGTTCTCTACTTGAAGCTCATTACTACAGAGAGAGCATTTGGCATTTGGCTGCGAAAAAGCCCAAACAACATTACAAGAAATATATTAAATCAAGTTATTTATAGTGAATGATAAATATCACCTTTACAAAGCACCTTTTATGCATTTATTATATTGATGTTCATGTAAAAAAATCCTCAAGGATTCATTCTTGTAACACACTTTATCACTTCTGATGTGGCAGTCAAAATATTTTATTTGCAAGAACATTAGCATGACATAAACACTACACGTTTTATAAATACATAGCCTTCCTTAAAAGTGATCTTCTTTCTGAGCATATTTATATTGAAATAAGTAGCTCAAGGTTTTAAAGCAAGCAAATATTTGGGCTATGGGGGTAAGACTATTTAAAATATGAGAAAAATAAACCATCTTCCAAAGACAATATCTTTCTTAGTTACAAACAAAGAATGACCTTTTACCCTTTTTCTTCAAAGCCTGCACAGAAATAATAGCAGTCTGATGAAATATGCTTTGTCAGGACCAGACACTGGGTATCTTCTGTTTTTCCCCAACAGACATGAGAAATGAGACACAATTTAACACCAAAAGCCTTTTTCTCTGAAGTATATTCTAGATAAAGCAAAATTTATACAATAGCACTTTCATAGAACTACTCACAAAATTTTAACAAAAGACTGTGTGCTCTGTACAAATGCACAACTTCGTGAAGCAAAAATGACAGATGTGAAAAACTTCTGTCTCACAGAGCACCCCTTTAAAATTAGCTAACTCTGTTTATACAGAAATCTGGCCACACAACCAAGGCATCTTCAGACAGGCTGCAAAGCAGACCTCACAAAGAACATGCATACCGGGGGCTGCTTGTATGGAATAAATCGCTAGCCAATTAAAGAGGCTGGCAGTCATAGTCTGAATACATTAATTTATTGCAGCAATAAATATATCCTTTTAAGAGACAGAATCTTAACACAAACAAATCTGAAAAAACAGTTTCCCAAACGTAGTGAACAAATGAGCCATTCCTGATTTGGCAGCAAACCAAAAATCCTTCAGTGACAAGACAAGATAAATGAATTCCATTTAATCTGAAAAAAGTTTTCTGAAAAAAAAAAATCCTAACAGTGCTCATACTTTTTTTTAATACAAGGCTCACATCTTTCTGCATCCCTTCTCCACTTCAGTACTGTAATTATAAACAAAACACAAAACACAGTTGAACACTGCCAACACAGACACTGGAGACTTATGGCAAAAGCATATGAAAATGACAAGAAATGTCTTCCAGTTAACAGCTAGAAGAAGAAAAAATGTTTGAATACATATCTGGCAAGCTTTTATCAGAATGCAGTAATACACAAAGACATTAGGTTACTGTAGAGATTTTATAGTTTTATTGTGACTACTGCATAGGATTTTTACTTGCACAACTCTGAATTTAGTCTCAACAGAAGACTGAAATGAAGATAAGGTTAACTCTCAAGCTGTGGACTACTAAAAAGTTTTTCCAATATTGGTAAATACTTTTAGGTTAACATTAGAAAGAGAAAACAATCTCCAAGCTCGTAATACAATGACAGGCCAACCTTTTCACTCAGCAGTTTTGTGCTTGTGACTTCACATCTCATTCCTCACTGATGGCTTAATGCTGTCATTTGTATTAATAATGGAAACAACAGGCATCTTGCCTGGACGAATCCTGTTTGAACCCAAGCTCTTTTGGAGAGAGGGTATGCAGTTTGTTGGTCTCTTGTTCTTAAGGTGATACATAAAGTACTTTCCCAAGTTATTTACTAGGAGAAAATTGCATTGCAACCATTCAGGCACAGAAACTACCCAAGTCAGATGCAGTACTAGTACAGATACCTATCATGTGCAAACAGTGAATTCCCCAGCTGTGGAATTTAGATGTGTGTCAGAGTTTTGGCTGGAAGCTGCAAAAACTTCCTTGGCAATTGATTGAAATCAGGAATCATTTTAAGGCAAGAAAGGCTTATTCACTCACTGTCTTAGAAACTTACGATAGTTCAAAAGAGCAGAACCCACACCCACCTCTGTTCAGATTTCACTACTATGAAAGCAATCTATAGATCAACATGGGATTGGACAAAGGCAGTAGTTCTGGAGATTCCATGGTCCTTTCTTGGCAAAACATTGTAAGTAAGTTGACTTTACAAGTATACTATGATAATTCCACCACATCATAACCAAATTTATTTCTCTGCATGTTAAAAGCACAGAAGATTCAGTAGAGGCACCAACTCTGCTACAGACACGTCAAGAACCTCTGCACTGGAAAAAGGCCTCTGCAAGCACTCTTTCCTTCACTGGTTTCCCTCAAATTTCTCAGAAACTCTAGAGTGGGATATCTGCATCAGAAATTTGTGTATCTGGCAATGGAACAATGTCAATCTACAAGCCAGATAGACCACACTTCCTACCTCTGTCTTCTTAGGTTGACTGACTATGCACAAGCAGGAACTAATCTGTCCCTGCTTGTTCCTAATAAGGGATAGCACCCGGGTTTATGCTAACATTTGCCGCTCTATTCTGGCTGAGGAGGAGGTAGAACAATTCCAAAGAGTAAGTGCAGCAGCACTGGGTACAGATGGTGAGACTACCATGCTGTTATATTGCCCTAGAAAGAAAAGGGCAAACAAGAAAGAAAAATACAGCTTAAATGCATACAAGAAAAAAAACCACTACGGTTCTCAAAAAAGCAATCAAAATATGCTCATCCACAAGCTTTTTCTGGATAGACTCCAGAGAAGGGCCATAAAGATGGTCCTCTAGCAAGACAGCTATTTTACTGTCCAAGTTTATCAGCTGGGGAAAAGGAGTGTAGAAATGATTTTAATTCAACAGTCAACTTCCAATACACAGCTTTGGTCTCTTTTAAGCACAACAATATATACGTGCATCACATCACATACAAGCGGTGAAGAGGCATGCAGCCATATTGAGGCATACAATGCTGCACACTTTTACGCCAGGGACAAAGTAAGGTAAGAACTACAGAATAGGCTTTTGAAAATACTGATGGACCTTACCACTGTCCAGCTTGACAGCTACTTTCTCCATAGATGGACTTCAGGCCAATAGTTTTTATAAGCCAGCTGATAACTAGGTTTACACTCTTCACCACAATTTAAAAGAACAATAGCTCAATGGCCTTCTGGTGATACAAGTTCATTGCCTTTGAATAGCTATTACAATTACTTTTAACCATAGAACAACCAACATGTTCATTTCTGAGGACTTCAAAAATCCACGGTTTACAAAACACGTGTGCACAGCATGTTATCACAGGAAGAGTCAATGATACCAAGCAAACTGTGCATTCTTCATCTGAACCAGAGCTCAGAACCAATTTCATTTTACTCAATAATGTCTCACGCAATTGTTCAGGAGTTTTATCATCTGCAAATATAGAAACATACTTAAACCCAGAGATTTCCATACAGGAAACACTCTGAGCTCTCATGCACCGAAACAGTTCCATTGATCAAAATGCAATTAAAACAGTTGATACACAATAAGGATATAGTCTACAATATATAAAAACACAAGCTGCCCCTGAGTACAGAAAATTATGACCTACTATTTTAAAATACATTAAGAGTAATCTTACTTGGAAAAATGGTAATTAGAACTCAAAGGACCTCAACTGTACGTTCAGTGATAAGTATATGTGCAACACAATGCCTCATAGGAATAACCAATTTTCATATGGCAGCTGTTCAAGTAGCAACAATACTATGGACATGACACTATTTACAGTTAAGATTGCTTTATATTTCAAGTAAAGAAATTCAAGTCATACTTAGTTAATAACTAAGTTCTAAATAATTATTGAACAATTATCAATTATTTCCCCCCTGTATTTTTCAGGAAGATAAACAACAACCTTCTAAAAGAGTCTCTGACCATATCTCATTGGTCTTTCAGTTTCCTGAAAAATCAACAAGGGTGTCCCCCTCGTTGTCTTACAAAAACTGTAAATAACACTAGTGTTCAAAGGGGTGAACATGTTCTATTTTGACCTATTACTTTGGAATACCCTAGTATTTTCATATTTCAAGAGCAATACATTTCTTTATTTGGCACTTTATTTGACATTATCAGACAGTAATATTTTATTCTGAGCATGTAAGCGAAAAGGATCTGTCTCCTCCCCCTTCCTCAGCTGGTTTGCGGAGTTAAATCACACAATTTCCAGAAGTGCCAAAGGGAATTAGCCTAGTCAAAAGCAGCAAATGGAAAGTGCGGTCTCTGCTTATGGAATGCCACTCTCATTACAATACTACTCCAGTTCTGTATTTCTAACAAATAAATCTCCCTTGGGAAAGTACCTCTGTATTCTTTCACTAACATGAGAGACTACAGAAGTAGTACTTCTATAGCATCATAATCCATATAGATCACATTTACATATTAAAACAGCTCAACACCGTGGTACCACTCTATTTTCACTCAAAGCCTGCGTAGCAAAACCTCTGCACGCCAGGTGCGGTTTCCCCCCTCGAAAGGCCCCACACAACCCGCCCCCGCCCAGTGCCGCTCAGGCTCCGCCCCTGGACACGCCCGCCCCTGCACGTGTGGCAGTCATCCCCCTCGCCGGGAGATGAGCGCCCTCGGCCAATCAGCGGTCTTCACTCGCGCGCAGTCCGCGAGGGTAATGACCAATGGGACCCAGAAACTGAGGCGAGGGGCCAACCAGCGGTTTTCGCTCTCGCGTAGCCCGCGCGGGTAAGGGCCAATGGGGAGCCAGCACCTGAGGCGAAGGGTTCGAGGCGGTTAACGGTCGGTAGTTGGTGCCGGTCGGTCGCGGCGGTGGACGTTCTGTGGCGCAGCCGGAATTTGTCACCTTAGCAAGGCACCATGGTGGGAAACAGGATCCTTGCTGCTGCGGGGGGAGAAAGGGCGTTTAGGGGCGCTTCTGCTGCGGCACTTAAGGGGAGTTCGTGACTGCACGTGCTGCGGCAGGATTTGCAGGCAGTCTCTTTTTGAAGTCCCCGCGGTAGCACTAAGGCAGAAGGGTTGAGGAGAAGGAGGGAAATTAGTGTAAAAGTTAATAGTTCAGGGGAGGCGAGGCATAGAAACCGGCGGGTGGCTAGCAAGACATGTAGAAGTGCAAGGGAAGTCAGTTCGTAACGGGCACCTCCCGCGCGAAGAGGTGAGGGGCGAACTGAAACTTGACCCAGGCGGCAGGGAGATAGCGGGAAGGAGCACGGTGGCTGCCGGCCGGATCTATCCGCCGTTTTTGGGCGGCCTTGGCGCGTGAAGCCGTGGAGGGCACAGCGCGTGCTCCTGGGACGGCGGCGGTGAGGCACGGGGCGGGTGGCGCGTGCCGGGAGCCTCTCCCTGGGCGTAGCCAATCAGAGGAGGAGGTGTGGCCGGCGGCGGTGAGAGGCAGGGCGGACGGCGCGTGCCGCGGGCCACTCGCTGGGCGTAGCCAATCCGGAGAGGGTGTGGCCGGCGGCGGTGAGGGGCCGCGCGGGCGGCGCGAGACTCGTGGCAGGTCTGCGGGGGTGGTGAGAATGAAAACGTGGAGCGGGGACTGCGGGGTTTGATAAAGCTATCAAGGAAACGGGAAAGAGCAGCCCGGACCTCTTGCTTTTTCTTTTCCACCTCTGCTTTTTTCTAGATATACTGTAATAGTAAACTAGAAAAGCAGCTTATTTCTGTCTCAGGTGTAAGAGACAACTGAGGTGTTGGGAGATTAAACATACATGGCACAGTTGCTTAGAATCAAAGTAGCTAGCTAAAAAGGGGCAGATGGCATTTGATTGGGACTCTCAGATGATTTCACGTAGGAGTATGTATGAAAAAAATACGTACGAATTGCTTGGGGCTATGCTTTTTATAAAGGAAAACATACTGAATGGTCCCGTGCAGGAAAGATTCTTGCAACAGTTACCCAGTACATGGTCTAGTAACAAGTCAAGGAAATTGGGGGATTTTATATAAAAAAGTCTTCCAAAAACTAAAAGAAGGTGAAAAAGACACTGGGCTGAATGTTAAAGAGGTAATATGTATGCAGCATTGTAAGGGATAATTAATTTGTATTCACCCTGTGTGTTCATAGAGACTATGTTGTCTTTAGGATCTTCCAATATTCTCAAAGTCAGTGAAGGTGAGCTAAGGTGAGTAGTGTCTTGCCAGCAGCAGACAATTTGTTATCTTAAATTGTCACTAAAGAGCAACCAAGGAGTATTGCAGCAGAGAAAGATCATGGAAAGATAGAACCCACAGGCAGGTAGCTCCATGTCTCATTATCATTCTGTTTTTACTTTGCAGCGTGAATGCATATCCATCCACGTTGGTCAGGCTGGTGTCCAGATTGGCAATGCATGTTGGGAATTATATTGTCTTGAACATGGGATCCAGCCTGATGGTCAAGTGCCTAGTGATAATACTATGGGCCGTGGAGATGATTCATTTAACACTTTCTTCAGTGAGACAGGAGCTGGTAAACATGTTCCGAGAGCAGTGTTTGTGGACCTAGAGCCAACTGTAGTTGGTATGTACCCAACATTAAAAGTCTTCAGTGAAAAAGTGAGGATCCTTTACAGATTCCCTACTGTCTTTTTTTGTTTGTTCAGAACACTATAGATTTTAAAACAAAGGTGTCTGGCTGCTGTTTTGACATTTGAGGTTATTGTTATTTGAAAGACATTAAATAATGGTCTACAGGTAGCAATATCTGGAAAACAAGATAACTTCTTTACAGTCTGGATCATCTTTCCAGACTGCTTGCACTGCATCCAGAGTTTTGTTTGATTGCTGTCCAGTATCATGTCTGTACCATAACGTTTTCTGAGTGATCTCTGTGTTCCTCAAGTACAAATACTGCTTTGTGTGAGCCTGATGTTTACCCTGAAGCAAAGGGCCAGATGTTGTGCCAACTTCTTAGACTAGTCAGACAAGCTGCATGTAGTCAGAGATGCTGTCTGCAGTCTTTTGAAACATGTGCTTCATATGTAGTCACTAGGCAGCACACACAGAGCTGAACGAATCAAATTTATGATGTGGTATTTTGGTGTTTTTTGTAGATGAAGTACGTACAGGTACATATAGGCAGTTATTCCATCCTGAGCAGCTCATTACTGGCAAAGAAGATGCAGCCAATAATTATGCCAGAGGCCATTATACCATTGGAAAAGAGATTGTTGATCTAGTGCTAGACCGCATTCGCAAACTGGTAAGAATTCATGCTGCAAGTTAGTATTTAAAATAATTGATAGATCTCTGTAGCTAGCTATATTAATGGTTTGCTGTTTTTCTGCTAAGAACTTTGTGCATAGTTAATTGTTTAAAACAAAGCAAAATAAACCTTTTATTTCCTTGCCTCCCCTAACCCCCTTTAAATAAAAATTCAATCAGTTAAACCAGGACCTTTCAAGAACACTGGGTTTTTTATTATAACAATGTAAAACTAACAAACTTAAGACAGAAATGCTTTTGAATTATTATTTTAATACTGATTCCTCCAAAACCATCAATAACTTTTTTTTCCTCTTATTTTTTTCCACCCTGTTATAGGCTGATCTTTGCACAGGGCTGCAAGGCTTCCTTATCTTTCATAGTTTTGGAGGAGGCACTGGTTCAGGGTTTGCATCACTGCTCATGGAAAGGCTGTCCGTTGACTATGGCAAGAAATCTAAACTAGAGTTTGCAATTTATCCAGCACCACAAGTTTCCACTGCTGTAGTGGAACCCTACAACTCAATTCTAACTACCCACACAACATTAGAGCATTCAGACTGTGCCTTTATGGTAGATAATGAAGCCATTTACGATATATGTCGTCGTAACCTGGACATTGGCCGTCCTACTTACACAAATTTAAACCGATTAATTGGGCAAATTGTTTCATCCATCACAGCCTCACTGCGTTTTGATGGAGCCCTCAATGTAGATCTGACAGAATTTCAAACTAACCTGGTTCCATACCCACGAATCCATTTCCCCTTGGTAACATATGCCCCCATAATCTCTGCTGAAAAAGCATATCATGAGCAGTTATCTGTGGCTGAAATTACCCACGCTTGCTTTGAACCAGCCAACCAGATGGTCAAATGTGACCCTCGCCATGGCAAGTACATGGCCTGTTGCATGCTATACAGAGGCGATGTTGTGCCCAAAGATGTCAATGCAGCCATTGCCACTATCAAGACTAAACGTACCATTCAGTTTGTGGATTGGTGCCCAACTGGATTCAAGGTATGTAGCTTTTTAAGTGCTTGATGTCTGAATGATTAGGAATTATGTAATAAGTCTTCAGAGGTAACAGTCATGCTACAATGTTGTAATGTCCCTGTTAAATATTTTGATAAAGTGCAAAAGAGCTCTAAGCTATTTTATTTATTTGTAATCATGGTGGTTTTTGATTGTTAACAGAAAGGAGTCTTTAAGCCTTAGCACTCTTAAGGAAAGTTTTCATTTGTTTTCTTGAAGGTGGGCATCAACTACCAGCCTCCAACTGTGGTGCCAGGTGCTGACCTTGCCAAGGTGCAGCGGGCTGTGTGTATGCTGAGTAACACAACTGCTATTGCAGAAGCATGGGCTCGGCTTGACCACAAATTTGATCTCATGTATACTAAGCGTGCCTTTGTGCATTGGTATGTTGGGGAAGGAATGGAGGAAGGAGAATTTTCTGAAGCCCGAGAAGACCTGGCTGCCCTTGAGAAAGACTATGAAGAAGTTGGCCTAGACTCAGTAGAAGCAGAGGCTGAAGAAGGAGATGAATATTGAGAAAACTAAAGTCTGGAAAAATTTATTTACTGAAAAGAAAAACCCCAAACGAAAAGAACTGCGGAACGCTGTTTGTTTGTTTTCAAATGTGTTTCCAAATAAAGTTCTAAAGATTATACTGCTGCTTTTTTTCTTTCTCACTATTTATGTGTGTTTTCACAAAGGAAGGACCGTTTGAGATTGCAGGTTTGGGTAGCGGATCTGTTACCTGCTTTAAAAGTGCATTGTAATTTTTACCTTCCTACATTGGCATAGTAAAAAAAAAACCTAAATCTAATGTCCTTTACTAGTATGGTCAAATCAGTATGGAGCTTTAGAGACACATGGAAGCAGCTCACTCATAGGACACTTGCCTTTGTGTAAAAAGTGCTGACCCAGTTGGTTAGAGCTTGGGGCTAACACCAAGGTCATGGTTTCAATCTCCATACAGGCTATTCAGCTAAGAGTTGGACTCAATCCCTGTGGGTCCCTTCCAACTCGTTATATTCTGTGAAATAACTAGGATTTTGTTGCGGGGGATTGTTGGTTGGGGTGTAATTTTTTTTTTCTTTGTTTTTGTTAGTTATGAAGAAAGAACTGTATTTAAATACAGAAAAGTCTGATTTTGATTTTGGGAGACTGGAAGATCCCAGGTCTCAGTAACCTAATGCGTTAGGCACGGTACTGCCGGTGGCAGCTGCTCGTAGCCGTGCCCAACGGGAATCCGCTCCGCACGCACAACACCGACCAAACACCGTCAGCAAGGTCTGCTGAACTGAGCCAGCGTTCCCAGTCCGTCTCACACACCTCAAGGATCACTTCAAGCTGATCTTCCCACTCGAGAGCTCCACTAATGTACGGCGCCGCTTGCCATCGCAGAGGATGCCCGGGAAAAGCAACGGAGTCACGCTAAGGCCACACAGAACCTCGTACGAAGGTACCTGCCCCGGGGCAGCCGCACACCGCCTATTGGAGGCGGCTCTGCCCGTCACGGAAGTGCAGGGTACCGCCCCGAGAGGCCGCGGGCCCTCTCTCCGCTGCTGCAGCGGAAGTTTTCGGGACCATGGTGCAGCTTTACAACTTGCACCCGTTCGGGTCTCAGCGAGTAGTGCCCTGCAAGCAAGAACCGGCGCACTTCTGCTGCGGTCAGGACGTGCTGTTCGTGGCCAGCACGGCGGCCAGCTGCAGGGTGGAGGTGTTCGCCGTGCGCGAACAGGGCCGCTGCGAGGCCCTGGGCTCCTTCGCCACGCTGGGTCCCGTGCTACGCATGGCGCACAGCTCGGCAGGTTAGTCCCGGCGACCGCCAGGTCCGTGAGCGCTCGGCTGGGGAGACCGGAACGTCTCCGGCTCGAGTGCGTGGAGCGGCCCTGGGGCTCCGAGGGCGGTGTTGGCTGGGCCGACGGGGCCGGGGAGGGGGGCGGCGAGCGAAGCCGCTCGGGCTCCGCCGCGGGAGGAGGGCCTGGCCCTCCCGCCCGCCTTTTCCTCAGGCTTCCCTTCACGCTGCCTCCGAGCCCGAGGTGGGGTGCGCCTGCTGGAGCGGGCTGGCCAGCGGGCCGGGCCGGGAAGCGCAGGCGGGTCCCAGCGCCTGCAGCTCTCGGGCCGGCAGGGAGTGCGCGAGGCGCGTCTCACTTTGTCGTCTGCCTCGGTTGCGATCTGTGCTCCAGCCCCTGCTCTTGTTTTTTTGGGTTTTTTGTTTTTAGAGCACGGGGTGGGCGGTCGTTCCAGCCGAGCCCACAGCTCTTCATGAGTCTGTTGGTCTGTTGCTTTCCCTGATCTGTAGAGAACGAAATATTTCCTCATTAATGGGTATGAGGAGGCGGGGGGGTGGGGGAGGGAGCCTTGTCTGTAATCACAACTCTGAAGAGTGTATTCACATGGGAGTTACTCTGGACCTATATCTGTAAGTCCTTTTTTTTAATGGTGTGTGAAATGTGTGCCACCCAGCAAAGAAACTTACACTTACTTAATCAGAGAAAAATTAGTGAAAACCGGTTTTGGAATTTTATGTAAGAGTTGAGACTTTAGGATGTTCTTTTTAGTGTACTGCAGCAGGTAAATAGCTCAAAAACTGTCATGTATTCTTTAATGATATATCAGTATGACTGCTTTCTTTTAAGGAGACTATCTGGTGACAATTGAAGAAAAAAGCAAAGCAATTTTCCTAAGAGCGTATACGAACTGGAGATGCATGTCTGCAGGGAGTTCTCGCGTGTGTGTTCGGATGGTTGGTCACAAGATGGAGGAGTCGTACAGTGAAACCTTAAAAGAACAGATGTCAGTTGTTGAAATGCCACTTTCAGATCCTCCACTGTGCATTTCATGTTGTCCCATGAATGGAGATCTTCTTGTGGGCTGCAAGAATAAACTAGTCATGTTCTGTTTGAAATACCTGGTCATAAACCAGAATTTGACTGTGTTAGATTTTGAACGCTCCTTAATTGTGCACATTGCTAACCTCATTCCTGCTGAAGTTGCATTTTGTGCCAGACATATAGCCATAACAACAGAGCTGGATGTTCTAATCCTGAAACTGGAACTGGTCCAGCGAAGTGCAGACAGGACAGAGCAGTGTGCTCAGGGAGTCAGTGTACCAGAAAAGGCTGTGGATGGAGGTAGGTGCTGCAATAAATTTTCTGATTTTTTTTTTTTATGTCCAATGATCTCCTAATTGATTCCTGTTGTTCTGAAAGTAGGCTCAAACAAGGTCTTTGCCCTAAAGAAAATATTTCTGGATTGTCCTATGACTATCAGCTGAATATTGTAGGGCATGAAAATTGTACCAACCTGCAGTTGCAGGTAACGTTCCCAACAAATATGCCGTCACGCTGCACATTTACAGGATAGTGCAACCTCTACAGACAATTACGTCCCTGTTTTGGGGTGCCACCATGGGCCAAGTTAAAGTGGTAGTAGTTCAGTGTGCTATGTTCAGAAAAATTATTCTGTCAGTGTCACTGCCTAAGTAACTGGCTTACATGTTTAAGAACGTTTCTGTTGTAATGCCTGTGTACTTTTGTAACTGTTAGGCTCAGAACCTGCCAAAATCAAGCAAATTCTCCTTTTTCAGTCCTTTATCTTATTCAGGGGCTTGCCTTGGAATTCTAGAAATCCCAGAAATAGATGTACCTCAGGAGGTTTCATTCCTGTGTGTTGTAAGATATCAATCCATATGTAATCAGTTATCAATTCCTACCTTTCCCAAAGTATGTGTACCAGATCAACACCAACAAACCTTAGGAAAGTCCTTCCTTTGTGATTGAAGAAACTTAAAAGAATGGTCTTTTAGAAATGGAAACTGTACGTAGAAAAAATTTAAGAGTAAATAAGACTTTTCAGATAGGGATAATACGAATGCAATGTTCTTCACTGAGTGAAGATGGATCTTTTGGATCTTTTTGCAGATAATGGTGTCCTGCCCCTAGTTTTTTTTATTACTAAGAACTATGTAGAAAAGTTCCAGTTACTTTCTGAGTGTTGTTAGTATTTGCTTTTCAGGACTTAACTGAGTTTGAGAGAACACAACTTCCTGTGATAGCTGCCTTTGCTGTCTCAAAACCTCTTTGGCCGAAAACCAACATTTTTTGATGACCAGCCATTTGCAGCACAGGTTGCCTTGGACTCACCTTCTAATGAACAGTTTACTTGTTTAGATTTTTTGGGTTTTTTTTTTCAGAAATCTTGACTCTTCAGTATTCAGACTGTTGAGGCTTAAATAAGGAATTGTTCTATCTTCTAGCATGGCTGTGTTCAAAATCTCATGCTTTGAGGAAGCCAGTGCTAGCTAGGTAGCTGTAATTGGAGTATTTATTTGGTATTATGTCATACCATTTTCTTACTGCTGAATGGAATGGTTTGAACAATTAAGATAGCATTTTCATTTCTCAGGTGTGAAAGATGAAACTCCTTCAACACGTACTTTACAGCTTGAATTGGATGAGTTCATCATATGTCAAAAGCCAGTGGAACTGCTTGGGGAAGAAAGTAAGTTATGTGAGATACCCATCACACTGGAGTCCACAGAGTTACCTACAGAAGACACAAAGCGCTTCCAAGTGCGGTATCTGCTTTTCAGGTATTATAGGTGTATTTTTCATTTTATGGGTTAATTTACTACAAGAAACTGAAATGACTTGTATGTTTTGTCTTTTTGAAGTAAAAATCCTGATRTTTTGACTTCTGGGGTTTTTATAAGGTTTGGTGTTTCTTTTGAACTGAGGAAATTATGGTGTACCAAAGAAAGCCCATTTTTTAGTGTCTTGGAATGTTTCACTTGGAAGGGATCTGCAACAGTCATCTAGTTCAACTGCCTGACCATTTCTGGGCTGAGCCACTGTTAAAGTGTATTCTTAAGGGCACAGTCCAGATCTCTCTTAAACAGTGACAGGCCTGGGGTATCAACCACCTCTCTGGGAAGCCTGTTCAGTGTTTCACCACTCTTGGTAAGAAAATACTTCCTCATGTCAAGTCTGAACCTCCCCTGGCGCAGCATTCAGCACTTCCCAGGTGTCTTGTCCCGGGATCCCAGGGAGAAAAGTTCAGCACCACCCTCCCCTCGTCCTCAGGAAGCTGATTTAGCCTTCCTCTTTCATCAAAATTGTTATCAAAAGCCAAGGAAGAACTGCTGTCAGGGTCCAACAGTGAATTCCAGAGCAAAGCAGGGAAAAGGATGACACATAATAGGAAAAAAAAAATAGTGTTGGAGATGGCATGATGTTGCATATAGTTCAGTGGAATAAAAAGAGAGAGGGGAAAAAAAGGTTAAATTGAGGTCCAAATCAATTGCAAGATGTCTTCAACGATCTCTAACTGTGACGTGTCTTGTAGACAAGCAAAGAGAGAGGATTTTGGTAGCGGGAGCTCAAGGTAGTTGTATCTAGCTGTGCCACGTGCTTCTTGGCGTTGCTGTGCCAATGGCATTGGTAGTAGGAGTGTGCATTGTTGCTGAGCATTAAAACATGTGCTATGCCTCTCCTAGCCAGTGCTGTTTACTTGTCCAAAGTAGATCATCATCATTTCTCACTGCAGTCCCATGTTGTTTTGGATTTTTTTTCTAGACGTTTTACACCCGACCAGTCGCCTTTTGGGTTTTGTGAAGAGACAAAGTTGCACTCTCTTCAACTGCTTCCTGTATACCAGACAGGTATATGGTTATGCATGAATGCACTATGGACTGTGTCATAGGAGACCTGTGAAAGGAAAGAGATTCTTTGTATATCCTGTTTTGTACACTGTTTCTGTATGATTTGTTTTTAAATTGAGATCTTTCTTCTGTTTTCAATGATTTAAACTGAGCTTCTGTTAACAAAAAAGTCTTTAAATTTCTTTGAGTTCTACATAAACCTTGAACTAAAATACCAATTCATCACACCAAAAGAGGAAGACTAAATCAGCTTTAATCAGTTCTTTATTGATAAATTTTGTCTTGCAAAACAGTCACTCTCTACATTGCATTAATAAAATTATCCCCAGTGTTACAAGATACTAGACTGCTGCTCAGGCAGCAGAGGAAATCAGAGTAGTAAACCTTAATAATCACTAAGATACAGGTTACCTTTCTGAAAGGCTTTAGTTAAAACTGGAAGGGATGAATGCAGATTTTAGGGGTTCACTAGCTCAAGCCCCAAAAGACCCATGGAAAAATTTAATGCTGTATGTTAGCAGTCAGATTTTATAGAATCATAGAATGTCCTGAGTTGGAAGGGACCCATGAAGATCATGGAATCCAGCTTCTGGCCCTGCACAGGAGAACCCCAAGAATCCCACCAAGTGCCTGAGAACATTTTCCAAATGCTCTGTGAGCTCTGACAGGCTTGGGGCCGTGATCACTGCTCTGGGGAGCCTGTTCTGGTGCCAGACCACCCTCTGGGGGAAGAACCTTTTCCTAATACCCAGCCTAAACCTCATCTGACACAGGTTCATGCCATTCCCTCAGGAACTGCATGAAGAATGCTCTTAGGTCTCTCCTCAGTCTCCTCCAGGCTGAACAAACCTGAAGTGCTTTCAGCCACTCCTCCTACGGCCTCTCCTCCAGACCCTTCTCCATCTTTGTAGCCCTCCCTAGGTCTCTTCTCTAATAGCTTTATATCCTTTTTATATTGCGGTGCCCCAAACTGCCCCCAGGACTTGAGATGATGCAGCCTTAGAGCAGAGCAAAGTGGGACAATCCCCTCCCTGCCCCACCAGCAACGCCATGCTTGATGCACCCCAGGGTACGGTTGGCCCTTTTGACTTTACTAACTGCTCAGTTTGAGCTGGTTTACTGACTGCTCAGTATCAATGCCTCATTTAACTTGCAGCTGACTGAAAAGAATGAGCTACTTGGTATTAAATGCCAGCTGCCTTATGCTCTCTTGTGATTTACAGGCTTTGACAAGAGGGTCTGTAGAATATGAACACAGCTGTTACCTGTTAGTGGCTTCCTAATAAATTCTGCCATTTCCAGCCTCTCTTTCCCTTAAGTGAGGATCTGTATTTTCATGAGCTGCAGCTCTGGATGAGCATTCATTCCAACTTACAAGTAATTGTCTAAAATTAGACTGATCTTTCAATCCATTGCTGCTTAGTCGTGAATTTGCCAGGACTCTCCAATGCTACAATGCTACATCTATAGAATTTCTTCACTAGGTGATATGTCTGTATTTTTGTGAAAATGCCTCCAGATGAGGTAACATGACATACAAATTTTGGACCTGTGCACTGAGCTTTGTATAAAACTTATTTTTACTAGCTACTAAGAAAACCAGTCTGCAACTTGGGCAGGTTTGATAGTATCGTTTAGTCATCAGGCTTGCAATGGAGTTGCCAGGTTTTGACTTATGAAGTACATAAAGTGCCTTTCTCATTGTTACATCTAGGAAGTTCTGTGACAGCCTATGAGGAAACTGAGAACAAGAGAAAACTACTGAGTCTCTTTTGCTTTTTTTCTTTACCTCATGTTGGATATCTCTACTCTATTGGGAAGTTAGTAGAACTGATTTCTACTTATCAGTATTCAGAGAAGTCAGAGCAGGCAGTCCTCACTCCACAGTTCCTGCACGTCATTACAAGGTACTAAGTTTATGAGTTTACTGATAGAATTACTATGTTTCTCTATGCTTCTGTCCTTTTTTTATTTTTTTTTTTCCCTTCTAATACGTCCTTCATAGCCTCCTGGAAATCTCTGGGCAGGCTCACGTTAGTTCAGCACACTCTTCTGCTTAGTCTTTAAAGCCCATTTGTTCAAAGGAAGAAGAGCTGATTCACTGTAGTCCTGGCTACTGGATTTTTGTAAGTCTTAATTTCTTTCCTTCATTGTTTTGTTTTTTTCTTTCCCTCTAGTCAGAACCTGCAGTGCTTCACTGTGCGATGCAGTGCAGCAGCAGCTCGTGATGAGGATCCATATATTGACACGACCATGAAGGTGCACCTCTCGTTATCTCACTAAAAGAATGGGGGTAGTGGTATGGCACTTAGTTGAGTTATGTTTTCTTTTGAAATCCTGTTAGTTTCTATTGGCTGAACCAACAAAATAACATCTAAAATTAATTTTACTTCAGGCTCTGGCATGTTGTATTTTGATAGTCTACAGATGTCTCAATGAAACAATCTATTGTTGCCATTTAAAATTCTAGACCATTAGTAGAATATTTTCAAAAACATCAAAAGCTATAAAATCACTTCTGTTTTAAACTAAATTCCATGCTTTTCTGTATAAAACTGAACGAAGGGTACAGAGTTTTCCTTTATTGGATGATGTTTTTCTCTCTTATGTGTCCTTGAAAAACCAGTTTTTCTAAGAGGCACGTAGACAATCGAACAAGTCTGCTATCAGATACTTAGGGCATGTTTTTTGGAAGGAGGGGTTTTGATCCTTGGAGGTCTAAACTTCTCCCCTTCATTAAATTGCTTATCAGTAAAAATCCATTGAATGTAAAGATTGTGACATACATTAATAAAAGTAGTAGGAAAGATAGACAAAGGTGTATTTTAAGATAGCATTTAAGGATCTCTTTTGAGCATGTAGACCGCAGACATAAAGAAACCATAGGACAGCGGAAGTTTTATAAAAGTTTCAAGAGCCAGACACATATTCTCTGCTCTCCATAGAGATACTGGATATTTTATACCAGCACATGACACAATCTGCCCCATCCATTCTCCAGTCTCAGCTTTCTGCATTTTCACTATGGGTTACATTCAAGTCCATCACAATTTCTCCAGTCAGGCAACAGACTGCCTCCTGTCTCTGCAGGAGTTTTGGAGAGGTGTGCAGGCTGCAGTGCTGCATGGATTTTTGTGCTGCAGCTTGCCATCCACAGGCTGCCCACCCACTCTGGCATGGATCCTCCATGGGCTACAGTCCCTTAGGGGTGTCCCTTTGCTGGTGTGAGTACTCCAGGGGCCACGTTCCCTTAGGCATGTCCTTGCCTCAGTGTGGAGTTTGAATTGTGATGATGGTGGTTATTTTTATTTGCTATTATTTTTCCTGCTGGTTTTTTAGACCAGTTTTAGAGCTGCCTTATTCTGGGTCTGACCTGGTGACCTAGAGCCTCCAGGTCACCACTGTAGGCCTCCACCTCTTAAAAGAAATGTTGACGTGTCTTCAAAAAGCAGGTTACACATATAATGCTGTGTTGTCTTGTTTCACTCTGTATGTTAATTTGTAAGTATGGTATTTTGTCTTTTTGAAGCTGTAAATTTAGAATATTTCTGTGCAAATGAGGTTGCATTTTTCAATTTTTAGTCCAGTATAGAYGATAGTGTATGTTTTACGTGAAAACTGCATATTAAAAAAATTGGGGAAATAATAGTGGGTATGTAATGTAATAGTAAGCAAGCAAATAAAATACTTTTGTCTGTAACTGCTTTTTATAAGCAACTGAATTCATGGCTTTTATAACCAGGCAGTCTTTTACAACTTGGCCAAATTCAGACTATTTGGGATAAAGTTTTCCGTGTTAGGCATCTCCCTCAGGTTCTGTTATTTTGAGAAACACAAATGAAACTGTGCAGTTGCTTTGAAGAGTGAAATAATACTTTTTTTATTCATTATTGAATTATTCTTGTCCTGCTTTTATGAGATTTTTTATTCTTGCTTAAATGAAGCACTCAAAGTTAGGAAAGCCAGTAAATATTTTTAACGTCGGATCATTGTACAAGTGTTACTTTTTTTTTTTCTGATTTATTTAAAAACTCAATGTACATACTAAGTGAAATTACAAAACAATCACTTTCCTTTATAGGCTTGCCCACCTGTCACACTGGATGTCTGTACATTAAGAATGCAGCTTTTTATAGGACCAAGAGCTATCTGTCACTTCAAAAATCATATAATTCTTTTGACTAAGGCAGACACAGAAGATATTACTGAAAGAAGAAAGCCTGCAAGAAGGATGCTGTAAGGATTTGTGTCTTTTAGGGAGATGGTACTTACAGCTGTGTGTACAGTGCTGAACTTGAGGATGTTGCAATTGAAGAGTGATTCCTCTGTTGAAAATCTCTTTAGAAATAATTCTCTTCTTAGTTAATAAGAACAGAAATCAAGCTTTTTTTTTTTCAGTTCTGTTTTATTAACTGACATAGAAGGAATGAGAGTAGAGTCACAAATGCTTGAAATCAACAAAATGTTAAAATAACATTCCTAAGGACTTATCCTGAGTATTAAAAAATATTTATCTTCCGAAACAAAAATATGTAGAGTACCAAAGCTGCATGTTACAAAATATGTTGTAGCACAAAATGAAAATGTCTTATCTTTGGCTAAGGGTTCTTTCCAAGAAAGTTACAAACATCACTRTAGTTATCCATGACAAAAGTTGGATCAGACTTTGTCCCGAGTTACTCTTGTAGCATGTATGTAGCCAAAGGCGTATGTGACTTTTTACCAGTTTCCATGGAAACTGCTATTTCCCTTCTTTTTTGAGGGCTTTTCATAAGATAGCTAAGCAGCTATTCTAAACAGCTGTTCAGAAACCACATTTATTAAAGTCAACTCAAGTTAATTAACAAGAATGGGACAGCTGTAGTCGATTGAGGATTTATTTAAACCAGTATTTCTTAAAGTCTAGAGCTGACATTATTCAGAAGAAGATAAGGGTAAGCCCATCAGGGAAAAGGACTATTCAAAATACAGTAGTTTCCTTGTATAAAGTCCATTTTCTGCCAGTTGTGTTGTTTCAAATATTTTAATTGGCATTTGAAGAAGATACACCTTTTGCCTTCTCTAAAGAACATAAGTTGAACAAATACTAAGCTACTTAGAACCACAATTTGAAAATGAAAATACAAATATCCCGGAACAGTTGAAATAAAACCAAAAAGCGGAACAAAAGAGTCTGTTTTCCTACAGTGTTTTTAACCTGGGGGCGTTATAGACCTAGCCAACGTGTTAGAGTAAAAGCATTCTGATACCTTTTTATGCCACGTCTTGGTAAACACTTTGATAGAGTTTCAGGGGCAAACATGCACTAAGTCCTTAGAGGAGGTAAGTAAACATTTGAGCTAATTTAAATTACTTAACTGTCCAAGGTCTGGTTGGATGAGGCCCTGGGCAGTCTGACCTGTCCCAGTGGGTGGCATTCCATGCTTGTGACAGGGGRGTTAGAACTAGATGATCTTTAAGGTCCAAGCCAAGCCTAGCCATTTGACAATTTTATGATTCCTGTATCTGATGCTACCTGGTGTTAAGCATGGCAGAAGATGTAGAAGACATTTCTGATGATGTTCCTGGTGTATGAACATGCCTATCCCCATTCCGTTATTAGCCATTAGGACTTAAATGTACAGTTTAACTCTCCAGCACGTACTAGTCTGCAAACATACCTATTTATGCATTTGAGTTATCAAATGAGTGGGGTTTTTTTGGCTGCATAGTGTTTATTTCAACACTGACAACTCAACTCTTTTCCTTCTCTCTAGTTCCAGAAAGGCTGACAGCATCAAATCCAGAACAAATTCTGAGTCAGAGCCTGGCTGGAATTTATATATTATAAACACTGTTTCAACTATTCAGCTTTACAGAGAAATGGTATTGCCTAACTCCTGCTTTTGCTGTTCGCTAACTAAAAATAAGTACTGTTCATTAATCTCTGATGCATGTCATTGCTGAATGTAGTGTAACGTATTTCTCATGAATAGCTCATAATCCTATTTCGAAGGACTGCTGTCCTCATTAGAGTTGTTCCTGTATATTTTTAATTTTTGCCAGCAGCCTAAGTATATCCCATGTCTGTTCTAGGTAGATTATAGTAGAACTTACGAAAATGTTAAAACTGAGAGCTGCATCCATCTTCTAAGTGAGGCTCACTTACTGGTCAGAGCAGCTGTAATGGACCCTCATTTCCTCAAACCAGATGAGAAAGAAGATCTTCTAAGAGCATTCAGAGAAAGTTGTGCCTTCTTAGGAGACTGCTACAGCAGGTATGTTTTAGATGCAAAGTGGTATAGGTGAGCTGTGTTTCCAGTAGTATAACCTTAAAATGAAAGTCCATAATTCTTTGCTATTTTACATTAGTATTGCATAGGCAATACAAGTTTTTCTGTTTTATGAAAACAGCTTAATCTAGTCGTCTCTTCAGTGTCTGGTTGTCTTTATTGTCATTAAACAGAATGCAACATTGTGTTGAATGTATATGCAGATAACTGATGTGCCTGTGACTTTGATGTAGTTTTAGTTCTTATGAAGAGTGATGGCAGAAGTGTTGCCCTTAGTTGTTTTGTTACTTTTTTTCCTTCCTCTCTGTTGCCTTCAGGTTTGACACAAAGGATTACCACCTTGCTTTGCCGTACTACAGAATGTCAGGTTTATCCGTGACTGAAGTTTTAAAGAGACTAGTTTCAGAAGGTGATGAAATGCAGACATACGAGAGAGGATTTATATTTTACTTAACTCATTCTCTTAATGAAGACTCACATGAAGAATTAAGTAAGGTAGAAAAAAGTTGGGTTTTTTTGTAATCTGCTGATTTAGTTCCGGTTTTAAGAACTGTGTATCAAATATTAATCAATTTTGAAAATGCTGAGCTGCTTATGTAGTTTTACAGTTACTCTTTTTCACGTTATTTTTTTTTTCCCATTTTTGTTGAAAAAATAGCAAGCAGCACCTGTGATGCTTCTGGCTGCTTTCAAACATTATAGGTTCGGCTGTCATGGTACGTGTTGCTAGTGATCTGGTTCCCACTTGCACAGAGACACTTCTGTTTTAGGAGAGGTCTGCCTCAAATTTCTTTCATTTCTGTAGCAAAACAAACTGTTTCTTTGAACATTGCTAAATTGTACAGAATGGTAAAAACTATTAATTGTGGTGGTGGATGTTCTCCTAGCACCCCAGAATATGGGTTGAATCACTAACAGTAGAGATCTTTACTTCTACCAGTAGGGAGGAGAGAGGCAGGCAAGGCACTGTGATTTGATAGCTAAGATGTACTTGTCTGTTTACAAAAAAAACCCCAAAACCAAACACTAAAAACAAAACAACAACAGAACTGCACTATTTTCATATGCCATAGAAGACTGTATCTCTGAAAAGGTCTAAACTGTCAAATGGATTTTATTTCAATAGGAATCAGGAAATAAAGTTCTCCAGGTATTCTRTCTTGCTGATCCTGTGCAGCTGCCTCATATCCTTTGCAGTCCCTGCATGAGAAACATATGTCCTTTGACAGCTGTGAAGTATCTTCAGAAAGTAGAAAAGATGACGCCATCAGTGGTCCTGACACTTACTAAAGCTTTCTTTGCTCTGAAAATGGGAGATCTGACAATGTATGAACATGAGATGGACTCCTATAAGGAGGTAAAGTATGCTGAGAGCATGAGCTATTCACACTTTGCAAAGTCCAAGTCAGTAGTTCGACTTGTAGTTGCATTTTACAGTAAAAGAAACTTTTGGTCACTCCTGTTCCTGCTGCTATGCTGTGTAGACGTCACTGAATGTCTGCAGTAACAGTAGACTGGAGGGCTGGCATACACTGGGACTTTACAGTTTACCCTGCAGGTAGGGTAGTCTTGTCTTGGCAAAGGCTTACTAAATAAGCAAGTTTTGAAGCTCTTAATTCTTGATAAATGCTGTTTATTGGGATGTAACAAACTCTGCAGAGCCAGTGCTCTTCAGCTGCATGGCAGGATTTTATAGTAGGATTTCTACACCCCTCCACCTGAAATTAATATGTGATATGCCTATGAAAACACCATTATGTTTTCCTATGCA
Organism: Amblyornis subalaris; assembly: GCA_018881555.1. NCBI lineage: Eukaryota > Metazoa > Chordata > Aves > Passeriformes > Ptilonorhynchidae > Amblyornis > Amblyornis subalaris. Next base: position 71,814 of record JACAXG010000014.1, read on the forward strand.
AACAGCCATTATAAAATTGTTCTTGAGCAGAATGTTTGTCCATTGTGCTCACAAACTGAAGTTTCTGGATACAATTTCACATCTTTCTTATGTGGAATCAAAGCATTTGATTCTTACTAAGACCAAATCAGAACCTACTTCAGTGCTATCAAAGTAAGAATTCCTCATCAACAGGGGGGAAATGTTAGCGGAGCTGTCTCTGCTGTAGATGTTCACATGTGTGAGACCAGTCTGTAAATTACTTCTTATTAAGTTTGATCAAGACTGTGGAATATTCAAAGGTGATAGAGTTTGAAATAGAGACCTTTTTCTTATAGTGGGATATTGGAAGTCTAAACACTTCTGAAATAAAATGGATAGCTGTTCCAAAGTTAGATATCATGCTTTGGTGGAAGAAGTCCTGCAGAGTTTTTAAAGTTAGCCATTTTTGAATTGCATGGTGGGAATTGTGGGGAGCTTGGAGTTTCAAAAATTATATTCAGCACCACCTGCTTTTGCAGCACGGTCAAGTGAAATTGCCATGTTGTGAACAAACACACACTGCATGGATGTTATTTAGAGGATAAGGTGGCTGAGGCTTGAGTGTTGGGTTGTTTGGTTGGATTTTCTTTCAGATCTAATCTGATCTATTCGATATGTTCTATTGCACTTCACCTTTAAAAAAGCATTTTATTTCAAAGTAGGAAAAAATAACATTTTGAGAAAGCTAATCTGAATTTTTCTTCTAGGTCTGCCTTATATTTCTTGTGTAATTCATTTAATTTACTTAGGCTTCATTTCTCCACTGCGTTTAAAATGAGAATAATGTGTTGTTATACTCACCTTCAAAAGCACTCACATACCCAGAAATAGCTTACTTAGTGCACAAAGTGCAGCACATTTTGATCATTGTTTCCGGGGTATTTTCAAAATAAAAATCATACTTTAGCAAAATAGTCTACTATTTAGCAAAGTAGCCTCTTGAAAAGTCAGCCAGTGATTTTTCAAAGCACCATGTATATCAAATGTCTTGGATTGCTTTGTGAAGTTCATCTCTTTTATGTGCACACTAACTCCAGCTTTCAACATCATGTTACTTTCAGTGTTCAGGCACAAGGCTTGTTTTTCAGGAATGCTCTGGAATGTGGTTTGGAGCTCTGTCTCTGGAGAGCTACTCTATGAGTTGTAGAAGGGATTTACTTTCTTCCCTGACTTCCTCCATCTGAATTTCACTGCCTGAGGAAATATTGAGTTTACTGAGTAGAATCATATATGTATTGAATTCTTTATTTATATCTACTTACGTTTGTAGACAACACTGGCTTGTGGCTTCATTGGTCAACCACAACTCTTGAGGCAGCGTAAGGAAGGAATTGTTATGCCAACTGAGTTTGCTCTTCATCTGAAGGAGATGCAGCCTGCTTTACTGGTGGCTGCTACTGTGGCTTTACATGAGAACAGTAAAATTGAACTAGAAGAAGCCGATACCTTTTTCAAGGTTTGCCTGGGATCATTTTTTTCCTTCTATCTTTTCCATAGTGATGTTGTTGTGGGTAAGAAAAGCAGCCTCAGCTGCTTTTTCACTCACATTTCAGCATTTCTTCAGAAAGAGGGAGATGAGGGTTGGAGATACTCTAGTCATGATAGATGGTTACAGAGTCAGCAACTGGACCTTCTGGAAAGAAATACTGGTTAAGTAAAGCAAAAAAAAAAAAAAGGCATTAAATTCTTTGGTTTTACCCTGTCGTTTGAATGGAGAATACCCTGATCTTGGAGCTCTTTCAGTGGCTTCCTAGTGATTGAGCTTCCCAAGGCTACTGAAATTTAAGAGGATTTAGATAAATTGATTCCATAAGCGCCTTTTAAAGAAATCTTTAGGATTAGAACATACTTCTTAAGAATCAGACTAAAATATGACGGTATATAATGTTCTGATGATCTGTATAAATTGATGAAAGAAAAGTGTGTCTGCAGTTTATGAAAAAGAAATACTAATAGAACAGTTTTTCTAGTGTCCCTGAAGTTTTCTTTCTTTCAACTGGGAATAGACAAACCTTTTTTTTCTTTTCTCTACAGTGAATAACACTACTTGGGTTAAAACGTGTTCTTCAATGTAGGTGTCTTGCAGTCTTATATCTGTTACTGTGAAAGACCTGTATCAAAAAGAGCTAGTCATGAAGTTCAAATTAGAACAAGCATTTTTGTTTAAAACCATTTGGAAACCAAGTAAAAATCCTTTTTGCTGGCACTGCAGATCTTAAAAACATCTTTCTTGTGGATCCTACCATGATATGCAGCTGAGCTACACAGGATATCTTGTCATGGACTATAGAGTCTTCTTTTGAAGACGTGCTTGTCTATTGGCATATATGAAAATCCTCCACATTAGCAGTCTGTAAACACTTGCTGACAGTTGTACTGACATTTGTGGCAGTGGAGTAAATCTTAAAGAAGAAATCAAATCTTCTGGTCAGAATTGATTACCTTAAAATCATTTAATGAACTTTTTACTTTGCCTAGCAGTGTATTACATAGAATCACTGGACAAAAAAGGAATCAAAATTCTGCTTCTAGTAAAAGTGAAAAACTGATCCTCCAGTCTTTTCTAACTTCTGCTACTAATAATCACCATAGTCTATGCTAACTTGCTGTCTTCTATTGTTTTTGTTCTTAGATGTTATGTAGTAGCAGTGAAAACACTATTCCCCAGCTCTTGGTGGATTTCTGGGAAGCTCTTCTTGTAGTATGCTCTCAGGAAGAAATACTTCGGGAGCTTCTATTGAGGGTTACTTCTCAGTATGTTTGGAGAATATCAAAGAAGCAACTTCCTGAGACTACGCCATTGAAAACAACAGAGGATCTAGTAAGTGGTAAACCACACAGAGGAAATTTTGGGACTGCAGTATTCCTCCAAAACCTATCCAAATGCTATCCTTAATATTTTAATTCTAGACAGTTTATCTCTTAGAAGAAGCAAGACTGAAAGCAAATAAGGTGGTGTGCAGTTACGGATTAGTATTGCTGGCTCTGGACAGTCCTGCTCCTTGGGGACATTTGCAAATATACTTCCAACAGGAATCTCAGCTCTGGATAGAAATACGTGCTAAAATGAAACAATTGTTGTTGGGTGGATTATTTGCAATTTTACAAAGCTAAGTAAATGAGAAAATTGTGTGAATGATGAATTTTAAAGAATTATGAATGAGAAAGCTGAAATACAGAACTGAATAGAAGTTTCCCATTTATTTGTTATTAAATTGCATGAACCAGAAAAAAGGGTAGCTGCTCTTCTAAATTATGCTATTTCAGATTAAAATTTTCTTTACTTGCAGTGAGTTTCACATGGAACTGTCACTAACAGAAATGTTTCTTCTATTGCAACTTGATTCTTTCTTCTATAGATAAACTCCTGTAGTCATTTTGGGTTGATTTTCCCATGGGTAACTTTCATAATGTCAGTGGGATGTTCATCTGATAAAGAGTACCGTGAAGACATCTCAAGACTACAGGTATGAAACGGGTATTACATCTTACTGATTACAGCTTATATTCACGCAAATCTTCATGTATGTAAGAATTTCTCTAGCAGACTCTCCTCCTCCTTCCCCCTAAGTTATCCAAATTGAAATAGAAGGACAAGTGAAATGATGGAAGAAAAATGTACTGAAGAGTTCTGTTGATAACAGTGTTTACGTTTGCATCCACTTTAAACTTGCTTTCTCAGTTTTCAGCAACATTTATTAAAGGGAAGTATTATTTCAGGATTATTCTGACAAGTAAGGGCTTCTGTTCTAAGGTTATGGTTAGCATTTTTTGCAATGTTTGTCTTAAATCCAAACAATACTTTTTTCTTCTTGTCTTCAGTCTCTTTTATGTAGTCAGTCAATCAATATGGCTTCAGCTCTGCCTGTTTTGGAGCCCCTGACAGAGGCTGACAATGTTGGTCTCACCATCCGTGTTCTCTGCAATACCCATCTGGGCAAGTATGAGGAAGCCATTGACCAGCTTCTCAGAAGGTGTCCTGATGCAGCTGTCTTCTACGCTCAGCATGAGCTGAAAGGTGACAATCAGGTGTGCTATTTTCAATACAGTTGTTCACTATCTTTTGAGTTTTTTTCCCCTAACTAGAATGCTGTGTGTACAGATGGACTCTGGATGGATCACATAGCCCGGCTTTCAGACAAAGTAAATTGTTTAGCTTGCATCGAACCTCTTCCTTGGCATTTTAATTCCTTAACTCTGTCCCCAGTAATTTTAATGGAATGATTTTTTCCTCAAGTTTCTTTTGTCACTTGCTGTATTCATTATAGTCAACTTAAAAGCATAGTCTTTGCAGATGGCAGAGTGCCTCAGAAAAGGGAGAATAGTATGTTCTTTTTCCACCATAAGTGAAAACCTACCTAGTTTCTCCTTAATTGGCTATGCTCTAAATTGTTTGACAGTGTTTATAACGTGAAATCTTAGTGATAAGCTAACTGATTAGAGAACATGGTCCTTCATATAAAATTGCGCTTAAATATATTCTTCCTATGTTCTAGTGACGTCTTCTGACCTTCTAGCATCAGAATGGTATTGGTGCACTAGTGTAAAGGATACATCTTTATGTCCTGTTTTCCCATTAGACCTCTACGTAGTTTTAGTGTTGGAACTGATTTTATTCCAGTGCTCCAGGAGTACAGGAGTTTACTTCCATTGCCCATCACACCTACTCAATTAATTGTACACAGCTCTGCTGACCAGAGTCAGCAAAGGTGATCTCTACTAGACGGATGTACTAGAACTCTATTCAGAACCAGGTTTGAGCTTTTTGTTCAGATCTGAAAATAGTTTCTGTGACTGTTTCCATGTTAGAGTTGAATGTGAGATTGCAGTCCTGAATCTGAACCCAAGTGAAAGAAAATAGTTACCAAATTTTAAAGAAGGAGAAAAGAAATCACTTTCCTTCTCTGCGTTCTTACCAACAAAATTGTACATAAAAGCTAATTCCCTACTACAGCTGTTGGAAGTAGACAGATCAGGTCAGGAGACAGAGCAGTGTTCTTATAGTAATGCTATTTACCACTTTCCATGGAACTGTTTTGAGAGAAAAAGAAGTCATTCTCTGACTGCATCAGTTGTGCGATTATGTGACCTTTTTTTGTCTTCTAAACCTTTTTTCTATAGAGGTATGAGGGGCCCTGTGTAAAGGTTTTCGAGCAGAAGAAGGTTGCACTGAAGATTGAAAAATACAACATACACAAAATCACTGCATTTTAAAGCATTATATAAGCTAATCATTGAGTTCATCATAACCAACCTGTATTTGTACACATCTGAGCTTAGTTCGGTGTATTTTTAGCAGGTCTTTCATAGCCTTAATTGCGGTCCTTGTTGATTTACACTTTTGCTATGGGTTTTTGTGGATTAGGCTCTGTGGTGGAACAAGCTGCTTCCGGAACTTTGCAAGAGAACTAGACTTACTGGAAATGACTGCCCTGTTCTTATTTCATCACTCAAAGGTAARTCGATTGGTTGCAACTCAATTCCAGAAGACTTCGTACGTCAGCTAACATTCTTAATAACTGTTCAGACTAAGGACTACTGATGTGATAATTTGGAAAAAAATGGGAATCATTTTCCTCAGTTAAAGCTAATACAGTTTAGCAGCCTTTCTGTACATTAGCACAGAATTCTGCAACGTAGGCAGTGTAACCTCATATAAAAATCAAGGCATTCATTTTGTATTGAAAATTGCTGTAATCATACTGTTTCTGTATAGGTCAGGAATAGACACCATTAAAAAAACCTACTAAATAGAACTAATTGTCAATGGGTTTTTTCTAGGCTGAATGACTATATGGTTCTTAGGTAATGGGGAAGCTCAAGTGTGTCTTGATGATTAGGTCATAGACTGAAAAAAACACTGTGTTAATACTAGAAGTAGCGAAAAAACCAGTGTGTTAATACTAGAAGTAGAGAAATCCACCCTAGTAGTTCTGTAGTCCTATTGTTACATGTTTTTAGAAAGTTAATAATACTGTATATAGCTGAGGGCCCGGTGTGATTGTTTTGACAAATTAAGAATATTGAATAAAGCCCATATATTGTTAAAAGTATGCCATTGGAATGCATGAGAAAAACAGCATTGTGGGCTTGCGTTGTGCAGCACAGGTTGCCATGCTCTATCGTGAAGTTCTCGTTTCTGGTGCTAGCAGTTTTTCTTTGGAATTATTTTCATGCAGTAAGTGTGCTGTAATTGCCTAAGAATATAATGTTAAACAACATGGTCTGAGAAGCTGCTTGCAAAACATCCAATTTTACAGATAATGTTGAGTTAGGGTACTAATAAGATTTCTAGGGCTTGCTTTGCATTTCATACAAAACATGTGAAGTACTAGATCAGACTTCCATTAGCGTTAGTGCCATGTGTAGACCCAATGAGTCAAGATAGAGGTATGGTTTTAATCTAAGTCATAATTTCAGTTTACTTTTTAGATTTCCTGTAGTTGTATTTGCACCCAAAAGGCTATGTCTCAAATATCATTCCAGTTGCAATATTTAAATAATTTAATGACTTTAATTAGTAAATACATTGTTAATGCTTTGGTTTTTTCCTTTGTTCTAAACTCAGAGTACTTAAACAGTGTTTTCTCCCCTGCTCTGAGCAGAAACTTTATCAGTTGTTGCAATGGAACTGGAACTAAGGGATTTCCTCAGTCTTCTACCAGAGGATGGAACTGCAGCATTTTTCCTGCCGCATCTTCTTCACTGCAGCCAGAGAAAACTGCTGCCCTAAAACAATGAAAGTCTGCTATTCACTCAATTGAATGTGCTGTAATAAAAAAATAAATGAAACAAACATTGGAACTCCATATAACGTACCGTGGGACTCCCTTCACATAAAACTTACATCAGCTACTGAAGGACAGCTGTTGTCTGAGGCAAAGCATCTGTTTTGAAGCTAATTCTGGTGCCAAACAGACTATACAGTACAATTGGACATACACTGTTCACTGACAGTAAAGTAGAAAGTTAGTCTTAAATCTGTGTTAGTTGGATCACTGACCTAGGGAGGAGTTCAGGCTCAGGCATGTGTCTAATTGTATGAGTAAAAGTAAGTACCTTACTCTTCCAAGTGGAATTGGGCCCAACTGACTTCATTTTGCAACACAGACATTTCCTGGAATTCTAGCTGGCAAAATCAGGCCACTGCTCTGTCATCTTAGTTACATACCCATGCAAGTGTTACACTGAAAACGTTTTTATTTAGCAATTCTCAAAAAAAAGGCCATTAATCAAAGAGAAATGGAAGTGGAAGATATGGGCTACTGTTGGCTTGCTGGTGTTTGCTTTCTTTCTTCTCCTGTTATACTCAGTCAGGAGACAGTATTTGAAGTATCACTAGGCCATAAATCCAGCTGAAAACTTGTTTCTTCTAGGGTTTTGGATAAGCATCTCAGGTACTTGTGCATGTGTGTAGTGATGTTTGTCCGTCTTGTGACCAGAAAGCATCTTTCTGCTCCTTCAAAGCTAGAATTCAGTCATAATAAACTGTCACAATGTTTATAACTTTCTTATGAATGTAGTTTGGGTTTTTGTACAATTTACCAAAAATACAATGACTCCCATGATCCCATAACCATCTAAACCCACTAAAGGCCTAATTAGCTGACATTGACTCTATCAAAATCTGTTTCCATTGAAGTTGCGATGTTACTTAGACCTGTAGAAGTCAGTCRGAAGTAGTCATCTATATTTCAGCTAAAACACATTAACAAAAAAAAATGATAAATCAAAAGTAATTTAACTTACCCATGTAGCATTCCTGCTACAGGTAAAATCAGTGATCTAATTTACTTGTAGGTATTATGCTGGTTTCAGTATAGTCTTTCTACCTTAAAAAAAGGCCGAAGTGGTTTAGGCTTGTTACAGAGAAGTAATTCATAAAAAGCCCAGATACTTTGCTTTCCCTGCCCATCCCATACATCCTTCCCTGTCGTTTGACACAGATCTAACATGAGGAGTTGGGCTATTGAAACACAACTGGCTGGCTTGACCATATGTGCTCTTACTGTTTTCAGTTTTGACCAGCATCAGCCATGCTCTAATACTGCTGCTTCCATCTGTCAGGAAACACTTCCTTTTTCCTTTGTCGAGGGCTGCGCTACATAACTAACAGCAAAATGATTCCACTGCAGGAGCTACTTAAGAGCCGTCAGAGCAAAGGTCTTCAGCACCACAGTCACCAAATTTTGGCCTTCACTGTCTGCATTTCATCAGGCTTATTTCAGCGTAACTTTGTCTGCCTTGGAATTATTTTCATAACAGAAAATCAGAAGCATCTTGTGCTACCGTGACACTTCAGCCTTCACATCTTTTAAATGCACCATCTTGAAAGATACTACTGAATAAAATTATAAAATAATTAAATAGAAATACTGAAACCATTTTGTTAAATGCTCAATTATACAATGGCATATATATTTTCAGTGTGAACCTATGGATAAAGTGATAACCAAATTCCTATTTTCTAAGCAGTTACTACTAATATATCTATCTAGTAAAATGTGACAGTGTGATGGCAGATAGCCCAAACAAATTCTGCTGTTACACAGGGTTATTTGCAAACTTAAAAAAAAAAAGTACATTTAGCAGTATGTTCCTCAGCTGCTAAATAATAGCCATCACCTAGAATAAATTTTACTTGCAAAATACTATTTTTATTTATAGAAAAATACATTTCTAAGTTGCTATATCCATTCAGCTGTCTTAGTCTGTGGTTCTTTTCTTAGCTGTGGCCACTATGTGAAGTCTTCGAAAACATGTAGAGATGAGTGGTCCAGAAGAGAGTATTTTCCAAGAAATGCTGTACTGAAGGTAGACTTCGGAGGATCACTGTGTTAAAATGCTTTTGTCATTCTTGTGTGCCTGACATGCCTTTACACTTGAACTGATTGAATAATCTTGGGAACAAAGACTCTTTGTCTGTAAGGGTAAAAATAGCTTTTGGTTACATTTCATCAAAAGAATATTCTGTGCATGTGGCCAGCAGAGTCCAAAATGAGCACAGAGGATCCAAGTACCTTCTGGACATTGTGAGTTAGATTTAAAAACAACTTTAAGATGCACTGAAGGGTACATTTCAATGCACTTTAGATGGCTAATATTAAAAAAATGCAACATACTGCTGCTACAAGTCTTTTTTTACATGTCTTTCTGTGTACTCTTAAATCAGCCTTGTTATTGTCTCTGCAGGTTTGTTGTAACATACTCTGTAAATCCGCAGGGTTTATAAAATAGAATTAGCTTGTGTTTCGCATTCCAGTGGTTTATCAAATAGAATTAGATTTTCTGTTTAACATTGCATTCTGTATTTTTAGTATAGATATAAATGTGAATCATGTAGTCATATATATATATACAGACAAACCATATTTTGAAATATTTCTGCTGTTCTCTTTCTGTCAGTTAACTACAAGAAATACCTGTTATGCTTTGTCAAATTTGAGTACTGGAAAGCATTGCTTTTAAAATTGTATTAACTTTTTAGAAAAAGAACTTTCAAAATTCTTCAAAATTCAAGATTTTTCACAGGTAATATTGCTAGASCAAGGTAATAGTGTCTGTAAAGCTACAATATGCCCTTGAGAGAGAAAACACTATTTTAGTTTTTCAATACTTCAGCTGCATAGGGCTGATGAATTCATCTGTATTTACCAACTGTTCTTGTTTTGAATGAAGATTGAGATGGAGTCTGACACTCCTGGCACTTCTTGGGTACGGAAATACTCTGTCTTATGAAGAATTCTTTTTAAATAAAAAATCTGTCACTTAGATTTCATGGATGGTAAGTCAAAGTAATAGTCCGTTATGATCCAGTCCTTTAGCTACTTCACTTTCCTGAGCATTGCTAAGGAGAGTATGACCAGGTGGCTTGCAACATCCTGGCGTCTAGACATGGAATATTGCTGGGTGTCTGAAATGGTTCTTAGTATGCTGGCCTGTCTGTGAGCCCCATTGTGCATCTTTAAACATAGCAAACATTAATGAGCTAGATGGCTCTTACCTTCCTTTGGGAGCACAGTGTAAGTCGCTTCCATGCCTGCATGGATGTGGTCAGTAACATGGCAGTGTAACAGCCAGGTTCCAGGGCTCTCTGGGGTCATTTCCACAGTTTGAAATGTCCCAGGGAACAGATCAAAGACATCTGCCCGGTAAACCCCTGTTTGCTTCAGGACAAAAAGAAGTAACAGTTAAACTGTGGCATTACCAGATGGCAATAGTTTAAGTTTTATCCATTTATCCAACAAATATTTAAAATCCCGTTGAATGAAAAGATAGCTTCTGTGTGTCATCTCTACTGAAGCATCACTTTGTACATCCTCTTCATGCTCCGAAGTTTAATAAACTAGCAACTAAGTGGAAATGAAGAAAAACTACAGCTCTTGTCTTACCACAGCCATGAAAAATTCACAGCTATCTTGCTGAAGCAACTTCTGAGGTTACTGGTGAGCAAATGCAAATGGCAAATATTCTCTGGCTCTTGTATGTTGATCAAATAAAAGTTTGGGGCATATAAACCTTACATCAAATTACAAACCCTGCCTAATATTGTACCGTGACTTTTCACCTTAAATAACCGTTCTTGGTATTTGACTTACCTCTCGTTCTTAGCAAGAAATAAGCGAAAAGGACCTGATACCTTATAGTCGAAGCTGTGGCCATGGAAGTGTGCTGTGTGAATGTCTATCTCATTGCCCATTCCCATCAGATACCAGCTGACATTATCTCCAACGTGCATAGTCAGGCCGTGCAAATTTCCAAACACCTTTCCATTAATGGCTGAAAAGAAGGAAAGACAGAGAAAACAAGTAAGATTTTGTGTATTGTGTATTGTTGATCTCTAATATAATACAGATTGAAAGATTTGAAAGCCAATGCCAGACAAAAGTAATGGCTTTGGATAGCACATTATGAATGGGTGTGTTTATATTCCACATCAAACTAGAAAGACGCTAATACTGCAGTTATTAAAGACCTGCATTTCCTGGAGCTCTTTGTAAAAGAGTAAGCTTTACAAGGACATGCTTTCAGGATGCACACAGACTTTCCAACATATCCAGAATAGCTGTTTACTGACATTAAATCAGAACTTCAGATTTCATTTTTATTGTTTCTCACTTCAAAACTTCAACATGAGAATATTTTGGGGTTTTTTTGTTGTGGTTGTTAGGGTTTTTTTTAACTTATGGGAAAAAAAGTCATTCAGTGGCATTAGCAGTGTTTTCAAACAGTTTGAGTAAAATTTTTCAGGCCTTCTGTCCTGGAACTGGAAATTGAGGGGGCTGAGAAAGTAAAATTTATATGCAGTACTTTAAAATATGTAATTTTATAGAGTTCCCAGAGCTATATTAACTAAATTGGGAAACATACCGTGCATTTTATTACTTTCAAGGAATTCCTGATCCTCTTTGTCAACAAGGTGTGGTTTGGTAGAATAGGTTTTAATGTTTTCATCCAAGTACCATGACTCATTTTCATCAAAAACCATAAAGAGAAGAGCAAATTGAACTTTCTTTTCAATATGAAATGATGGCAGGTAATGTCTATGACACACAACAAGTGTGCCTATTAATCCGCTGTAAGTGTCCTGAAATGACAAATGAAAACCCATATAATTGCAAGATGTAACTAAGCAGAAGTACTTTTAATGACATACGTGAATCCTCTTACTGTCTTCACAGCTGTTAGTATCTGGGAATAAGGGCAGCCAGTGTCAGACAAACAGGGTTATGTCTTCACTGTTACATGCCAGACAGGGATCAAGTCCAATGAAGGCTGCCTCATTTTCATGTCTTGCTAGAAATAAACATTCCATTCCATAATAATTTATTGAGCTTTTTTTTTTAAACTATTTTTATAATTTTGAGCTTGATTTCCATTCAAATATACTTCTTGACACTTTCTTTGTATTTGTTGAGACATGAAGGCAAGAATACTTCCATTTCCATTAAAAATACTATGTTAAGCTAATGCATGCTTGGTGAAAAATGGCAGAGTTGCGTTTCACAGTTGCGTGTTAGTTTTCCCACACATGACTGATTGGATATCGAGCAAGCTATAAAGTGTTTGCTTTAAGAAGGGAATCTGAGCTGATCTATACCAACAGCAGAACAACCAGGAAGCAAGAACATGGACATCTGTGACATTCAAATTCTGCCCTGACTTGCTTGCAATTTACCTTCAAGAAACATTTACATTCAAAGGTATGGTAAGAGGGGAAATAACTTGGCAGAGAAAGCAGAAAAAATTTCAAACTCATCTCCTTCTGCTATAAGTATGTCCATGTTGGAGTCATGCACAAAACTCTTTAGGCTGATATCAATAATATACCTTAACAATGTCCACTGTTGAATGGTATGCCCATGGAATACAATGCGAATCTCCTCTGTCAGGGCTAGATCTCTCTGGGATTTTCCAGACATATGTTTTTCTTTCACCTGAATTAAATAAGGATCAATGAATTTTCGAAGTTTTTTGTGTGCTGACTTAAAGGTGGTCATCCTGATGCAGATGTTATCTGCATTTACAGCTTATGTTTGTCTTGAACTTCCCATTTACTGCACTGGCGGCCCCTTCTGCAGATCCCTGATTATTCTTGACAATGGTTTTGTGTGTGTGTGTGTGTCTGCACTGTCAAGTTTACCAGACTTAATAAAGTCAATTGTATGTTTTGTAAAGATCACAGAGGAACTTCAGAAGTAATAGCATAAGCTATGCTTTACCTATGGAGCCAAATCTGTTTGCTCTAATGAAAGGTGCAACCACATTGTGTCAAAAAATTACTGAGCAGTCAAGGACTAAGATACATAGCAATACTTAACAGGGGCATTCAAACTGTAGAAATATTTGTCATAATCAGCATCAAAAATTTAAGAACCTGAGGTAAGACAAACAAAAATGATGTCTTTCCTGCTATCTGAAAGCTTGCTAAACCTTACTAGAAGTCTTGGTGTTACCTGCTGGAAATAAAGAAGGATGATTTAATACCTGGGTTAGTTACAGCAACAACAGAACTGTCTGTTTTTACTCCATGGGCATGGATAGAATAAGGTCTTGATGCTAAGTTCTTAAAAACTATTATAATTTTATCTCCAATATTTGACATAAGCAGTGGCCCTGTTGGATTGAAAAGAAAGATTAACTTGGTTATGCAAAATGTTAGAGCAGACAGACAGTTTGTTTTGTTCAAATTCACAATATTAGCTTATAATTCAGCTGAAAACTGTATACAGATAATATTCACTATGACATGCCAACTTCAGATGCTGAAGTTAAGCCTCTAGGTCTCCAGTTCTGAGCACCTACTGTGTAGCTGAAGTCAGTTTGGATGTTGCTGTCCAGTTTAATGCTGACCTAGGAAATACTGACCTCTGGTCAGGCAGCAAATCAAAAGAGTTTTTTTCCTTGTAAAGGAAGAGCAGTGTTATCTTGCAAGGAAAGGACTGCAATGAAAGTAGCAATTCCATGTAGGTTTTTCACTTAGAATTAGGCACTTCTTGTGGGTAGACCTGTACTCAGTATTATTCAAATAGTATCTTTTGATTTGTGTCACTGCACTTTTTTGCATTTTCAAAATTGAACATGATGACTTTACCTTGAATTTCCAAGTGCTGCTGCTCCTTTGCTCTGTTTTTGAGAGTACTGAATGTCTGATCAGTGTACTCACGATATACTACCTTTTTGTACTTTGAGCCAATGAATTTGTCATTTTTATTTAGAAATGGATTGCCAGGGCTGCCAAAAGAAAAAAGAAATTAATTTCTTCATGTATTTTAGAACATCTTTTGCAGGTATGTCAAGTAACTATCAAACAAGAATCCAGCTCAGTGAAACAGTTACCTCATAAACTGCTAGTATCTTCAATATGAAAACATTCTTGTTAGGCTGGGAGATTTCTCTTGAAAAGATTAAAAAAACCACTATAAATAGACCAAGTCTATATAGTACTTGAAAGAACACTGAGTGCTTGGCCTGGCAGATACTTCAAATTGCAAGAAGACACCCAGCAACTTGCATACTGAAAAATAGAGCCCTCAGTGACTTGTGTAGATCTGAAATGAAGTCTTAATCTTGTAAAGCTTAAGTGCCTTGCTGACATTAAATTTGAGAGATTCTCTGCTGAGATCATGAGGCTGGAGACAACCGGGGGATAAAAAAGTCTGATAACAGCCTAGTCCATATTACTTGTGCTTAGGATTATGTCAGATTCCACTGTGGTACACAGGGCAAGGAAATGTGCTATCAAGATGAGAAAAAGGAAGAAAATACAATTAAGTTAATAACAAAACACAGGCAGTTCTAATCTGCTACTTTAAACTCAAGTTATTGAGCTTATGAACAGAAAATTCATCAGTTCTTGTTTAGCCTCTTCTGCTAATTGGCATGAATTATTTGATCCAATCAGTTCCCTCTCAGTGAGATTCAAATACGGGAAATAAAACACCGAGACAACAAGCTTCATAGCGAGTGGATTCAATAAAGGATGTATCTTGTGTAAGCTTGTGAAATTGAGAGGGGTCAAAAAGAATCTTACTCAGACTACAAAYAAACATGAGAGAAAGACTTGTTGCAGATTGTAAGTGATCAATTATCAAGACAAAGTAGTTGTCATAGATATGATGACAACATTTTAAGCTTTCCACATCAAGGACTACCAACATCGGTAAATAACAAATTAATAAATGCACATGCACTATCCAGGATCCATTGAAATCTAGATCCGTCCCACAGAAGATCTGTGCTGGACTGTTTCTCAAATATTGTGCTGTCTGGCTCAGTTACATGGCAACACTACTGGGGAAGGACCACAAATTCAAGTGAGCCCTAACAATATAGATGAAAAGAAAGTGTGTCTAGAAATGTATGGAAAAGGAAAAGGCTCAGAGAAGTGAGTTGCTCCTTTGCTTTTTTTTTGCATTTTTTCCCCCGTGTGTATTCCAAAGTACCTTTCCTCATGGTATTGATGCCGCTCAAATTCCCATGTCCTGTTGGGAGAATAGTCCCATTCAACTTCCACTGCAGCAATATAGTAAATCTTCTCATGCAAATACATAGATAAATCTACATTCCACCAGTGGCATTTTTTCACTTTGTAGTTCTGTTTCATGCCCCCAGTGTAATGGTCTGTTGTCATGCAAGACACTTCAAAAACTCCTAGAGGTCATACAAGAAACAAAGATTTGAGGAGACTGAAACACAGGCTATTGCTCATATTAGGTCCAAAATCTTTGTGCAGTATGGCTACTTGTAGTAATAAAATTCAGCATACAGAGGAGCTAGAAAAATCAAGGCTTTAGCATTAAAAGCATATATCCTTACAGTTTGCTGCCCTTCAAACACAGCTGTACACTGTTTTAGCACCAGGATCAAAATACCAGCTACTTAAAGCTTGTCTCTATGCACAAGACATTCATAGGTAAAAGTTTCTTCATTAGTAACAGGATTTTTAAACAAGACATTTACCTTCAGAATCAGGCTTCATAAGAGCTGTAAGAACTGTATGTGGAAACAGATTTGCTGTATCCTTTCTTGTTCCTTTAGTTACAAATGTATTTTCTGAGAAGTATATCCCATGGACGTCAACTTCTGACCCCAAGCCCATCAAATGCCAGGAAACAACACTTCCTTTACACATCTCAAGACCAGGTTGATTTCCGTACATATAACCATTAATGGCTGTACAAGATTTGAGAAAGCAAACGCCACTTTGATTAATATATTACTTAATTCTGCAATAGAGATTAATTAATGAACATTTCAGATGCAATGTCATGCCTTAGACTGATAGAAATATCAATAATGAAATATTTTATCACATCAACAAAACTAAAGGATCAAGTCAAGCAAAACAACTTTTAAAACCCAGTGTTTGAAAATAATTTCTAACTGTTCTCCTGTTCAATGTCTAAAGCACATGTTGCCGCCATGACCAACTGGAACTTCCACTGCTTTCTACTCATCAAGTATTCAGGATGCACAAAGCATCCCGCTTTATACCCTGCAACACCCTCCAGCCATACAGTGGAGGCAATCAGAAGGGTTTTTTGGTTTGAGTTACTGACTCTTCCTAGATACTCCTTTGCAAAAATTTCAAATCCTGGGCTTCACAGGTACCACTGAATGCTCAGCACCAAGAGTCTCTAAATAGGAATGGCCCTGACAGGAAAATTTTTTAAAATGCACAAAAAAATGTGCTTAATGATTAGAACTTATTGGCAGGGCTAGGGCCTGAGGGTAAAAATGTTTTTTTCACATGAAACTTGAAAAACATTTCTGCAGCACTAAAATACGATCAGTGTGAAACTCAACTCTGCCTTATTAAAGAAGCAAGACTTCCATTCTGAGGCAAAGTCCAGCCGGCAGGTCGAGGGAGGGGATCCCTGCACTCCACTCAGCACTGCTGAGGCCACACCTGCAGGGCTGTGCTGAGTTCTGGGCTCCCCAGTACAGAAGATATAAACATACTGGAGAGAGGGTAAAAAAGGGCCACAAGGGTGATGAAGAGACAAGAAAGCATCTCTTCCTATGAGGAAGGGCTGAGAGAGCTGTAACGCTCCAGCCTGGAGAAGAGGCAGCTTGGGGGATCTCACCTACCTTTACAAACACCTTCAGGGAGAGTGCTAAGAGGATGAAGCCAGGCTCTTCCCAGTGGTGCCCAGGGATAGGGCCAGAAGCCAAACTGACACCAATGGACACCAACTGACACACAGGAGGTTCCCTCTGAATATGAGGAAACACTCTGCTACTGTGAGGGTGACCAAGCATTGGCATAGGCTGCCCAAAGAGATGGTGGAGTCTCCATCCTTGAAGGTATTCAGAAGCCATCAGGACATGGTCCTGGGCAGGTGGCTCTGGGTGGCCTTACTCAAGCAGGGGGTCGGATCAGGTGACCTCCAGAGGCCCCCTCCAACATCAGCTGTCCTGTGATTCTGCGAAAAACCTCCTTCCAGCTATGTCATCTGTAGGGCAGAGGTCAGTTTTGTCTTGCTGCCTGGTTGCACTTGTAGCAGTTGCACACAGGCTGAAGACCTGATTCTTCCTTCTGTCTGCTCGAAGTGGTACATAACCATGCTAAAACCTCAACTGCCATGCAAGACACTGAACAGCTGACATTATATTTTGCACTACCACATTTAGTTGAGATTGAATTGCATTGAAATGTTTTGGGTTTTTTTCCAATGGAAAGAAATGAAATGTCTCTGCCAATATGCAGCTTTCCTGCCTGCAACATGAAACTATAGAAGTGAAAACCTTATTGTAGAAATTAATATTTGGCTAACTAATAATTTTCTTACAGTGCATTTTGTTAGACTCTTGGAAGTCTTCATCATCTTTGTCAATTTTATCAGGATTTAGTGTAAACATCAAAACATTATCATCCAAGTACCAGCTCAGATTCTCATCAAATACTGTGGCAAGTAAAAAAAACTCCATGTTCACATTTTTCTGTTGAGAAGAAATAGTAGAAAAGAAAATAGAAATGAGTGAACAGAAAATGTCAGGAATACAAATTCTATGCTTATAATAATTTATGAGTAAAAGTCACAAAATATAGTAAATGCATACGTTGATACTTCATTCTGATAATCTCAAAGCTCTGTAATTGCTATATCTGGTGACTAAGTATCTGCTGCTAATGCTCTTTCTACCTGCAGGGACCACCTCTGGAAATCAATTTGTATTTTGGTCTTTCAAATAGCTCCATTTTCCTAGAGATTCTCATTGTAGCTGGGACTTGAATGCCAGCAGCTGCTCATGACAATGGTGTTTTCACACTGCAGTGACTGTCTATCTGGAGCCAGACTGAAAATCAACCCCACTTTCTTCCTTGTGTATTCCCCTTAGGACATGGGTGAAACTGTGATGTGGAGAGGAGGTGGTGCAGTTTGGGAGGAGAAAGCAGATTCAGCTGTGACGATGCAGATGTTTCCATTTTCTTCTTTGACTGACCTGTTTTCCAGAAGACAGCAGAGCTCCTTTCCTGCACACCAGGAGAGGGCCCACGAGGCCAGAACTGGTGTCTCTGACTGCATCCACAGCCGAGTAATAAAGCCAGGTTAAACAGTCTGGGTCTTGGTCTGTGGGACCCACATCTTCTGGCACATTCCATTCGTATGTAAATGTACTGCCAGGACTCACATGAGAGGCTGGAGATTCGGCACCTGTTATAGAAATCAGCACAGGGAATTATGCCAAGTGAACGTTGTTTCTTTTATCGGCTTTAACACATGGAAAGGTAAGACAGCCTGTGCTCAGATGCTGCAGCACCCCATCCATGGCGCACCTCTGGGAGCAGTGCCGTACCGTGCCCCTGCCTCGCTCCTGCGGTAACTCACACCGTGGGGCTGGATGCTGAATGGGCGGCTGGCATTGTTCCTGAAGGTCACTCTGATGCGCTCACCCACTTCAGCCTTGATAACAGGTCCTGGAAAAGAGCACATGGTCTAATTACAGGATATTTCTATCAAATGGTGTACAGGTCACCATGAACTTATGGCATTCAGTGCCTGGCTGCTTTTTCCCTTCCACGAGAAATGCCCCTACGCCTCTGTGGCCACAGACCAGTTCCCTGGCACATGGCCTGAATCACACAACAGCCCAGCAGCAACCATTCCCAGTTCACGTGGAGGCCCAGTGACTTTCAGGACACTTCCTCCCTTTGGAAAGGGATTTAGAGGCATAAGCACCAACTCATGCCAGAAACAGCAAGGTTATTAATAGGACTAGACCTGCCTAGCCTGGCCTTGTAATTCAGAGCCTGGCCTCTGGAGACCATGGCATGCTCCCACATGGAAGCTGGGTACCATGACAGCATTGCCTTCAAGCGCTTCTTTACATCTTGGGGGAAACCACAGGCACCAGCAACTGCAGGAGGCAGGGAGAGCTGAGAGCCCCTCCTTGGAGGTGGGAGCACTGCTCACTAACCAGTGGAAGTGACTGTTTACTCTCATAAATCTTAGACATTAAAAAATTTAAGACTCTCTTACCTAGGATTCCAAGATGTGCTTCCTCTGCAAGTCTTTTTTTATGTTCAGTGAAAGAACCATCTGTGTATTCTTTGTAAATTGCTTTTTTATAAGAGCCACCAATTCTTGTCTCGCTTTGTTCAAAAAAGATGTGAGATTCACTGTGTAAAAGAAATGGCAATAGATGCAAACAGTTCAAGTCATAATGCTCAGCTCTACAAAGGCAGTCAGACCTCAGCCCTGTTTTCTGAGGCATGACATGCTGAGTTTGTCTTTTGGGTTTCTTTTTTGGTGGTGTGGCTACACACCTATGTGCAGTCTCATATAAGATGTGCAGGAATACATTATCCTTCACTAACTTCTCTTTAAGAAAAAGCCACTGTGCTGTGTTGCCCTTACAAAACCGGTATGCTTAGACACTCATCAACCATGATTCCTAGTCAACATTTCATAACCTAGAGTTTACTCTTAATTATAAGTTACAAAAATTCAACAACAGCAGGTACAAATGCCAAGAATATGTAACATGTATATGTGAAGTGGGAAGATTCAGTCTACGCTTTTACTCTTTCAGAAAGGACTTTTCAGTATATTCCAAGCACTATTCCAACAATGAACTGTGCCTCGTCCCTTGTGGGGGAGGTAAGTATGCTTTAACTCACAGATGAAAAATTTTCTGAATCAATGTAATCAGTGAATTGATCCAGGTCTTAAATATGTAAACACAGAGCAAAGGGCAAAGATATCTCATGCAAGCTGTTTCCTAGATGAGATGCCATTAGCATGAGTTTCATCATCTGAGGCAATGATCATGAATTCCTACTTTGTTCCCTAACTCAGAATAATCAATCATCTTGAATCATCAGGGGTCACTGCCTACATATGACATAATAATTAATCTTAATCCCAGTGAAATGACTAACATAGCAGCAAAATTTATAGTAAGATTACAAGGAAAACAATTGACCTAATTTGGTCTGATATTTATTCTAGCGTTAATATTTAAGCACAGATGAGGACAATGAGCAATTCTGCTTAAAAATCAGTTCTGCCGTATGGTTTACCTTATTTAGTGTGCTTAAATCAATTCTGCTTGGAAAATAAAACTTGTTTAATTAGAAGCATTTACCCATCAATGATTAATTCTTGTCCTGTAAAATGGTTCACTGCAGATGGGCCATAATTCCAGATGATCTCTTCAGCAGCAATGAAGTACTGTCTTATCTTTGTACTCTCGTTGTGATCTGGTGTGGATTTCTTACAAGCTTCTACTTTAAAAAGGGCCTGCATACCACCTGGAAAAAAAAGAGGTAGATAAACCTAGGGAGAAGGAACTGCACTTTGTTTTGTCTTTCCCTGCATCCAACAGCTCTTCTCTTCCCTGGACAGTTCCCACACCATTGATGGATATGCAAATCACAAAGAGGAAGATGAATGCTGTAAAAGAATGAGCACCAGCTGAGCTAGGATATAGAAACCCAGCCGTGGTATCTACAGCAGGCGTGGTAAAGGGCATTCTGCTTGTAAAGCTGCAGCTGGCATGGCAGAGAAGATTAGGGTGGGGTGAACACAGTGCTGTCAGTGAGCACTTCAGCCAAGGTCAGATGTTACCAGACTGACCATCCTCCATCTAAATATAATCAATAGCTTACTTGTGAAAATCCTGAGTCTCTGCACCCTAAGGGAACACTCTGTTAGCATATCTGCTTGATGGAGATACAAATAATATAGTGAAGAGAGCCCTTTTACAGCTATAGATTAGGCCAATTTGTAGGACTTAAGTCTTGTCCAGGATGCTTCAACCGTATAAGGATGTTGCTTGATGTGATAACTATTTCAAAGCTTGCAACCTCTGTGTAGTTGAATCTGCAGGTTACATACTTCTTTTTATATCAGAGTTTTCAAATCTTGGAGAATGATTTTCAGTTCTGTGTTCTTTTCCACTTTTCCACTTCTCTCACTTACGGGAATATAGATCATTCAAAAGCATGGAATTAACTTCTAAGTATTTCATATGGCTATCAAAACCAGAAAATGCAGGACAGTACAGGGAAGTTAAAAGAACATCTCTGCTTATTCACCAATGCTCTTTCCAGAACATATATTTATCAGCAGGCAAGTTAGCCTACCTGTCCTGTGCCCCTGGCCAGGACATGGAATGAGCCTCAACTTTTTTGATGGCAAACAGAAAATTGTGGCTAGTTATCTCCAGCAAGAGGCAAACATCATGCTGGTTTTTTGTCCAAAGGTGAGGCTTGCAAAAGTGCAGCTGTGCTAATTGCTGCCAGCCAATAAGGATGTCCATTAGAGACAAGAATCACTTGATTCCTATGGCTACATGCTCAAGCCCATCTAATGCACTTGTAGGCATTTCAATTACTATGAGAGTTTTGTTACCTAGAGGAGAATATTGCCTGGCATATCACCAGGTTGGGAGCCCTGCTGAAGTGACTCCATAGCTCAAGCTAAAAAAATTCTGATCACTGAAACTTGTACTGTACCTTCGATATGGTCATTCACTTGGCAGCTGAGCAGCCATTCCCCAGGGTTCCTTGGTACCATGACAGCATCAATGAATGTGGCTGGGAAGAGGCTGATGGTGTCAACTCGATGATGCCTTTCTATTAAGGTCTGTCCGTGAAAGTAGGCTGAATGGATATCAGCTTCATTACCCATGCCAAAAAGATGCCATTTTATCTTATCTTCCACACACATTGTGAGGTTTGGGAGGTATCCATACATGTACCCATTGATTGCTAAAAAAAATGTTGTTTATTACAGTTAACGTCACAGATCTTAGGATCTTCTCTTTGAAAGCAGGTATCATACAACTATTGCTCTATTCTTCAAAACAGAAAGAGCTTCAAAAGAAAGCTCCACACCTTTGAAAGTAAGCCAGTGTCAGACACATGCTCCCTCTACACAGCTATGATTCTGAAATCCACATCAGAGCCAGAGGTGTGTTATTTGTTTACAGTAACAGTAAAAACTGTTTTTCTATACTGTGATATTATAGTACAGAACTCAGGACTAAGAAACAGAGCAAAGTAACACAACTCTGTTTGGAGTGCCTGGGAAAATTACACTGGCAAAGAGCTTCTTGGCCCTTAAGAATTTTATATCACAGCTCCAAAGGTTTGGTTGTACAATACTTGCCGTCATTTTTAATTTTTTTATTTTTATTTAAAAGAATCTTTCTTAATCCTCCAAGAAAAAGCCTTAATTTAAAAAAAAAAAAATCTACAATTCATCTTTAAAAGAGACAAGACATAAAAATATTACTTCACCATATCAGTGACAAGCAACATTAATATAATGTTCTCTCACAGTGCATTTTATTGCTTTCCTGGAAGTCCTCATCATCTTTGTCCACTTCGGAAGGCTCAAAACAGTATGTCCTGATATTGTCCTCTAGATACCAACTGAGATTTTCATCCATCACGGCAAACATAAGGATAAATTCAGCATCAAAGTGTTGATCACTGTCCCTATTCATTGCATCTGAAAAAGGAAGCAGTATATTCAAAGTCTTTGGTAACTGACATTATTTTTTGTCAGTTTTAACTCTAATCTCAGTAGGGCTGGACCCTGTTCACTTTATGTTTTGACACTTTTCTTGAGTGTGACTGTACACATAAACTTACTGACACACTCAGGAAACAAAAATTCCCTTCGATAGATTCTATAAAATTACTGAGAATAAATATGTTAATCTCTTTCTTATATCAGTATTTACACTTCCTTGCACATTGCTAGCATAACACATCTCACTCATATGGATTTGTGGACAAAGTATTCTGCAACTCATATTCACTGTCACACACGAAATTAAACTACTTTCTACACTATTGAAGGCAGCTAATTGAGAAGACCAAAAGCAGTTATTTCAAAATCAACTGTAATCTTCTTCTCTTCCAGGAAATTATTTCACTGATATTTATCAATGATCATTATCAATCACCTTGCATATGTATTTATTTACTCATTTATTTATGGTTTACCTTTCCTGCAAATTATTAAAGGCCCAACAAGCCCTGAGGCAACATCTCTTGGAGCATCTATGTGGGAGTGGTAAGCCCTGGTTATGCAGTCTGCATCTCCTTTAGCTGGGCCTTGATCTTCTGACACATCCCATGTGTAAGTGTACTGGCCTCCAGGCTCCACAGCATCATCTCTCTTTTGCAAATCTTTGGTGGTGTCAGGATAAAAAGCACCTGAAGAATTCCACACAGCCACCATTAGCACAACACATTCACAACAGGGTATCAGGATAGCACCTGCCATGCTGAAAGTTGACTACATGTTGCAGTAAAATGGACTGAACATCTGAATACAGGTTAAAAACTCACAACTTTTAAATCAGGTGAGTAGATGTTTTCATTCTCTTTAGGAATCTTTTCATTTGCCTTTGAAGTCCATAGGAGTACTTCAATTAGTGGCCCATTAAAGTTAGTCCTTAATTTGTTGGGAGGGGACTATGTACTTCTCGTAAAAAGATAACAATTCAAATATTTGTAAAACATTTGTTAAATATTAATCTTGGAAACTGTTCTAAAATATTGCATATGCCCTGAGGGAATAGAGGTGTTGCTGGAATGATAGCAACAGAAAAAAATTCCAAAAAGTGCATGTGCTATAACACACTGTTCTGATACCACAGTGTGTGTCTCTATCAAGACACATACTAGTTGTAATAAAAAGTCCACAAAATATTAGAAGCTAGGCTGATACTTTATAAATTCTTCTAATGAAAGATTTTTAAAGAGTGATTTTGAGACAACATCATATTCTCAACAATTCACACACTGTTTTTAAGGCTCTCTAATAAAACTTTGAACAGCCATACTCTGATGCCATCCAGTGCAGAAAATCCCCCATTGCCTGAGTGTGGCAAGACTCACTATTGCAAGGACAAGCCATCACTAATTGCAATAGCACCCCTAAATACATCTTAGAATGKGTCAGACTTTCATCTCATTAATTAATTACTAAGCCGTACCTGTTTCTCCATTTTAAGAAACTCTCATGTGTCTTATATACCATACACACAAATTCAGTGCTAAGAATTTGGAAGAGTACGTTATCACTGTTAACAATATCTTCTTCACAGCATCAATGTTTCTTTTATATATACTCCATACCTGAATTTCTTACATACCTTTATACCCTTATTTCAGTTGAAAAACAAATACTCTTATTTCAGGTAAAATGCTGATCTAAAATTGCCCTCTTTATGAATTCCACTTTTGACTTTGTATTTTACTCCTGAAAAATTATCAAACTTCTTACCTGCTATTTTAAATTGATTGTGCCCTAGTTTAAATCTCTATTTACTTGGCCAGCCTTCTCTCTGAATGAGAGACTACCACTTACACTCAGAGGGATGATTAACTTTTGATAAATTCTGGCACAGAATAGAATCAAGCTTACCTTCATTTTCTTTTGTGTATCTTACACCATGTGGATGCAGTGTGTAGTTTCTGGAAGCAAAGTTTTTCAAGTGAATAGTAATGGAATCCCCAACTTCTCCCTTAATTATAGGACCTAAAAAACCCAGCCAGGAAGGTTTGTCAACTACCACATCATATAAATGGTTGGTGTACTGAGTGTAGATAGCCTTCTTGTAAGTGCTTCCTATCCTGTGTGGTCCTCTTTTGAGAAAGACTTCAGCCTGCCTGTAAAGAAAATACACAAACACATCTATAGTGTCAGATACTCATTTTATATGTAAATGGTTTTATTTAATAATCTCAAATAAAGACCAGACCTCTGCAGCACTGTGCACAACTACATGCAAGCCATTGTGCTACAAGTTAATGCTGCCCAAAAATGCAAAGTATTTTCTACGAGGCGGAGTATTGTTTGAGCATATGGGGAAGGAATTGTATGTACCTTGGCAAGCACAGATCTGAAGTGTAATTAAAATGTCAGTTCAGAGCTCCATGAAACTTGGGGAGCATAAGCTCGGTTGCAAAGGCTCAGTTACTATAATTATGAGTGCGTGAGGCTTTTGAGCTGCAAACTAAATCAAACAAATATGTTACGGCTCTTCTTGGACTGTGTAAGCAGCTAGCATTTACTTGTAGAGTATTCCTTCTGCACTGTGCTTTTCCCTGCCCCTATAAACATCAATCTCCTCACAAGCACAGCCTCACAGTTAAAAGGTCCAGGAGGAAAAGAGAAATCGGAGAAGCTGAAAATTAAAAGTATCACACAAGGGACCAGCTCCATCGCAGGCATACAATCACTGAAGACCTGAAATTAATGTAGCATGCTGCAAGTCACCACAGACCAGAGAAAAGCAGTGAAAGTGCAGTGAACAGTAGGGGTTTGTCATATTACCACACAGCTCAGAAATTCTCAGACAAGATGCCCTGTTTCCACCCACCTCTGATCAGTATTACTAGCATGCTGAATCACTGGCATTGTCTTACACCTCATGAAGTTTGAGTGGAAAAACTAAAAAGCTGACTGCTTCATGTCACACTTGATGGAGTGGCAGGTTATGGCTGAGGCAGTTGGCTCTTACTAGAGAAAACAAACCACAGGAAATCTTCTAATCCCTCATCCACAGACTAAATGAGAACAGCATTTTTGAGATTTTTCTAATTTCTGATTTCTCTCGTCATTGTTTTTGTTTTGATATAGTCCTATTTAATTTTAAAGGCACTGAAAAAGAGAAGAAAGGAATACTTTTTCTCTCTCGAATATTTTTCTGATGCCTTTTATACCTGATTTTTCTTTATTGATTATTCAGACCTCCAGGGTGCTCCCCTCCTCCTCAGCCTACTTACTGCTCTCCCTCTGCGCAGGACCCCCCCTTGCCTTGTAACAAGCAATCCGGCTCCTCCACTGTGGGTGGAAGTACCCAGCTGGGCTGCTGCACCAGTGAAAACCATCCCTGCCAACAATGAATAACTAAAAAGAAAACCTGTGCTCAGTAGGGAAATTTTAAATTTGTCAAGCTTCTGCATTTAAAAACAACAGCAAAGTAATCTCTTCAGCACTAGCACCTTAGACATTCAAAATTGAACATCATTAGACATTCAGGGTCTTATCCTAGTCTCTACTTAGTAAATATTTCATTACAACAAATTCACACCCCACTACATATTCCAATGCTTTGAAGTGGCAGAACATTGGAATGCAATTCTCAAGCAAGCCAGGAAAAAAAATCAAAATTCCCTTATATGTCTGACAGAAAATCCACTGACACCGATAAGACTCATTTCACTGCCTTCACCAGGTTTTCAGTCTGGTCCCTGTGTCTAAACCAGACAAAGCTGTAAAATAAAACTCAACCAGAGTCACTGCTTTACTTACTCTTCTTCTGCAAAAAGCTGCCCAGAGATCGCATTGGCATTGCCGGGTGCATAGTTCCAGACAATCTCTGTAATGCCGATATAATACTCCCGGTTCACTGCCACCACTTGGCAACAGCAAGAAACCAGCAAGCAGCTTAGGAGAAATAGCTTCATTTTGCAGTCATGAACCTTGTGGAAAACATTAAATAAAAACACAGGATGGGCACATGCAATTTCCCTTTATATGTTCCTGTCTCTCCCACTCCCCACATCCTTACGTCCCCCTCCCAGCTCCTGTTTGCTTTGGTGAACACAATAAACCCAATTGCACAATGTCTCTGTGTGTCAAGAGCAAACAAAAGATTCTGGTAACCTTGTCAGTTCAGATAATCTTCAAAGAATTTTTTTCTATTTCTGCCAACATACTATCACACAAATTACCATTCAGACTGTCACAGATTGTAAATCTTATCACTGAATTGAAAGCAGACTTAAACGGATTTCCAGACTTAAGCTGAACTACATTCTTCACTATCTTCATCACTCTCTCTATAGCTTGTATTCTACTGAGAAAATAATTCCTATGATATGGAATTATTTCCTATGATAATAGGAAATAATTAATTTCCATTAATTCCTATGATATGGATATGGCACAAGAATACACTTTCTCAAGCACACTGTGCAAAGTTCTAAGTGACACTTTTTCCCTTGTATATCTGCTCTGCATTGACACAAGGAGCCCAAATTGTGCCTGCACGTGCCTGTTGCCCTTGCTTGTTCTGCCCCCAGAGATCTGCCTCTTCCCTTCTGCAAAGCCACTGCCAAACTGGTGTGGCACAAGCAGAAAAGGGAGGATTGAGGTCACTGGGACCAGTGTGCACATCAGTGCGTGCTTGGGTTAGCTCTGCTACCCACCACAGTTCCCTTGGAAATGTAATTTTCGCTCAAAGTGTGGCACATATTGCTAGAGGTGAAAAGGACCAGCTATTCATGGGTGGAGGTGAGGAATGCTCGCATCTTCTTTCCAAGCAGTTTTAGTATTGCTGAAATGAGGCTCAGAAATTCCAAAGAGTGACCTCCCTATACTATCTTTCTCAGAGTCTATTGCCAGACAGGATAAGCCACATTCCTCAACGATTAGAAGCATAAGATCCAGATAATCTTAACTGTTACCATTATCTAAATGCACTACCCAGTGTGAAAGGCTTCTTTTTCTTTATTCAAGTTCTGTAAACAATTTGTATCTGTTAGCCTCATTGAAAAATAAGAATAAAATAGAATCTTACACATGGAATGTTTAAAAACCACCTAACTAAAGTTTGCAATGGCACTTTTTCTGAGTATATATCCATTACAACATGGTTGTGTCTGAAGCTTTAGGCATACAAAGTCACCTGCAAACTTCTATTAAAAAATATGTATTTTCAGTCACTTGGGAATTCTTAAAAAATCTCATCTGTGCTCTGACCACTGACACAGTCACACTCATTCTAAATTACATTTTCTGCTCTATGGCAACTTAAAATTATCTGTAATAACCACAATGTTCTTTGCAGCTATTTTAATACTGGTCAGAAAAATTATGATTATTTTGGATAGAAGACTAAGATTCAGAACATAACTAAAATACAGCTGTTTTCCCCTAATGACATAAAAAGTCTTATTTACCAGGACTCTGGTATAAAATAACTCACCAATTTTAATCATTATTCCTACTTAAAAAATCAGTCATTGTCAGAATACTGAATTTCATAATCTCACTTTCAGTACACATCTGGATTAAATGGAGGACTCTGCTTCTCTCTAAACCAATAAGCCAAAGCCAAGATTTTGAAATCTGACCAAATCGATGATGAAATTCTGGAGTTTCACAGGTTGATGTCACATGCTCAACATTATTTCTGTAGGGATTTTTTTATTTGCCATGGATGAAAGTCAGTAGCGCAGTGGAAAGATCAGTTTATCCAGGCTGCATATGCCCCATTTGTAAATTAACTGAGGTAAAGATGAGAAAACACTTACCTCCTGTTATAACATTTAAATTCAAAGTCATTCTTTAATATATTCCTTACTAAATAAATAAGTTGTTCATGCGTATGTGGGCTATTTGGTCTATTTTTGTTCAGATTTCCATTGGATTGAAGAAGAGAAAAAACACACAATAAATACCCTTGAAATCTCCACATTTATTTGAGGGTAAAAATATGAGCTTTTCTTTGCCTTAGACCCTTGCATCCTCTAAATTACTCCTCGATTTGCAAAAGAACTGCATGTTGTTCCTATGCAAAAATATAACTAAAACTTCTGACAGGAAATTTTTTGCATTCCCACTTTTAATTGCGTCTCCCCCAAACTTTCAGATTATCTGTATGTCTAAGCACACTCCTCTCATCATTTTCTTAAGGAACTCAAAAAACTGACCAAGGTGCCTCAGTTTTCCAAGCCTATATTATCTTCAGAGGCTGTCTGAAAAGCAGGAACTTCTCTTTAAATAAATAAAACCTAAATAAAAAGAGCCTATTTAATTGGTTAAATTATGAGTCTGCAGTTTGCTGTCATGAATATCCCTTTATTGTTTTAAACCATAGTACCTCATTTCTCATACTGAGGGTGCTGAAATACTCTGACTATTTATAAAATCCCCAAAATTGCATTGAAAATATAAAGCTGATCTTTTACTTCAAAAAATTTCCTTGAAAGAAAAGAATAAACAAACCCCAAAATGGAATATTCGGACAAAAAAGTCTCAGTAAAATCACCCAATGAGGCTGAATTGAACCCCCAATATTTCACAGTTCCTAGATTTGAATGATGAATATCTATTGCCTGCTGCCCACACTGCTGCTCTGGCCACCTGCAAACTTCTGCAGTGAAACACCCTTTAAGGATATGGTGAAGCTTCATTCATCCTCTGTGCTTTCTCAATGTGGAAAACCCCTCCATCCAACACGGGAACAATCAGGAAATTGTACTTTAGCAAGAGTCACTTTTACCTACACAAGAATTAATATATCCTGAAATGCAAAGGTGTGGATGGTGCTCCACAGTATTTTACTACGAAGCTCTGCCCACAATTACTTGTGGTCAAAACCGAGTGCTTACTGTGATTTCCATTTGCAGTCTTTTAAATGAATGTCATTACTGTTCCAGACACAGCATCCTAATACTCTGACAAAATGCACTGGCTGTAGAGGACAAATAATGCCGGAACTCTTACTGTAGATTCAGCGCTAACTCCTCCCTGCCAGTAGTTTATAAACTCAAACTTGCACCTTTCTTCCTATTGTGCCTGGTGTGTTTTATGTGTGGATTKCAGCAGGCAACATGTACATTTCATGTCCAAGAACACTTGTGCAGAAAAGTTTCTCATATTCCAGCATGGTGCAAGCCTTGTCCTGGCCCTGAGGGCCACTTCTCCCTGCTGCTGTCGGGTGAGGTCTGTGTTCTGCAGCTGGATGGGCACATTGCCTCAAACACCACTATCAGGGTCATTGGTTATCTCTAGATTTCAAGCCAGTTAATTAATATTCTTTACAGGAATCTTGGTTCTACTACCAGGCACAGTTCATAGCACCTGTTGTTAGAGACAAAATATTTAGGATTGAATCAGGACTTAAATTGATCAGATCAAGGTTAACTTTGCCTTACATCAAAAAGTCCTGTGTGAAACTGGCTGTTAAATTTGGAAATACAACCCACTGTTAGTCTTTAGTATTCTTAACACCAGTTTAATATTAATAAACTGCCCCTTTAAAAGCTGAACCACCAAGTCACAGTTGAATCTGACTACGGCAGTGGAGATAACAAATTCTGGATTATGGGTAAAGAGGGTTGCAGGATCAGGAAGTTCAACAAGAACTACATTATATGTCTCTTTGTTTAATTTAATCCCCTAAAATAGGAGATGTCTGTGACAGATTGGAAATGTAAATTTACCAGACACAATCACACAAAAAAAAGATGAATTAAAGACAAATCCATAGATTGCAGGCAGGAAATCAGGAAGATTCTCTGAGATGTTTGGTAGGAGTACAGGCTGATTGCTAAGTTTTCTTTCTTTTCCTTCTGTCCACAAACGGTATCCACAAATCCATAAGAATGTAGGATTATTAAGTACATAAATGATATGTCACATATTTAAGTCTAGAGAAAAACAAGTGTGCAGTGACACAGTCTTCATTTTATAATCATGCCTTTTTATCATGCACCTCTGACCATCCTTGCCACCTTGAACTGTCTCCCAAAAGACTAGCCCCATTAATAAATATCATCAATTACTTTGTTACTTCTTGCAAGTCGATAGAAACGAAGCAATTAAAATTTTAGATGCATTCTTGAAATCCTACAGGAAAAAAACAGCTTTTCAAAACAATCTGATAAAGAATATGAAGGCAAAATCTCAATATTGTCTTGAAACAGAATTACACGACTGATATATTCTATTTTTTTCTAAATAACTTACCCAAAGCTGACACTTATTGTATGGTTTGCATTTCTAACAGTGTTTTATATTTGGTGTCAATATACCTGAATCCCACTAGTTCTGATGTAATAGGGATACATGCATTACTGCAAGTCTCAAGTACATATTTCTCTTCCCTCTGGGTGTTCATTGTCTCAAAAGCAGAGTGCTGAATACAGACAAATGCTGCCCATGCTATTGGAAATGAGCCAGATGTCCACTTCATTGTGAATCCCTGAATTTTCACTGGGAATGAAATTATAATTCTCTGAGAAATTAAAAACACGTTTTAGCTGCAAATTTCAACCAGATTATATTTTGTCATCTGATCATTATTGTCAAGAATGTTAATCTTCCTTTGTAGCAAGGTTAGGACACTTGGAAGAGTATTAATAAACTAACACTGGGTGCTCACAAGGTTCCCTCATATGCTGCCTGAAGTCACATCATACTTGACTAAAAGAAAAAAGAAGTTTGCCTCTAAGTACAAAGTGAAAAGAAACCTAGTGCAGCTATTAACATGTACTAATTAGCAGAATTGACTTCAGAGCTGTGTGTCTAATCTGTCAGTCAGGCCTCGGTGCCTTTTTTACCATGGGAAGACTTGATAGAGTTTTTTCAGTTATTCCTTTTTGCAGTTAAGAACTTCCAAGATGGAAGGAGCAGGGTGGGCTCTGCCATCCATTACCATCATGGTCTGTCTGTAACTAAAATTCATTCATTTAGAAATCATGGCTTCACGTAGTGTACTAGCAACCCCTCCTGAGGTACTGGGCTTTGAGCCAGGCCATTTTGGAACAACAAATATTCATATGGCCTAAGTAATGACAAGGGAATATAAATGCAGTTCTACAGCATTTTATTAAAAAAAAGAAAAGGTGATTTCAATGCAAAAGCAATTCCATGGTATGCAAACATCCCTATTGTCACGAAAAGTTGGAGGCTGAAAAAATGAAGTGTCCCTGTCAGGGACAACAGGACAGGTGAAGAAAAATATAGATGTCAGACAGTTCCAATAACTTCATCCAAAATAGAGACGCTTGACAGACAAAGATTTAAGACAAGGGTTTCATTTGTCTTTGTAGCACTCAAATCTACCACTACGGATTATGGAGAAGCCATCTCTCTCTTTTCCTGGGGGTGGGGAAGAAGGGATGATTTCCTGGCATTTTTCAGAGAATCCCAGCCTGCAAATAAAAAACAAAGTGCTAATCTCTCTCATCATTGCTGTGAAAGCCACACATTGCTAAGAATGCCTGTAAATTGAATGTTAGAAGAAAGGTGCTCAGCAACTTCTTGTGACATAGGAGTAATGGACTTGGCAACAGTGTTAACTTCCTAACTACTTTTTTTCTTCTCAATCCTAGCCTTAAAGGTCAGAGTGACCAGCCACCAACCCCTGTATACCACAAGAAATTAGTGGATTAATCAAAACCAACAAATGTATTATCAGAACATATTCTCTGGTAAAAAGAATGCAGTAGCATAGAGAATGCATAAATCAAAAGGGTAGGTTCCCAAATGAGAGAAATTACTGAAGATACAGTGACATGGAGATGCTGAAGAAAGTAACCTCAGATGTTTTCTTACCTGGACAAAAACAGAATAGGTCCCACAGAGCGTTCGCTTCAACTCAGCGGCTACTTTGAGAATGCAGATGATCAACTGCAGTCCACTGAGAGCTATCAAAGTCGAGAGTAAAATGATGTTCCACTCCACTATGTTAGCAGGTTCTGTGCACTGAGACCAGGCAGGGTAATCTGTGAGGTACCTGTTAGAGAAACACCAGTCTGAAGTAAGAAAAATGTTTCTGACTACTGTTTTGATGAACAATTTCTTCCAGAACAGATAAACCAATGTTTCTTACCCCCCCGCGGTGTCTTTGAAAATATAATCCCATCCACTTGATGAATTGCAGAAAGGGCCTTGAATCAAATGCAGGGTAAAAGCGACGCAACTGTATCCCGAGAAAGCAACTCCGAGCAGGGCTAGCACAATTGAAATAAAACTCTGAAGTAAAGAGATTGAGAAATATTACTGTGCGAGGATAGTGTCAACAGCAAACACCATCATTCAGTCTGCCTAGCTACCTCCTTGGGGTTGAATTTCATATTTGATTTTCCCAGTCTTCAAAATTCAGAAAGAAAAATAGCAGGTAAAGAATAGTAAGCATACACATACAAAATAAAAACTAAGATTTTAAAACAGTTCTACAACTCTAAGTTATATATTATTTGGGTGGGGTTTTTAAACTTGCATTTTTGTAAAGTTGTTTCCCAAAATACCAGCAGAACACAACCGTATATTAAATATCTCTACAGCCCAGGTAGCATGTATTGAGTTATTACAAAAAAAAATAACTTACAGGCAAAGGGATGAAACTATTCAGCTGATGCGCTTTGTTGACACATTCACGCCTTCTATGTTCTTATCTTATTTTACAAGGATTTGGGGGAAATGTCTGCCTAATTTTCTTTCATCTTCCTTATGCTTGAGAAGAAAGAAGCTACACTTTCTGCGACCTTGCAACCCAATTTAGAATCCTTTTCTGTGAAGGGAAGTGAAAACAGCAGTGGAGAGGGCAGCAGGATGTGCTGGAAACATGGGAGCAGGAAGGCATTTGAAACAAATGCTAAGGAGACGCACAGAAATAAAACACAGACTCACCCTGTARGTTTTGTTACAGCTCTCACTCTGGCAGCACCGATAGAACACACTACACTCCAGTGTTATTAGAATTACCGCCAAAAGAAGAATCTGTAAGGGGACATTGTAAGGTGAGTGAGATGACTGCAGATACTAAGCCAAAATCTCCTTCACCTAAGGAAGGCAGCGATTGCATCTCGTGTTGTCTCGATATTTTAAAGCTGATCCATAGGAGAGCACAATTACTCAAGGCACACATGGAACTGGAGTGGTTTTAGTAGGCTGTTGCTGTACTTGTGTCTTGTATTTGAAAGACAAGACTATAGCATCTCACATCGCAGTAAAGCACTACAAGCTTGGGCACAGCTACACCAGTGAAGCTGAAACAATAAAACCAAGATCACAAGTAAAAGAATCAATATCAACGAAAGGAAGGACAGTTTATTGATACAAACACATCAGTTCAACACCTTCTTGCTGACACAGGCACACGGATCAAGGTATCGCCTTCCTTACCGACACACTTATGCTAGAAAAAGTCAGTAATGCAAGCTTTTCATTAAATTCACCTGGACTTTCATTTGTTTTCTCTGTCAAGTATCCATACTGATTTTCTCAGACTACTGGGTTATTTAAGCCTGATCCTAGAATCATTTTGATAAATAGGATCTGGACTCCAGAACCAAAAACTGCCATTCAGAGAGGGACCAGTTTGAAACGGGAAATATGAGAAGAGAACATTTCCAAATCACGACACTACCCTCTCACATGCTGCTGACTGGTTTGTAACAGAATGATATATGCATTTTTAATAAAGTGGTAATAATCCTAAGGCTAAAAATGCTTCAAAATATCAATATCACCGTTGCACCTAACTTTTCCACACATTTGCAACTGTTTTTCTGTTTGAATCCTCTGTCGGGTAGTTTTTTTCTTCTGCTAGAAAAGATAAGGTTTTTCTTCTGCTTTAAGGAGAATATCCAATTTCAAAAGAATGTCTTATGTTTTAATAACAGTTCAGCACCTCCATAAAAAACCTCACTTATGCAGATGAACCCTTTTCAAGCACTGATTGTGTGCAATGCACTTTAATCACACAAATGCTTTCTGTTTCTGAGGCTACAGCTCTTCATGAAAATAGTGAACAGCATGACCAGTGGGCAACTCCATGGTAGTTTATTACTGCAGATGAGCATATTACAAATGTAACAGGGAAAATCCTACTGTGCTAATCACAGTGAGACAGTTCTCTGTATTTAGCCTGACAACAGTGGCACCTGATGCATTGGGAACTGTATTTCGTCTGCTAAATACTGGATTGCACACAGCTCTTAAAAACATCTGAACCATTATGAGAAGCTTTTTTACTTTTCGTTTTGTTTTGGTAAAAGAGCCCTAATTCAACCCCCACAGACGATTAAATGAACATAGTATTTGCCTCCATAATACAAGCATAAATTACATATAAACAAAAAGACAGCAGGAAAAAAAAACTCACCCTGTAAAATCACACTAAATAGCATACGTAACTTGTCATTCAGTATGTTAACATTTTTTTCCGTTTGACTGAGTTTTTCTGCCTGCAGTGGTTTGCCAAAGTAATCCATGTGCTCTTTAAAAGCACAATTACCTTGCTGAAGAGTAACTCAGTATTATTTGCAGTAGGATGCAGTTCATTAAAAATCCATAGAATAAGCACTTACCATCACACCTGAGAAACAGATCCCTTCAAAATACCACTCATAGTTGGGGAGCTGGTAACTGGCAGAATGCAGAGCTTTCCCATTTGGAAAGTACAGGAGGATGTTCACAACAATACTCCAAAGCGCAAGAGGTATCAGCAGGCAACTCAAACAGCTTCCACATGTCTCTAAAGCCATCCCTCAAGAACTTTGGAAGCTCTGTTCTTCTAAGCTAATGAAAGATTACAAGACTTTAAATATAAGAAGCGTTTTGACCTCCCCGGCTTGATTCAGTCATTTGATATTCACAGGAACCAGTGACTGGGGTGTGATTCCAGGGACAGAAGTGCTTAACAGTTAGCAGAACAACAGATGAATATCACTGCGTAAATTTAGTGTCCTGTGTTGAGCATGTCTTTAAGTAGCCATTTCCCTTCCAAAGATCCTCCTTTGTGATCTTTCAAATGAAATATGTCTAGGAGTCAGACTCAGGAAGGAACTTCAAAGCTCTCATTTCCTAGTGATTGCTCAAAAATGCTCTCCTCCCCATGACATGAACTCCAAACACAGTTTGTGACAGAGGCAGGTTGTTTAACCTTACTGCAGCATGGGGAASGGGGTTGTCAGATGATAAATATGCCCCATCTCTGTACAGAAGGCCACACTTTGCCTCATACTACAGAGATTTAGTAACAGAACCCTAAGTGGGAACCAACACGTTGCTGACTTGCAACACCATGCTGGGTCTGGGCCATCTTGCAAAAAGTATAGAAGCTCGAATAACACTGGTTGGAAACTGCAAAGCAGACTTATTTTCACACTTTTAATCAATTAGTCTCTCCAATAGCATTATGTGGCTCAACTGTTTTGCAAATTAAATCCTGCTATTTCTCCAATTGTTTCATTCTGTGCTTACAGCTGAGCTTGCACAGCTACAGACCTGACCTATGTACATGTGACTTCTTGTACAGGACAAAAGGTCTGGCTGTTTTTTTGAAATGCCTGCTGTTTGCACTGTGCAAAGCCAAAGTCAGACAGCTTTCCCATTGTCACATGTCATCATTCCCCAACCCCTGAGCAACTAAACATCCATCCTAGTAACACAGAGCCAGAGCAGTTTGAACACTTGCAGCACAACCCAAGCCCCTGTGAGTCATCAGAAAAGTAACTCAAGAATGAGCTTAGGCTTTCCTCAACAGGAAAGTTGTAGTCAGATAACTAAAAAAATGGGGCTCTATCAAAAGCAGGAAGGCTGATTTTAGAAGCAGTGACATCACAATGTATTTTCCTTGTGTTTCCTCATGAGCTGTTTCAGGCTCTGCACACGAGGCTTCTCTCATCCTCTTAAAAAAGCTGTTTTTATTGCATGTTGTAGCTATGGTGCAGCCCGGGTTCTGTGAAGGTGGCTCAGAATGAGTAGACTTTCCCTTGCAAGACTCTGTCCCTGAAGGTGGAGCAAAGGAGGAATCAGCAGCATAGCTACATGCGCTTACTTTATGTTTTCTCCTCCGTCACAGAGCCTCAAGCTCTATAACAGGATAGCGTGATTTGAAAATTCCCTCCAGCTATATTGTTATTAGTCAGTTTAAATTTGTTCCTCCCCTGAGATGTTTCATTGGTTTTCTTTCATGTATCTCTACTCTCTGATTGGTTTAGATCTGTTATCCCTGCCCCTTAAAGCGGCAGAGACAGAGCAAGAAGCTGTCTCTCTGCTAGCTCAGCTTCAAGATTTGTTCACCCTGCCCTCACAGGCAGAGAAATAAAACTTGGAATATAGCTACAGAGGTCCATCTCTTTCCTCTTTTGCCTTCGCTGCTGCCTTGTGAATCTGCCTGTTGTGAAAGCTGTCAGATCAGACAGACTGAGGCTGCAGACCTCAGTTAATTCATTC
Source organism: Amblyornis subalaris (assembly GCA_018881555.1). Taxonomy (NCBI): domain Eukaryota; kingdom Metazoa; phylum Chordata; class Aves; order Passeriformes; family Ptilonorhynchidae; genus Amblyornis; species Amblyornis subalaris. The sequence goes on from JACAXG010000014.1 coordinate 108,788, forward strand.
GTCACTGCTTCTGTGGACTGAGAACCCAGAAGGCCGCAGGTCCGGCTGGACCCAGGCAAGGGCAGGAAAAGCAGCAGCATGTTGTAACTAATTCCACACTATTGCTTCAAATGAGATCACACAAGGAAATGGGCATGATGGTGCTCACACAGTTACACCATTTTTCTACCTGTTCTCTGCTGTGATTCTCCTCTTTTTCTAGGAGGTTTCATTTTGAAGTCCTCATTCTTGATCTTCCTGTATTTCCTGTTTTACTCTCTAATCACTATGGACACTTTTTTCCAGGTCTCTAATCAGAATTAGTAGCAAACCTGCCTTCCCAGACTCACAGGCAGACAGAATTCATGTCATCAACACTGTGCCACAGAGAGCAGAAAAAACAGCTGCATTAAAATCACGCACATCAAATCCCCATGGCTGATTTTTTAGTACAAAACTCAAAGAGCATATAATAGGCTGAAATATCTTTCTAAAAGCAAAGGCCAAAATTAGTAGCAAGTATTTTATAATCAAATTTGCTGCTGTTTCCATTATAACCTGTTCTAATTAGAAGCAGCTAACTTGGGAAATGATTACTGAAGCAGCATTCATTCTGCAGTACAGCAGTCTGCATCACAACTTTGTTTTTAAACTGAGCTCTGCAAGTACCAAATCACAGTGTGGTTATTTTGCTGGCACACGATGCCACCAGAACAGGAAATGACTATTTTATACTAAGAATTAAGCAAACCTGTAAGCCAGTTTCTCAAGCATCTTGCCAAGTGTTGCAAGCACTGCTTTTCCATTGCTGTCATTATTCATGAGTTGATGCCAAACCTGTTACCAAAAACTCATATTTACTCTATATGAGTGACTTCTCTGTCAGTTGAAATAAATACAGCCTAAACCAATCACTTCTCCACAACATAACTGATAAACCTCCCACAACACTATCAAATGCACCAGGCAACAAAGGAATCCAGCTGGCCATTTTTTACTCAAGATAAATAGTGAGTAGTAATGCTGTGCATTAGTGCTACATGGATCTATTAGTGCTACGTGGATCTATTAGTGCTACGTGGATCTATTAGTGCTACATGCATCTGAGCTGAAGTTTCAAGTCTAAACTCTAGCCTAATCATTCCACCTATTGGAATTTCTAAAATTGTTTCAGTTCTTTAATTAATTGTGTGTACCAGAAAAACAAATAACCATTATGCAAGAATAGAGGCAAAAATCTCTAAGTTGCATAGTAATTATACCTGATTCCATTTAGGACCCACTTTTCCACCTTCTCTCCTTCCACACACCATTTAAACTTGCAGATACTTTTTCAAACAGTGTTTCTTCACACAGGAAGACACCGTACCACACAGCTGCAAGGAATTTTGTGTGTATACACATGTGCATGCACGTATTCTCCTTCCTCCCAGAGCAGGACAAGCCAGAGATAGAGACTACAAACAAATGACGTTAAAGTCCCTCAACTACTTCTATGTATTTAAGTATGAATAAATGCTATTGCAAAAATTGGGTATCCTGAGATTCTAAACACAAACTCTTTCCGTCTGTGAGTTCTTTTGCTGGTGTGGGTATATGTGGACAATTTTGTTTTCACAGTTAACTTCTTTTTTCAGGTATGTATTTATACAGGGCAGACTTGGCTGTGCGGACAGGCGGGGATACTCCTCAAGTTTCTGGCTACCTTTAAAGATCACCCTCCTAGTTACAAATTGCCTAAGGATGCACTGACACCCATGGGAACTTCTTTTTCTCCCATGAATAGAAACCAACTTGCTTGTTTTCAAAGACAATGTGAACAGCTAAATTCCAAAACTGAGCCTCATTTCTTTGAAATAAAGAGCATGTCACATTTTGCGTTTCACTTGAAAAATGCCATTGCCAGCAGCAATGCTGCCATGCTGACCTTGCCAGCAATGCTGTTGGCAGCACATTATTCAGATTTACTTGTGATAAAACACTCACTCTAATGTGCTACAAGCTACACTTCAGATGTTCTTGCACAGGATCTTACAATAATGCCTTCAGGCTGATAACTGGTGAAGTCAGGTATTTCAGATGAATCTTTCTTTGCTGAGCTGAATTTGGACTGTGTTCCTTCAGCACTGTGAGGCCTGATGGTCTGCTGAGTGAAGTAAAAGAAGAGGAGTCAGGCTCACATCTTGTTTTATCTCAAGCCTGTAATGGAGCAGTCAGGAGGTGATCCCCCTTGGGAGGGCAGGAGAGGCTCAGAGCTGGGCTCAGCTGTGCAGGAAGCCCCTCAGCTCCCTGGGATGGACATCAGTTGGGAACTGCCAGCCCCAGCCCAGGACTAAGACTCCACGTGTGCAGCTGTATCTTTCCCAGAGCTGCTATTGAACCCTTGTTGATGAACAACCACCTGGTTCAGCTAAATGAGCCAAACCAAGCAGGGAAGCAGATCCCACTCTGGCAGAGCCTGCTAGAGAGGAAAAGCAGGTTATAACCTGACTGCATTAAATCTACCACTGGTGCATTCTCATGCCACCACTGCCCTTTACTCCAAGACCAGGCAAGCAGTGTTTCAGCATGGGCAGGGAAGGAATCACTGACACCTGCTGGGTATTTTTAATACAAATCTTTATTTGTGAAATAGAGGGGAAGTTAGAAAAATCCTGAAAAGCTGAAGCGCATGCCTCTATCCTCAATCATCTGCATTTTACTGCTGCTTTGGTTTTGGTCCAGCTGACCAAAACCCAGTAATCATTTCTATTCAGGCCAGACTACATTTGGTTTGTGTTCATTCCAAGATCGGAATGACAGAGCAACTGTAGAGGTAGCTGAACCTGCAGCAGAGAGTGCTGCAGTGTTTGAGCCAGCTGCAGGAGTGATTGAGCAGCCTATTATTCCTTGTTCCCTTATAAGGTTCAGTTCTAGTGTTCTCCCTTACTCGGCATCCCATTTATTCCTGTACCCCACTCCTCCCGTCGTTTACCCCTACTGGTTGAAGTTGTATTATCCTGCCTTCTCTCTGCCCCCTGACCCTCAAACCATTGGTCCCTGTTGTCTCTCTGCCCCCACTGCCCCTGGGATAAAACCCTGACCCCTCCATTGTTCTGCGTTCTCTCCTTCCCTGACGATTCATTGAATAAACTTATTTCATGGAACACATAAGGAGAACGCCTCCGACTCTTTGCCTCAACTAAGTATGCGTTTGTTGTGTGTGTGTGCACCGCCGAACGCGTCACGGCACCGCCGGACAAACGCCACTCTTTCAGGAAGTCTGCAAGGGACCCCAAAACCCATCCAGGATTATTATTTTTTTTTATTTATAACAACAAGCAACCTTTTTGGGAAAGCAGGACAAAGTACAGAGCTGTTGTGTCAGTAGAAAGAGAAAAATAAATAGAGCCTCTTTAGTGGCATGTGTTCAGGCAGTTGCCTGTAGCAAGATGAAATGAACCAAAGAAATTCAGGATACATTTTGCCTTTAGGTTCAGGCAGATTAGTGGGAAACTTACATGTGACTCCAACAACATAGGCTGGCCCCAAGTCATTTAAATTCATGTCAACAGCACAGTTTGACAACAATGTGTATGTCGGTATGCATGGAATGTTTAAAAAAAAAATCCACAGAATACTTATTACAGCACACACACTCCGATGTCAATGCATTGTCAGGTTTCTAGTGAACATATGTCTGCGGGGAGAACAAAAAGAAAGAAACATATTAATGGAAAGAATGCTAATATTTTATGCAACTAAAAATGCAAAAATTAACCTGACCACATTTAGATAACCATAGCATGGCTCTTGTATACTGCAGTTAGAGCAAGAAAGACAGGAGGAAGAAAATAGTAATAGCTTTGAAAGAGCCCCAACACTTAACTATGTTAATTAAAAATGCGAAACACATGCTTATCTGCAGTGTGTGACATAAATTGCATCTGGTTCATACTTTAAGCCATGGTAATTCTAAGCACTAAAGTACTGATTTCTGAATACATCCAAACTATTTAACAAGGCTTTAAAGAAATTTGGAGAAAGTTCCCCTTCCTCACTCAAAAAATCCACCTTCAAAACCCCTACAGATCTGTCTGCAGATTTTGTTAACTATGTGCTATTTAATTCCTTCTCTTATCTAATTTTACTAAGTAAGGCCAGATGCTGCAGTTTTCATTACTTGCAGCATATTGTCTGTAGTTTATGAGCTGCTGTGGTCAAAACACAAGGCTAACACAATATAGTTAGAACAAGCACCACACTATGCAACAGTTTAGGCAAAGACCACAACCATCAGGAGATCTGTATCTCAGTTATATCACCTATGTAGCGCTGATGATCACACATCATTGTGCAGACAGAAGCCTTCTAGCTCCTAGCTCTCATGCAGATTAATGTCACTGTGACAGCTGAGGAAGCAGCTGAAAGCATGTGGTCAAACACTACATGAAAATGCTAATCACAGCAAGGCTATTAAAACGGTTGTACAGGGAATTGTTGCTTAAGAATACCTAAAAAGTAACTGCTGTGTAAGACTCGACAGTAGCATCAGTAACAATACAGTTTCATGTTCATCTGAGAAGCATGGGTGTATCCACAAATTACTTACCTCCTCACGACCACGGCACAGTCCTTGCAGTCGTCCAAGAGCGACATTGATTATCTGTACGAAGCAAATAGTGAATTCTATTCCTCCGAAAAGAAGGAGGATGGAAAAGAGGGTGACATTCCACAGCATGATGTTTTGAGGTTCTTGACATTCAGACCACTTGTCATGCTCGAATAAGTACCTGTACACAGCAATTAAAAGCATATTAACATTGTGTCAGAGTGGGATACTTACCATATACTAGAACCAAATTATGTCTGCTCTGTAACTGCATTGGGGATATTCACTCTAAGTGGGAATAGAAAAAGCAGTGGTTTACTCCATGCAAGGTTTGTTGGGTTTAGGAATATGTTGAAATATCAACCACACATTTTTGCTAAGTCTTAATTTCTTTTAAAAAAACAATCTAAGCCATAAAGGCAGAATCTTCTATTGCTGTTTAAAGTGAGGCACAAACTCAAGAAAGCTGAAAGAGCAAAGCTATTTCTCAAAATAACCGCAGAACTTTGCAGCACCGGGCCTTTTTTCTAAAGATAGCAGTCACTGATCTGAGGCAAATAGGTCACCTTCTCTCCTGTGCTGCTGTCTTTGGGCCCCCACATGCTTACTTGGATGAGTCAAACACAAAACAAATTTGAAAGGATACTGCAATATTTCAGCTATTACTGACATCTTGAGAACATCAGCACTTGCCTTCAGCAAGGACTTAACCTAGTTCTACACTCAGTCATGGTCAGGAGGATGGAGGAAGTGGAATGACCCCTCTTGAGAGAGCTGCAACTGAAATGTAAAATTCAAACTCTACTGCAAAGAGCTTAGAGCATGGTGCTAATAACACCAAGGTTGTGGGTTCAATCCCTTAAGTATGGGTCATTCACTTAAGAGTTGGACTTGATGATCCTTGTGGGTGCCTTCCAAATCAAAACATTCTGTGAATCTTTATGTGGCTTCTTAGTACTCAAACTGCCTCTAGTCTGGCATCAACCATAAACTGTTGCTATATGCAGCTTTGAGGTTGCCAACCATACAGACACTTTAAAAGCACGCCATGATATAAACCACATCAGGATGTATGGGCATTAAGGGGGAATAGCACACAGAGACTTTTTTCACAGGAGAACCCAATTTAGGGATAATTAGGAGCTTCTTGCCCTCTCTGCCCTGCAGTGTACAAAGATTCTTATAAATCTCCTCAAGTTTCATTTACGAGCTATGCCATTGACACTAATGTGGGCATTGTGCCACTTTATGCTGACGCAAAGCAGCTTCAGAAACAAGCCTGACAAAACAGACTCTTACACAAATGATAAGACAAATTTCTTAACAACCACTATTCCTAGGTTGTAAATTCCTCAAAGTCCTGAAAATTTATGCTTTGCTGGAGATGTTCATGGGCATGAACAGCATACGATATATAGATTTAATTACCTATATATATAGTCAAATCCCTTTTTGTAGAACAGAGGATTTCTATTGCTTTGGTTTTACACTATAGCAGCAAGGGTAACTGATGCCATTTGTTTAGTTCTTTGTAAGTGGGAAGGATAAAGTTATGACTAGATCTTGGTATATGGTTACTGGATATTGCTGAAAGGTACTGGAATATATCCCATGTGTACATGGGGAAAGATATAACATCCTCATGAACAGACAACTTACCTTCCAGAGGAGTCAGGGAAAGGATAGACCCAGTTTCTGTCTCGGTTGGTAAAACAATATGGTCCTTCACACAAGCCCAGTGCTGAAATAATTATACAGTATCCAGAGCCAATGATCCCAACAAAGGCTGCCAGAACCGAGGACAGCATCTGCACAGCAGACATAAAATGAACTTTCAGCACAGCCATTGCCTTGTCTTTGGGATTACCTGGGACTGGGATGTGCAGGCTCACTTACCATACGGCTCTTTCCACAGCCCTCATAGCCAAAGCATCCACAGCAGTCCTCGTTGCTAAGCCTAAGGAACGCTGCCGCTGGAATGAATATCTGGGTATGGAGCAAGCAAACCACACTGTTCATTTTGATTGCGCAGAGAGGGCAGATAAAACACAGTCCTCAAATTGCATTTATTTATGTCGCTTTTTGGCAGTCAGCCTGTACAGGTGATTCAGCTTTACTTCTATTTAACACAGTAGATGTCTCACTACCCACATCACCAACCTGACGACACGTATATTTCTATTGCCATTTTGTGTATACACAGCACTTAAGTGCAGAAAAAGACTGTTGAGGTATTGCTACATTTAAAGTATTTCAGCTTTAAAAATTTTTATTCACATTAAAGGCTGTATCCTAAAAATAAAATGCTTTGCAAAAAAAAGGAATTAACTTCCTGCCAGTGAGAACTACAAGATAATTTTGTTTGAAAACAGCTACTGCCAATACACTAGTTACTTAAGATTAGATTACTTAAGAGTAATCATTGCCTGTGTGACAAACTAGTCTGACTAGAGTAGAAAGTCTAGGAATATTTTGCTCGATTCAGGCAAACATCTCATTACAGACATCTACCTTTTTCCAAGATTTCACAACCACTTTCCCATGACAGAAATGCAAAGTATCAAAGAGGAAACTATCTGTGAGAAACATAAATCATCCATACTCCAGAGCTTTTAGCATAAAATCAAGAAGGAGTGGAGCTGATTAAAAAGAGGATCCTCCCACCAGCACTAATAGCACTTAATAGTGTCCACTTATAAAGACTCTACACCCAGGAGTAACCTGGAAAACCATAAAGAAAGAGTTCTCTGCAAACTGCATAGATTTACTCAATGAGAAACTAGAATAAGAACTATCCAGTTGAACAAACCCATACTTGTCAGCCCTTACTCAAACCCATTGCTGAGCCTCAACGCTTCAGGTCCAGAAGAGGTTGTACAAGTGTGCTGCAGGAGCAGCTGCATTTAGTTCACTTGTATTATTCTGTGTGTCAAGCCTAGTCTTTGTAAATCCAACTCTCGGTCCTACTGGGGCTGTAACACAGCTGCAAGCATCTCTCACTACTCAAAGCGCCTTATCACGCAATTGTTTTCAACCTGTGATTTGCAGACACCTTGACATCATCGAGTGTTAAGGTTTGGAAGGGACCTATAACCCATTTCTAAGAGAACTTCGAAAAGCAGATGAAAACGGAAGCTTGGAGTCAAGGGACTTAAATATGCTGCAATGTGGTCCACAAAACTGAGAAGGTAGAAAATAAGAGCTTCAGATTAACAATATCCTATAATGAACACACTCAATTCTTCATCCTTTGCTGTTATTCAAATGCAAAACTTCAACAACTGCCACCTAATTCCTCTGAATAAATAGCTAAGGCAGAGAAATAACTGTCAACATCTCAGATAGTACAGATTAAGGAATTGTAACCAAATGGTAGTTAGGGACATTTAAAAGGAGAATGGTTCAATAATATAATGAAAATTTAAGATTTAACCCTTTGTGCAAGCTGTAACCTGCTGAGAGGCTTGATTTCACTTTTGCATTTGTATTCTGTGACCTAGACCCTACGATTTTTTCAGCTTTAAAGTGACTTAATGTTGCAGATAAGATAACCAATAGTAACTAATAATAGCTATGGGAGAGATTCCTGTTGACAAGATATTTGATGAATTAACTAAGGTAACCGGCAGAGAAAGAGCAGTACTAAGTAGCTCCAAAATAAACTTGAAAGAAGACACTAGGTTGTTACTTACCAGAAGGCCTCCACCTACAATGCCATGAAGGCACTCCACGTATTTGCTGAGGCGATGCTCTGAAGCAAATCTTGTTTCGCCATTGGGAAAATAAAGTAAAATGTTGGCCACGATGCAGAGTAGAGCAAGGATGAGCAAGTTAGAACCAGCAGATCCAGCATACCTTCCAAAACACATATTCGCAGTTTTACAAATCCTCCTTCAACTAATCTGATCCAACCTATCTTACACCTGTCCACACCTAAAAGAAGATCAGCATTTGTTCTCACCTCCTTAAATACCAGGGCTTACCTAGCTACCCGGATGATGTTTACAACCCTTCCTAACCACCATTCCCAATTGCAGAGTGAGGGAGCAGGGATGGCAGAATGCCACTGCCCTTTTTAAATGCTGTAATTGTAGACAAACCAAATGCAATGAAGGAAATACTGAATACTAGGTAATTTCACTCTAATATACGATGCTTAGAATAATCACTGGTGAACATGATTAGATGTGAACAACAGGCTTAAACCACAACACAAGTTCTGTTAGGAACTGAAGGGAAAAGGTTTTGTTTTCTTTGTTAGAAGCAGCTTTGAATGTTAGGTTTACAGACTGATTCAGAACAACCCCAAGCCAGGAAAGACTCGGCTGACTTCAACAGTACTGAGTCAGAGTTTTGGGTATAAACAGAATAAGGTCTACAGCAATGAGGAATATGTAGAGCAACCTCTCACTTTGCTATCCTGTTGATGAAACAACAGAAAACCTCAGCAGGAGGTTGGAAAACAAATACAATGAACAGTTAGGCTTCTTAGGACTGTCCTTTTTCTTGCCATTATAAGACAAGCTGAATTTAGATTAACAGCCACTTAGTAAATGGTTTGGTAACAGCTAAACCAAGCAAACACTGGTGAAAAACACTGCTTCAAAAAAGCAGGATTATAAAAGAGAGTTCTTACACTGAAATATCATGTATAGAAACACACATAAAATGAAAAATACCAAGAAATAAACAGATTGTATCAAAGGTTTCCAAATGGTGTTACATGTACCAGTAACATTAATTTCCATAGTAAATGGAGATACAAAGTGACCTATAAAAATTAAGATTTAGACTTTTCTCTTTTCCCTTATGCAAATTTTGCTAAAATAGCCCAAAGCATTCTTCTTCACACATACACAGCTCAACAGAGAGGCGAGAGCAGCCATGCCCACCGCTAACACATGATAGTGGGTAATTAAAATGCACAGGCCCAGACTAGATCTGGGAGGTGCTGCTGCTGCCATCATAATACAATGTAATTCTCATTGAAAAACCAGAAGCCAGACAAATGGAGTTTGGGAATGTACAGAATATTAGAAGACTATAGTGAGACTTTTTAAAAAATACCCATTTAGGTTCCTTTTTTTGGAGGTGGGGTGGGGTGGAGTGTGTTTAACAGCTAAATAACACAGTAAACACAAGCCTAAGTCAAATCCATGGTATTCTTGCAAGAGATGTGAGCAACACTTAAACTGAGAAAGAGTGTGCAAAGAGAAAAGGTGGGGGGTGAAGGGGGGGGAAGAGGGCGGTCTGGTGCAGCTGTGGCTTTGTGATGTAACTTCTCCGGGTATTGTAGCTGTTGACCTTGGAGACTTCCTTCATTATGAGAAATATCCTCCAATTGTAGAAACATAGGCTGGCCATTATTGTATGCTTCACTTCTGATGACTAAAACAACCATATACCTCATCCTGCAAGTTTCCTCTGCAGAAGAAGACAGACACTCAACTGAAAACTTGCTTTATTGTGTTGGGCTACAAAAACCCAAACCACTCCTTCCCCAAAACCCACCACCCAATACCCTCCTCCCCATCTCAACAACCACACCAACATATGGCCACTGTGACATGGGTTGAAAACCCTAACCATATAATTTAGAAGTGTTCTATTTACAACTTAAATAATGATTTTCTAAACACTTCATTGAAAAAAGATTTACATAATCAAGAACTTCGTATATTTAAAATCAATTCTATATTTAAAATAAAGCATGTGGGGCATTGCACGGGCATTGCAGGCTGCAGTTAGAACCAATGCCTCTCCAACAACACAATACTAGTTCAGATCACTCTCCTATATGGAATCATATGGAGTACAAAAATATTGAACTTTTTTAACTTGATGTGTCTGCTTGCTTCATAAATCCTAATTTTACTGCTCAGCAAAGTGAGCAGCAGTGGATTTTTGGAATGCTTTGTGGGCACGATGAGTTTTAAACTATGAAACATACTCACAGATGAGCAGTAGCCAAACACAAGCTTCTCATTAACCTGAAAAAGAGCAGGGCCCAAACTGCGGCTTGTGACATTCTCCAGCACTCTCAGACATCTGAGTTTACACTAGTGTAAACAAAACTAGAACTGGGTTTTGAGTCTTTTATACAAGAATCACACTGTTTGCACTTGGAGAGATGAAATAATTGCTCGCTCCTTCACAGATGCTTCCCCATGCCCCACAGGAAACTCCACTTTTTCTCTCTCACATGATGATTTCTGTAGCTCTGATGCCTATCATGGACAAAGAACATGTATTAAAAGGCAATCCAGAACTCAATGTTATTAAATACAATAAAAGTCTAGACTAAAACCTAGCTTTAGACATAGGTCCAGCCCCCAGCTCTGGCTGAGAAGAACCTTCGTCAGTGTGGTACAGGAATGACAAGATCGTCAAAGGTACAGTGAGGCAAATTTGGTAACACACTCTAAGGTCCAGCAGGTAGGACCATTGTCAAAGACTTCCATATCCCCTCTCTTGGCATGAGTAGGTGGTTCATAAACAAATACAGCAACTGGCTTGTGTCCTCAGATCATCGGTTCTGCAGGTTAAAGCTTGTCAGCAGAGCAGTAGGGCAGGACACTTACCCTTCAAGCCAGAGAAGTGGCTGAAATTGGATGCCTTGTCCAATTACTGAGGTATCTAATATCAAGGTTATTTTCACATAGAAGCATCCAGCAATTCCTCTATAAAACCAGCACCTCACCTCAATAGTCCTTGTTGATTTGGTTCTTCCGTTGCAGCAGGAACACAGAAGCCTGTTTATTTCACAAAATGTATATGTTAGAAAGAAACTCGTGTTTCCTGATGCCAAAAGTGGAACAATTCCAAACTAGTAGAAGAGCTCTCAACATTCAAGCTCTGAAAAGTTGAGTATTCTCCAGCTTTCTGGATCTGCTTCTCCACCAGCACAAGAGTACAGAAATTACTTTCTTCAGCTCAACAGTGTATTGGAAACACTTGCTGTATTTTTGGATGACTCCTAAGTTTACCTATTGTAAATAGGATCATTTTATCAAAGCCTGTAAAAAAAAACCCACAAAACCACAGAATTTTATCAAACAAAAGAAAACTGGGAAGTATCATATTTCTCCTACAAAAATAAATTACTCCAACTACAACCGTATCTAGCTCTATCCTGAACCAGATTCCCAAAGGGATTCATAATAATTAACAGAAGAAACTGGTCTGCAACAGCAACGTGTCATACAAAAAAGGAGACTCCACTTATGTATTTTGATAATCTTGGAAACAACCATGTCGCTCCACTGAAGAGAAAATCAAGCAGGGCAGGGGGGAAGGATATCTGCAAAGTAAGTGTCACATTAGTCAAACAGATCCAGACCCATCACACCAGTCAGCATGCTGTCAAGAACAGGGTCAGGCAGACCAGGGTAGTTTCCCCAGCTGGACAGTGGGCACGTTACTACGTTTGAACCTGCTGCACATGTACACTTTAAGGCTCCTGTGCACTGAGGATGCCACAGGACCCTCTTTCTTTTGCCCTCCAGCACACTCTCAGGAGAGCCTGGCTGCTATTCCCTTAACGAAAATGAGGTTTCTATAGCTCAACTATGCCAAGTTCCCAGTGTTAACCTTGTTAATCCTCCCCAAACTCAATGGTTTGTTGTTGTTTTTTTTCTTTTATTATTTTAACACCAGAACAGCCTCTCATTCCTTATAATTAGACAAAGGATAAAACATCTGCATCAGAGTTTTCCAAGTAAATATAAGAAAGCTCATGACTTAAAGATGCCAGAAAGACGGAAAGATGTTGCTCTACTGAAAAACATAATATGTTTCTTCCCAATAGTTTCTTCTAACATTCCAAATAGTCAGTCTTACTGGTTTACCCTGCCTTTTAACAACCCCTAGCCATGGTTTGCTAAAAGACACAATAGTGATCAAGAGACACAGCTGAAAGAAACATGACAACTGTCTTCCAATTACATAGAAAACAATGTAATGAAAGAAACAAACAACACAAACATCGTATTTGAAGGAAATACAATTTTTTTTACATTAAAAGACCTGGTCAGGTGTGAATCAAGGGGGCTTCAGTAATACCACTGCCCTTTGGACACCCTATGCTACGGCTTCTACCAGAAAGTCTCGGTATAACTTTTCTTGCAGAACTTCTGGTCCCACCCACCATCAGAAGAAAGTTAATGGAGGGAAGTACCTCTCAGAGAAGCACTTGCAGGATGTGATAACTGTATGGCATCTGCAGATGAGACACAGCATGGGAAATAATAGCATGGGCTGCACCAATGTATCTGGAAAGACTGGGCAACAAAACATATGTATTAACACAGGTTATGAATTCCCACTTGTATTCTCTTGTAAGCTGTTCTCATTTGTTCTTTTACCTTTTAATACGTTGCTGCTCATGCAGGCCAATACTAGCTCAGACAACTGCTGGGAACATACTGGGAATGTGCAGTCACCTGTTGGTTAAACTAAGGGCAGACTCTTGGCCAGCTGTGCAGACAGAGCTCCTGGTGACCCTAGAATAGCTCTGACTCCCTTTGACCCATCCATGCTGCCACCCATTTTTCAATGTTCAAGTGATGCATTGCCCGTGTTTTCCAGCCATCATCCACAAAAACACTGTGCTGCAGCTGTAACTTTCCTCACCACCTCTCGCGTGCATGTTGGTTGGCAAACTCGACTCGGACCGTCACAAGAGGAAACTGCTCCTCATGAAATCCTTGGTGCCTATGGTCTCCTGGCCACAGACAGAAGAAAGTCTCCAGATTACTTTAATTAATTGCATCACAACTCTTCAGATGAACTAATCAGCTACTTAGGAGGACAAGCAACAACCCGTTGCCATGAGCACACGACAGCAATTGCTCCTAACACAGCTGTAACACACATGCACGTGCTTGCTTGCCATCTCTGCCACCACTTTGAGACAGAAAACTGATCTGAACCATAGAAGTCAGCTTGGAGTGAGCACTCATACTTCTGTGTAACAACACACATTGACACATACAGAGACAACTTAATTTATTAGTAATAATGCTGACTTAAGAAGGAGTCAGCAATGATGCAACAAAGGTAGTTTTGCCATTTAACCAACCAGTTTGGAGACTCGAAAGCTTACAATCACAGCAGAGCTGCCACTAAATGAGTGTATAGAAATTCCTCTCTTTAAAGAAGAACCCATAAACCTTACTTAAGAACAACTATTACTGACCCTAGACTTGTAATGCTGCAGTCAAATAAACCACTTCAAAAACTGTTTTCTGGTGACGTACAAAAACCATGCTCTAGCCTGCATTCATTAATTCTTTCAACAATGTCATTATGATAAAAGTAGGACACAGGACAAACAAATCCTATTTCTATTTCTGCCACAGCCTGTGGGTGAAACCTTGGCCTTGCAAAATGACAACAAAATTTTGTTTCCCTTGCACTGTACTATTTACACACAGGCTTGCATTTTGTATTTCTAGTCTATCCATAAAAGTGTGATGTTCTTGCGAAAGTTAAACAAGCATGAGGCATTACCATCACTCTACTATAAGCATCCTCTGTTCTACACTCTGTGTTTGTAAGGGATGTATGGATCAGAAAACTGGCATTAGCTTAGTGTATGATGTCTGCATAGCACAGCAGGAGGAACAGATGGCCTTCAGGCTTGCAGTGTGTCACTGGTGTCTCCCCTCTCCTGCAGCAACCACAAAAATCAGACATTGAAAACATGGAACAAAAAATACCAGCGTTGTCTTTAGCTCTTGTGGTGCAAAACTCAGTCATTAATTACCTTTGTGTTTCTCGTATTGTGATCCTGTGGGTAGTGAACCTCTAATCTAGCAAAAAAAAAAAGATTACCTCTATCATGACATGTATTTTAGATCTGTAAGCTCAAAAAAAGGGAAAGAAAACAGAAGAGCAACAAATTCATTTGCCTGTTTTGTTTCCTTAGCACATGCTTCATGCATTGCTCATGCAGTCTTGCCTCTGGAATTAGGCATTAGTAAGTTCATGTCAATTAAATTTTTTAAAGAATTCCTGATGAGCAATCCCACAACTGCTGCTTGGCTGGGAACAGTCTACATATTAATTCCATAGCAGCAGGATGGGAAATGAATGTTTAAATTTAATGTGTCTTTCACATTAGCATGACTGATTTTGCAGCACGTTGCCTTTACTTTCAGCATCAGTAGTAGTTGAATCAGACATTACAATCAGAAAAGTAAATCAGGCATGACCACAAGACTCTTGAAAGACGATTTCCTAAACTGCAATCTCCCCCTTCCATCAACCTTTGGTATCATCATTTAAATTGTACTCTGAAGTCCATTTAAGAATATACATTCAGTGCACTGAATCTTTGCTACCACATGGTCCTTAAAATGACTATCAATCATAGAGCTAACTATTTCATGGTCATGTTCCTCTGAGGGGTACATCAAAACCTCAAAAATGCTATACACAGGTAGCACACGTTTTTAGTAGGATGGAGTTATTAAGAAAACCCCCAAAACATTATTAAAAAATATTTAAAACAAAACAATTAAAAAGAACCAAATAAAAACAATGATTAAAGAATAAATCAGACTACAAAAGATCCCTTTTCCTCTAAGCAACGTTTAATGGAGAAAACCAGAATAAAATAACATTTAATGCTGATAATGATTTAATTAATTCTTAGTCTTTTTTTAAGGCAACATACTGGAACAACATAACTGAGACTGTATTCTGTGTAAATCGACAAAACGTGTCTGCCATATGGTACTAGATACAATGCTTTACTGCAGCTGTTCCTTTTACAAGGTCCTTCGAACTCGCAGATATGGTGCAATTCTAATGAACCGCAACTGGCTTGGAGGATGGGGAAAGATTGATTTCCTGAATTAGGACTTTTCTATTCCTTTGTACTATAATTACAGCTAACAGTAGCTGTGTCACTCATGCACCAAAACACAGAAGTTAGTGCTGCAGAAATACAGGTATGTTCATTCCAGAGCAACGTTACATCACACAGCCGCCTCCTCTAGGGTAGCATCCTGCCCAGGGGACTTCCTGCTTGGAAGATGAAGTGCTCCAGGAATTCCACCAGCCTCCTCTAGCATTAATTAGGCTGCGACCAAACAGGTTSTGCTGGGCCCACTCACGGGCCTCTGCTTCCAGTGACCTCTGGCTCTCAAGTCTTCCACAATGGCACCTGAAATACCATCTTCAGGTGGGAGGCATCTGCCTTTGGTGGAAGATGACAATGCTCAGTAACAGCTCCTGGTGACACAGGAGCCAGTACAATGTGCTCTAACAGGAACTGAACTGAGGCATCATGCCCACCAAGTCAAACCTTGAGGCTTTGAGAAGACAGGATTTGGTTCAGGTGCTAGTTCCAAAAGAGAGTTCTTCCATTAACAGACTTATAAATGGTATGCTAAAAAAGGGAGTAAACCAACTTTCTTCTTTTACAGATCTTCACAGCAGAAAAGTAGTCCTGCTCTGTGCTCTCCATAAGCACAAAGATAAAGGAAACAAAAAAGCCTGGAAGTTTCCACTAAAGATGAGGAGAAAAAAACCTCAAAAAATCAAAATACCACAGCCCTTCCCCAGTGCCAGTGCTGAATCACGTGGCACTTTCCTCCCAAAAGGCAGGCACTGTCTTTGAGGAAACTGCAGCCATGTCAACAATAGCACTTGCCTCTCAGGTAAAACATCCTGGATTTTTTTTGTCTTACTCTCCCTTGACTCCCAGGATTTTGAATTACACTCTGAAGACATAGGGCTTACTAAAGGAGCACTACTTAGAGACATACAAAGGGCTCAAGGAAAATTGTGTCCTGTGGAACCACTACAGCATTCTTCATATGCAGACTGCGTAAGTGGGTTGCTGATTAATCCAGCCTATGATTAATGTGCTATGAATATAAAAAGGTTATCACAACAGAAATTAGTTTCCATCCAATTTTCATTTCAATTTATTATAATTATTTTAACTATTACACTCTTTCTATCTCAATCCATCAGTTTTCTTACTCTTAACTCTCCAACTGTCTCCCCATCCTATCAAGGGCAGAGTGAGCAAGTGGCTGCATGGGGCTGAGCTGCTGGCTAGGTTAAACCATGACGTGTCTAAAGAGCACATTGCTAAGTAGCATTAACAACAAGGTTCTGTTAAAGTTTATCATTAATAACTTGGTCTTGATAACACTAGGATTGTGAATTAACGTTGCCAAGACAGAATTTGGATTTTCTTTTTAATTATTTAAGATTATAAAATGGTAATCCAAAAACATAAGACATTTCTACTTTTCTGTCAAAATAAAATGAAGAGTTAAAATTTACAAGCTCATCTTGCAAAGAACTCGAAGATCATCCTTAGCATTGTAAATTATATTTACAAAGAGCAAAAAGAAAAGTAATCACCATTGGTTACAGGGTACACAGTTGTCAAGACTATATAAC
Source organism: Amblyornis subalaris (assembly GCA_018881555.1). Taxonomy (NCBI): domain Eukaryota; kingdom Metazoa; phylum Chordata; class Aves; order Passeriformes; family Ptilonorhynchidae; genus Amblyornis; species Amblyornis subalaris. The sequence goes on from JACAXG010000014.1 coordinate 125,781, forward strand.
CTTGTACTCCTGATGGGGTCACTTTATCTCAACGATACCAAGTCACAGTACCTTAGAAGTCACGAGAGACACTTCTATCTTTCCTTGCCTTAAAGAAAAAAGGCTCAGTTATGGTCACAGCACTGCAACAGTAACTTCGCCCACCCTGCATTGGCATAGTTCTGCATGGAACTATAGCACAAGGCTGTACTCAGACTATGAACTATAGAGACAAGGCTGACCTGCTGAGACTAGCGAAGGTGTGCAACACCCCCACCTCCTGGACTCAGGTAACACATATCTGTCAGTCTGTCCTCTCCTGGAATCTCACATCTGCTTTGCAGAATGAGAAAACAGACAGAAGAGGCTGAAACTCCACTCCTGTTCTCCTTTTGCACCAAGAAAGCTTTGTGTGAAACAAAAATGAGTTCCTTTGCTCAGGCAGAGCTTAACATTAATGGCAAATATGTATTTTAAATATCTGAAAACTAACTATCCTCTCCTGTAAGAGTAGTACAGTTTGGACTCTCTGATCATCTACTCAAAGTTTTCACACACACTAGAATATGTTTTATTGGAAAATACTTCCTCACTTGCAGTGTAAGTCCTCAGCCATCTGAAATCCGTCCTGTTTCAAAATCTCATGCAGCTGCATTTGAGTAGAGAGCAGACCTCAAGGCATTACCTCGAKGATCCACCACAGCAAAGTAATTGATCTCAGTTCTAATGGCAATACATTTTCAGAACTAGATTTCCTACTGCTTGAAATGCAGAAAACAAAACTTAGCACACATAAAATTTCTGTCTCAGTTAAAAATAAACCATTACATACCTACAAGACAAAACTTATCCCATCTTGTGAACTGTCCTACTGGAATCAGAAGTTATATTCATACAGGCAAATGACAAAAACCAGATGTTAATCCATATACACTTTATTAAAGCAAAACACTGTATTAGGCTAGACACCTCACACTGGTACAGAACTGGAGAAAATTTAAAGAGAGCAATTCCAAATTGGTAGTATAAGCCAATAAAGAAGTGGCCTCAAGTTCTGCTGAGGGAGGTTTAGATGAGATATTATGAAAAATTTCTTCACCAAAAAGTTTGTCCAGCCCTGTGGTGAAGTCCCCATCCCCAGAGGGATTTAAAAGCTGTGTAGATGTGGCAGTTGGGTACCTGGGTTATGGTGGCCTTGGCAGTGCTGGGGGAATAGTTGGACTCTATGGTCCCAGAAAGCTTTTCTAAATTAAACGATTCCATGATTCTATGATAATCTGAAACAATTGAGACACACCAAGGTTTAGATGGACACTTCAAAATGATAGGTGTTATCATATGATGACAAAGTTCTGGATGGAGCCAAAGTCCTCTAAGAGCTACATAATGCCTATATCCATAAAACATTTCAACTTTATAACTAATAATTGGTTATGTTCAAACACAATCCTGCCAATAAATTAAAGTAAACACATCTATCTAAAGTACACAAAGCCAGACTATCACAGCCTGGCACTTATACACATGGGAATTTCTACCTCTTCATAAGTAATCACTGTGCTCATGGATTTTCTTATGTTCCTTCAATAAGGCTATCATTATACAAAACATTAAGATGACTTCTAGCCACAAGATCTTACTAAGTATGGACCTTACTGAATTTAACCTGACTGCAAACCCCATCAGGTTTCAATATTTCATTTCTGTCCTTCAAACACACTAGTGAAAAAAACCCATTAAATAGAAAGATCACTGCTGACAGCCAGCTCATTGGGAAGCTGAATCACGTATTGGGTATTTGGAGAGCTTCACTGCAGGGTCCTTCTTCCATGCTCTGCTCCACACACACTGGTGCTGTTCCTGCGATGCTAAGCTCTCAGCTGGGAACATCTGCCACAGAAAGCAGAGGAGCTCTTCGGAGAGCTGCAGTCCTCTTTGTTTGAAGACAGGCCCCCTCTTCTCCCCTCTGCCCAAGAGAGAGAGGTTGGCTGGGATGCTGCTGGTACTGCATGTCCTGCCCCATGTGATGGAGATCAGTTCTGAACAGAACAGCTGCCAAGAGTCACTGACATCTACAGTCACAGAGACTTAATAGCTCCAAGCTGTGCCGTAGCATCTGTATGCTTCTCTGATCATGCTGACTGAGATCTAAGGTTTAAGCCAAATCTTTCTCATTTTTTACTGTTCTCTGACTGTCCAAGCAAAATTTTAATGTTACTGTTAGGCAAGAGGGAAATATCATGTAGTCATTACATAGCAATTTTGTTAATTGAACACTTTCAAACCTTTTGCTCAAAATTAGGTTAAGACATCAGTGCACCTCTTCCATTTCTATACTTCTTAGCTGATTTAAAATCCACAGATTACTAGTTTCTAATAGGTCTTTACTGCTTTACTACTTTAACAATTGTTATTTTCTTTTTACCAACTACCTCTAATTTTTTTAAGTAGCACATATGTATACATGGACTAATGTTATAGAAACAAACAATTTTTGAGCCAAACTGTTTAACAGAGACATACTTAAAAGTAAATAGTTGTGAGGGAAGTCTGATAACCATCATATGTACAGAAGCAGACTAAAATCTCCAATGACAGAATTCCTCCTCGTACTACGGAGTATGCAAGGGAAGAGGAAATGCTTTTGAAAGTTAATCAGCTGAGAACACTCCTTAGCATCAGATTTGGGTGGGCTGTTTTTCTAGGTACCCAGCCTTTGTCGGGTCAGCACAGATTGAGATTGCATCAGTGAAGCTGAGTTCTACAGCCTCAACCACCACGTGTGGAGTCAGCTGTGTTATGAACCATGTCGGAAAGCAGCAGAAGCAAAGGTACAATTGCTTTAGATTTACCACACATTTTAAGATGTCCCATGCTACTGCATAGTAAACAGCAGTAAAGAGCACTGAGTATCCAGACATTATTCACATAACTTCAGGTATTAATTTCATGATATTGTTCACAACATTGTGCAGTAGTTAGCAATGAGAAATTCTGAAAAGGTATAAAGTTCTTTATAAAAATCAGTTAAATCATACCAGAAATTTTCTTCAAAGTTTATATTGTAGCTTGTAAAATATAGTATTTCCAACACAAAAATCAAAATGGTTTCATACTAAGAACCTGTCTCCAATAAAATCACACTTTGTTTATTTCATTGTACAGTTTACTTGAACTGGAGTCTTGCCTTTGACCCAGTGTCAACGAATACCTCTTTTAAACTGCAAGTGGCTGAAAAATATTGCAGATTCATTCTTTTGTGTCTGAATCATACTTTCAGAGTTGATTAGACTTGAAAAACAAACACATCTCTGAAATTTCTTACTGGATATAAAAGACGTACCTTTAACATTAGAACTCTCCAAAGTGTTTAGAGTCAAAGCTGTGATTCTTTCTCCGTTTGGAGGCAGTTCCCAAACATTCACACACTACAGGGAGGAAAAAGAGCTTTTTCTTTCTGCTTTAAACAAAAAAAAGCATTATTAGAAATTTATATTAAAACCAGCAAAGAGCGAAGGTATTTCTTCATAATACAAACTCTCTAAAGCAAGGTAATGTTTTTCTACACTTCTCCAAATTGATCTTTTAGAATAAGATATAAGCATTTTAAATTAGCACAGTGTTCTGCAGCAACAATCCAATTTGTTGCCCAATCCAATGTAAAAAAGTTTTAATACTGTCATTATTGCTACATGAGAGGAAATCTTGTTCTTTCACACAGAATAGATTTCACTTGCAGATGAGTTACAGAAGCCCAATTTTCATAACACATTTAAAAATTGCTTACACGTAACAGTCAAAACAGTTTACGAGAAACATGTAAAGTTATGAAAAGCCCTTTTTTTGCCTTCAGCACATGATCTCTAAACTACCTGTCAAAGAAAAAAGCCTGGAGTCCCTGTTTGCTTGCTTGTAAGAGGACATCAGCGGAAGCAAGGTGCCCTGTAAATCCTGCCAAATATACTCGCGCCTGAACTTCTGCTTTGCAGGAAAACTGTTACCCTAGTCCTGAGCTCCAGGACTGCTGGGCTGCTGCTCTGCTGTAGCCAGGTGCCTCTCAAAACCTTTTGCTGCTTGAGGTGACACATAAGAAGGCAGCACAGACAGCATTACCTGCCTATTGATAAGGTGTTTGGCATAGAGATGTGATTTCATATGTCCTCAGGCTGAGGAAGGCCTGTAACTTTCCTCATGTTGAGGAGGCATTTTAATGATTAGTTTATAAGAACTGGGCACACCAGCTTTTTCTGCATCTGTGCTCCAAAAGCAGTGATGTCTGCTCCACTGTTAAAATGTGCCTCTGCACACTGATTTGCCACAACCTCCAAAATCCTCCTCTTTCCTTTGACAGGATCAAGGCATGACCCACACCTCCTGGTCAACAACATACTCAAGCAGCCAGCTAAATCCTTCTCAATGAAAGGAATTCCCTCTCCCTGTTGCAAGGCTCTGGCACAGGCATCCCAACACCTGCTGGAATTCAATACCAGTTCCAAGGTGCCTTTGCAGGTGTCACTATACACCATGTCAAGACAGATTAAGCACTTCCCGTTCCTCTTCCAGCATACATCATCCTGATATCGAGCTAACCCAAATTACCTTGCCAAGTCTACAAAAATCTTGCGAAGTTTTATGTCTGCTTTCAAAGATGCTATGTATCTGGATGTTTTGGTTTTAGTACTGCTCAGCAGGTGAATGTTCCCGCTTTGAAAATAGTTAATTCACTTGCCCAACAGGTAGCCCATTACACTTCAGAGTCTGTCCTCTGTTGCTCAGCTTGAACACAACTCCCATGGATGTAATTAAAGTTTCCTGAAGTAAAGGCTACAAGCATGGGTGTGCGTGTAGCCAGGTATTTCAAAATAGTCTCTGTGAGCCACGCTGTGGACTTCTGCTTCTTTCTAAAAATACCTCTTAATAGGCAATGGGTGTGCCACTGAATGAATGACTAAGAACTTTTTCCTGTGAGCCCAGGATTAGATGGAATGCTTGCCCTTGGTGTTACAGGATACTGCATCTAAGAGGAGGGTGTCCAGAGTATGCTGACCTGCCTGCTCAGACAATGCAAGTAATAATTTCTAATAAAAGCCTTCCCTTTTGCTACACATTTTGCAACCCAACTATCATCACAGAGCCTCACTATAAAAGAGAATTGCACAAGTTTTCAGAAGTATGAGGAATATTAGGAAGTATAAGTAGGCAAAACTCAAGTATCTAATCAGAAATAAATATCTAATAAGAAATTAAAAATGCAACTCTGCTTTTCTAAGCGTAGTACTTATGAAGCATACCTAGACATACAATCATATCTACACCTTTTGAATAGAAGCATTCCAACTGAAAAATAACTTGGGAGCAAACTCTCTGTATCATATGCCTTAGAATATTATGTAGAACTAAACATATTAGTCTTTATTTTTTGTGGGGTTTTCTCTATTATATTTACTACATTGTAACAACTGCTGTGCATGGAGCAGAAATGCCTGTTGTCAGGGACAATGATCGGAACACTCAGGAAAACAGAGGGCACTTCTTTAAAAGCTTTTGTCTTAAAACACCCATTAAGGACTAACAAAAGGTCTGAAAACACCCGTCTCCACATCATTACAGATATGACCTAAATGCACCACCACTAATCATTTCTATGGTCTACCAGTCGTATTAAGATCTCATGTTTTCAAGTGGAACAGGGGGAAAATAACCACTGAGTACAGACCATCAAGACCAGCAGCAGATTTCTCATCATTCAAATCTAAAAAGCACAGCCCAGTGCATTCCTAGTGACTGATTCCAGCATAACATGGCTGAACAAGCATGGGAATTCCTCCATGCTATCCATGGGCTCCACACGAGAGAAGGCAGAGCAGTCAAGTCTGTCAAGTCAAAGCTTCAGACAGAAAGTCACCACCTGAGCTTGTTCCAAAGAGCACCAGGCAAAAAGGGCAGTGTTTTCAGAGAGGAAACAGAATGCTCCTGCATGAGCAGCACAGCACAGCACAGGGACTGCACAGAAACAGTGAAAGAACACAGAGCCAGGCTAGGAACCAAGAAGTTACTAACACCACTAACTGCAGAGGAAGATCTCTGCATGAAGGCTATATGTGTTTCTTGGAAAAACATACAACTATTGCAATTGTTGTTCATGCTGAAAGTTGGTTGCAGTTCACACACCAAACACCAACTAGATTTCAACTAGTGTATTGTGATTTTCAGCATCTTGAAATTTAGGTCACTTACTCTGTTGCCTAAATAGAAATCAAAAATAGAAAAACCCATGCCTCTCAGTGACTTCCATTTAAAGACAGACAAAAAACTAAGAAAAGCATGCTATTAAAACCCAGGGGTTTTGACAAATTAAAGTGAATATCTGCTCTGTCTGGGAGCAACTGGTTCTACCTGTAAGCATAAATGCGGCTCTGAAACATTCAGCCAGAGCTTCTCCTCCTCTTGAACGATGGAGAAATGGCAATTTTATCCCATGCACAAGAACATATAAAAAGGCTTAGCACATTTCAAAGCTGTTGTCAAATTCACAGCATGAGCCCTACACTGCAATTAAAGAGACTAATAAGTCAGTAAAAACAGCAGAATACAAAGATGAAGCTGGGAATAAAGACCTCACTGTATTAAGATGACAATTCATGTAGCAAGTCAGGTAGTTTTGAGCTAGTATTGATATGTATACATATCAACATTGATATGTACACACACACACACACACACACACACACACATATATATATATAAAAGAGTATACAATATCTTTACTCAAAAAGCCAAGGGTATGACAACAGCTGAAGCCCTTGCACAAGATCATACAGTAACAACCATCAGAGGACCTGAGGAGAATCCTGTCAGACCACTTGAGTGCAACCTGGAGTGGTAGTATGACACATACTAGTGATGACCTAAAAAGAACCTACTTTGCTAAAAACAGGCTCTAAGGTATACTAAGGTTTTGAAACGTATTCACACACACACAAAAAAATTTAATCCCCACTCCAGAAAGGTAGTGTTATTCCCAGCTGCTGTAAATGATGTAAGAATTAGCTACCAAGTGGTTGACACACAACAATATCACACACATTGAACTTGAAAAGAAACACTGTTAAGACAGATCCTTAGCACCACATATGTAAGCCCATTTTTGGTTCCTAAAACCACCCCAGACTGCTAGAAGTCCAAGAGGGAAAACTGAAACAGAGACACCTCAAAAGGAATTTAATCAAATAATTTGCACTTAATCTAAGCAGAGACTTCTCTTGTCAATAACAGCTGGATGCACCCCAGCCCACCAGTACAGCCCCCAACAGTCAACTCCCTGTATTCATCTGGGATCCTGTTCACACTCATTTTAAAGGAGCTGAAATCCATCAAGGACAGCAACATCTTCCTGACTAAGCATCTTGTTAATCAGGCCAGATTCAGACCACCTGAAAAGAACAAGCTGCAGCCAGCATTGCTTTGTTTTATCTTAAACTCACAGAGACTATGTGAATGATTGGAAATAGCTGTCTTCTTGAAAATAGCTATCCATAAAACTTTAATGTCATTAACTACTTACTAACGTCAGTGCAGGGATGGGCCCAATACCACAATAGTTATCTTCACAGTCTCAAGGTGCAATTAAACACTTGACTTAAACTGATCTAACCGCAAACAGTTGCCGGAGATTCAGTCCCATTCTCTACTTGTGGGTATTTACTCCGCTTCTTCGCTAATATTGGTCCTAGCATTCCTGTGGTCTTGCTTGAACTGGATCAGAGAACCAATGTAGATTAAAACTAGCCCAGTGGTGGAAGTTACAAATCAGTGAACAAACCACTCGTGTTCAGCCAGATCAGCCCATCAGTCCTCTGCMCAGGGCAGTGGCCCTGTTGCCAAGGAGCCAGCAGCATGCCTGCTCCCCTCAGTGCTGGTGGAAGCTCAGGTGGACACCGGCTGTGCTCCTGGCCACGACAAGGAGGCCCAGCTCTGCTGCCCAGGCCACAGACAGGAACCCTCCAGGCTGGGGCAGCAAAGGCACTGCTCACTACCAAAAACGCACTTTCTGTCCTCTTGGTGAAGTACCAAAAACACAACAAAGGGAGCGGGGGGAGAAATTGGAAAGGCTTAACTAACTGCCAGAGAGTATGAGTCTGTGTATTGTTGTGGTATTTCTTCAGATCCCTGTTTCTGCAGCATAGAGGCACCTGCTGTAGTATTCCTCGTATCAGTGTGTCTCACTTGCAGAGAGGTGACAGTGCTGTGCAGGAGACATGGGGGATGGCCAGGAGACAGCTGATGAGACAGAGCCATGGCCAGGGGGAAGTGGCAGCAGAAGGCAGCAGATCTCAGGGGTGCAATTCATCTTTGGCACTGGTGACAGAAGGAGATGGTGGAAAAGACAGCTTAAGGGACAGACAGGAAAAAAGGGAAACATGAACTCTAAGGTCTGCTAGGTCCTCAGGCCAGCTTCAAAAGGCTCAGCATATTTTTCACAATGAGATACAGATAACCAACTAGAATTATCTCTATTTTTTTTAAAATCTAATTTATTTATAATTTTTTGCTGATCACTATGAGTAAGACCAGAATTAGGCTCTTGGAATCTGAATGTTTGCACTGTTAGGATCCATCGCAGCCCTTACACAAAGATAAATACTGTAGCAGCATTGTGCCTTTGAGATCACACAGCATGCTTCATCCCAGATCCCTGGTATTAATGCAGGAGATGCATTATCTCTCAAAACAATATGGGAGCGTTCTGGAAGGAACAGGGTACAGCCTGGTACCGTACCATTAAATATTAACACAAGTGATAACTAATCTACTCAAGGTGAGTCAACTCTGACCACAGCTTTAACCATTTACCAAAAAAAAGTCTAATAAATCAAGAGCAAGAATATAAATTGTTGTAAGACATGCTACATTATAGATTTGTGAGAAAACATATATGTGAAAAAGATCCAAGTTTTATTTTGCTGTTTGAAAAAAAATTAAAAGAAAAATTTTTGTAACCAACCCTGAGCCAGCAGTTCTTACAGTTTTACACAACCTAGTGTTTTGCATTCAAACTGGATTACTTCCATGCCTTCAGAAAACAAATTAAACCACTAACCCATACATGATATATCTCTGAAATTAACTGTGTTCTGGTAAATGTCTCTCTGGGCCTTCCAACTGCATGGTAGCCAACATCAAATTTGAAGTAGAAACAGGAACAAGAGAGTTTTTTTATAGAATAGGTTAATAGTTACCTAGCTCTATCACACTCCTAAACACAATAAAAATTCACGAAAGAAAGAAAGAAAGAAAGAAAGAAAGAGAGAAAGAAAGAAAGAAAGAAAGAAAAAGAAAGAAAGAAAGAAAGAAAGAGAGAGAGAGAGAGAAAGAGAGCATTGCATTATGTTTCCTGCAGCTGAGATCCTGTATGTGCTTTTAGCCTGGATGAACTAGCACTATCAACAGGCTCACTCTCAATTACTTGTTTATTTTTACTGACATTTGGTTCTCAGCAACCTGTAACATTACATTCCCTACACAACTATCTGTTCATGACATGGAAATTTATTGTAGTTGACCAGTTACAACTACACAGAAAGGCTTATCTTCCACTCACTTCAGCCTCACTGACATGAAGTTATCCATGAAGCAGAAAGAGTCGCCATGGAAATAAAACAAATTTAACAGAGGCTGCTGAAAAACCTCCATTAATTAACCTATTATGGTAAAGTATTTTTTCCTCTCAGTAAGTGTAGTTGGTATCATCCCAATGACACAACAAGAAAAATACACCTGCTCTTCTCTTCTGTACATTTCCTGCTTTAGGGAGAAATGCATCAGCAGACAGTCTTGCACCATTTTTATAATTCATGGTAGAATTTAAACTGAATGGTGAAAAGGAATTCATTATTTGTGTCAACTATGAGAACACAATTGAAGGTCCAGCTATAAAACTGAATACAACTTGTTCCTGACAGTAAAGATTTGTCATAATTGTTTTGAAGCAAAAAGATCTGCTTTAAAATACAGGTTTAAAATTTGTTTTCACTTCTCAAATCGAGACTTCTGACTACTGTCAAATTCTTTTGGAAAAATATATCAYGCCCATCTTCAATCACCATGTTGACAATGAAATGGTCCATGTAAATCTCAGAAAATGAAAGAAACTTTAAACTACAGAGTATAATAAAAGACACATCTGTGAAGTAGTTAACATATTCCAACTCTGTGCTTGACAGGATACTGACATACTATACCTAAAAATCATATGGGCTTTCAATGAGTGAGTAACAGGTAATTCAGTTTCAAGCCAGGACAGACTCTGCAAAAAAATCAGGAAGGTGTAATTAAATGAAGGGAGAGCTAGAATATCCTTTTATTTAGTGACTACTCAGCAACAGAGCCCTGTCTAAAAAGATACTGCATAGTGACAATGACAAGAATTATGCTGTAAGGAAGTTCAGGGCATGCTCAGAGGCAAAATTTCCATTGCTAAGGATCATTTGAAGCTTAATGTGGATACTGTAACCAGCAGTATAATTCTAGTCCTAGGCTGGCAAATTTGATAACAACTAATCCATAATCACCAGGCGCAAACAGTGTCTAACACAAATCAGTTGCCTTAGACCATCTGGAGGTCTATTTACAGAGCAACCACTTTGTGGCTGTACCTAATGACTGCAAAGTGATGTAGTGGAGGGTGAGGGAGCAAGGTGGAAGATACACCCTCACTCCTGTGGATGCTCTGGACACAGGAACAGGGCAAGCTTCTCAAAGTTGCAACAGCCCAGAAAGAACTGAAGGGGCAAAGAGGTTGGGAGAAGGTGTAGAGGTTTTCCTGTCCTCCTTCCAAAATTCTAGCTAAGAAACTCAAGCTAAAAAAAAGCACTAATAGGCTGGTGACAGGAAGAGCATGTCATGTCCTTGCTGCGTGGGCTTTTCTTTGGGTGGTGGGGCTGTCAGTAAATACCATACATTTCACAAAAAACAAGTTTTGACACATTTTCAACTGGTTCACAAAAATAACACAAACTTTCACAAAATTCATTGGAAATTAGACTTACCATTGCATGATCTCAGTTTTTAATTTATTTGTTAACTGAGAAATTGATGAACTACTACAACAGTGCAAAGGCAAACTGCTCAGCCTCAGCTCTTCACTACAGCAGTGACTAGGGAATAAATCCACTGCAGGCAAGGCCACTAACATGTAGCCTCACATTGCCCTCCACGAGCCTATGGAGTCTATTGCTGACAACAGGAATACCGGAACTGCAAGGTCAAGCCACCAGCAACTTGAGCATATTGGGCAAAATAATACCATCCTAATTGTGGAAAAAGAAAGATTTGGGTAAGAGTTCCTCATTTCTTTTCTGGCAAGGCTTCCCACAGAAGTTTGTGGGAACCATGGATACATACAAGGTATGCAACTAGATTCTTAATGTATTAACTAAAAATTAAATATTTTATTTATTCTGGAAAAACAAAGAAAAAGTCACAGCTGTGAGTTCTAGGCATTCCACAGCTAAAAGCCCAACCAGCTGCTTCCTCTAGAACTTCTTGATTCTTGCTATCAGAGGAGATCAGCATAGAAGAAAATACTATTCAGTCATGAAAACCTCTTTTTTGAATAGAATTACAGCACGAGGATAACAAAGAAAACAACTGAAGAGGAAATAAATTGTAAACATGGACTATGACCCCATTCTTAACAAACATCCTGGTGAAATCATCATAGGAGTAGAAGTAGCCAGCTGGAAGCATGTTTGTAGTTTGTAGTTATGAGTAAGATAAATATGAGGCATTAAGCATCCCAGTTTCTCACCAGATGGATTAAAGAGAATGCTGTATATAATAGCATTCTTATTGTCAATCAAAAGCTGTACAGAATTGCATCTAAGTACATGTGGAACGACTCACAGCAATCCTTAAATTTGAACACATTCAAAACTGTAACAGTCTTTCAGATTTGACCCAAAATGGAAACAGTTCTACTTCCACAAAAAAGACAGCCTTCCTCCCTTTCTTCATTCTGCCTCCCTACACAAGCCTTAAGGCAGACATATCCCTTACAGAAGGATCAGCGAGGGAAGCACAAGAGCCAACTGGCCACAATCATGTAATTTCCATGGAGCATGTGAACAATTCACCTGGACAACACAAGCGGAGAATATGAAGCCAAGCAGCAGGGATGAAACTGGATAGAGAGACTGGGTTCGATGGATGTGCAGCTCACATCTCCTCATTACCACAGGAACCAGCATACAGGGAAAGCTGTTTATCAGCAATACAAACTGCAGAAACCAAGAGCTGGTTCACCCCTACTCCCATCTCCTTCAAGTCTAGAAAGAAAGATGAGAGGCAAGTATTCTCTTCCAGGGTGAAAGCAAAGCACCTCCATATAAGTTTGCAGCATTATTCCTGTTTTACATTTGAGACCCCATAGGGTTCCTATATAAGGTGAATTAATGAATTCACAGGAGGATTTTCATTTCAGTTACACTGGTATCTAGCAAGGGTTTTATCTCTGGCACCTACCTTCGCTTAAGGCAATGCATGCACTTGATGTTTGTACCCCAGTAAAGACAGAAGCAATCTCCATCTGTGCCAGCATTGATGGGTCAGAGATAGGGAGGGCAGCATCCACAGCCACAGCAGCCACAGCAGCACCCCTGCCATTCTATCAGGTATTTGCACCAGAGAGGCTGATAAAACCCTGGGCAGTCTGTAAGACCCCTTGAAAGGAGAGTAGGAGAGAAAAAAAAAAACAGCCAAATTGCCCTGTCACACACTATAAGAATCTGAGTGCTTATAAATGCAAAGAAGGAAATTCCAGGTCCAGGCATAAGATGTGAAAACTTAAAGATGTTTGTTGTTGCAGAAGACACAGAGAAAGGATGATTTTAAAATACAGACATAAAAAGCCTGTCGAAACCAGCAATGCAAGGACTAAAATCTGCTCTCACTGAACATGATGGGAACTATGTACTTCAAGTTGTAGCCAAGATTTCACTCAAGCAACAGTAATTTCAATATGTCATGTTTTCAAAGCTTTAGAGTCTTTGTACAAATGTTACTCACAACTGAAATTTTCTTGTGAAACATCAGGTGCACTGACTGCTAGAAAATGAAACTAGAAGCAGACCAAAGAATGAAAAGCATTGGGTTTTCGTGAGGACAATGCACATGGAGACACCCTGTATATTGCTGCACTCTTCAGAAACACACTGAATCAGGTTGAATGCTGCTGGGGCTCTGAAGACATGTAAGTGAGTGACAAATGGTTACTTTGAGAAAGAAGTTACAGAAAACCAAGCACAGTGATAGCATCCTGTGACACTTCCCTTCAAGGCAGGGAAGAATAAATGCATCTGGTAAAAATAGGTGGTAGATTCATCTATTTCTCAAACTTGAAGCGATTGGCATGGTTTTCCAGGCATCTCCCGCTTGTTTGCCTGCTTCTGTAAAGTCAAGAGGAAGATAAAACACTAAATTATATCAGCAAGAGAATGATTGTACCTGATGGACAATTGTGGACTTCAGCATGCGTAGTGCCAGGAAGAATATGTAACTGTAAACTCTGCGTATACTCTGCAAATATTAATTTGTGTGACTTGGCAAAAAATCATAACAAAACAACAAAGAGCACACGCCCCCACAGAGAAATAAATAAAAGGTAACCCAAAAGGAAACAATTCCTTTGTTCTCCCATTTTTGAAAATACCTTGGGTGGAATTTTTGTTCTCAGTACTCATTACTAAAAGTACTTCAGTGGTGCTTAGATGGTCCACAGCAACACTGAAGTTCCTTTGTTTTCACCTACAGACATTGTGGTTTACAAAAAAAGCAATATTGATTAATACATAAAAACACACCTTTTGTGCAAATGAAAAAAAATAAATATCACAAGACTCAAGAAATGTAACAGTAGAAGAAAGAGGTATTACATACACATAGTTACATAATTTTTGCATACTTAAAAGTAATATAAATTGGAGAAGCATCAGAGATTGCTTAGAGGCCACATGCCTATTTGCTAGTGGTTGACAGTTACTTTTAGACTCATGGTTAGAGTATGCCTTGAAGAGAATGAAGGAATGGAATTATTGAAACCCTTACAGAAGACATTCCATGTAGAAAAGGGCATTTGTGGGAAAGTTGGTGAATGGGCAGTGGGGGCATGTAAAACAGAAAGTAACAGAACATGACTACAGAACAGTAAAACAGCAAAGAAGTATAAAATTGAGTTACAGTACAGTACAGTTGAATACAGTAGTTCTAACATGCCTTCCAGCCCACTGCTCCTAAACACTCTTCATCAGCATACTTGGCTTTTCTGGTGATGCGATGTCCACGTGTCACTGAGAACACCACCCAGTCCAAGCTACATTTGTCATAAGCTCTTATCTGCAGAGAAATATCAGGAAGAGAACAAAGGTCAAAAAGATATGAGGAAAATGTTGTGTACATCAACAGTCTGTCCTCAGAGGCTGGGAGTCCAACAGCTGGGGCTGGGACAAGAAAACTTGTCATGAGGAAGCCTGGGACACCTAGCTTTTCCTTAGGCATCTTCCATTCTCTGTGTTCAGGTGCCTCACACAGAGCTAGCCCCCAGGTCTGACAGAGGAGTCTGGAAATAGGAAAGCAAATTAATTTCTCCCATGCCCAAGCTGTATATGGGTGCAATGATGACTTTTACTTTTGTACAAACCCACTCTTTCAGCTTCTCACCCATGTGCATTGCATATCCATGCATTTCACAGGGAAGGAGTGGCTGAAACTCCAACAAAAGGAGCAGGGTCTGTCCCCTCAGTACATCCCCCTGGGTTTACTACACAGCTGTCAGAGCTGGAGGGCTTTTTGTAGTTCTCCAAAGGAAAGCTTGTATTAATGTGATCCTTCACTGGATCTTCACCCAAATGAAGATTTGGGTCACATGAAAGGAGACATTTTTCAGCTCATTCTTCTTTGCACTCTCTTCAAAGAAAGGAACTTGGTGCACAATTCACCAGCCCCTCTTCAGCCCTCAATAGAACCACACAACATAAAGCAAGTACCACATAATGTTAAGTGCATTAAGAGGGATTTTATGCAGGAACTTCCTTCTGTATTTCTTGCTTGACATCAATGTGTCACCACATATATTTTATAAATATATATAAATGTTATATATATAAAAAACACATACACAAAAATTTACTTGCAGCAGTAGAGGCTTGAACAGACCTGTTTTCAACTATGCTATTGTAAATCGCATCCTACCCACAAATTTGTACCATCCCCCCACTCCCAGCTCAGTTTAAGGAAGGGTCAGTACTTGTCACAGAAGCTTATCAAGCTCCAGATATCCAAACTACATTTAGAATATGGAAGCAGCTACACAAATCACAAGAGCAAGAACTCAATGACTCGGGTCATAACTGTCTAACGAGTTCAGTAATTCACACAAAAACTGATCCAGACACACCTATCTACAATTCAAAATTACTAAATTTATCAAAATGTAAAGTTTGTAAGGCATCATCCCTTCTTACATCCTCCTGAAATTACCAAAACTGAGTGGCTTGACATTCCTATTATTTTCCATAGGCAAATATGTCATTTCACCTTTCTCTGCACAGAATGGATTTTGTATGACTCAGGAGATGAGGAGAGAAGGAAACACCTCCCATATCACACCAGAAAGGAGTGTCTCCCATTGTGATACCATACCACAGTTGCTAGAGAAATGCTGTTCAACAGGACAGGATGACACAACATAATTCAAAGATTGGCTCCACCCCAGTTACCAGCCCTCAGAGTCTCTAGGATGAAGTATTTATTCCAGGACAAGAATTGTGGCTCATGTTTGACAACGGGTTACTGGTCCTCCTCCCAGATAGACAGCCAGAGCTGGAAAACATGGGCTAGAACGAAAAGGAAGAACCTCTTTCAGAGGAGCCAAGCATGCAAGCCACTCAGTTTTTCCCTGGGGAAAATAATTGACTCAATCTGAGTGGTGCTTTCCAGCTCAGGCTGGATGCCACTTCTCTGCTGAAAATAAAGTGTAGCTTAAACCCTCACATAAAAGTTGGCAATAGTTTAAAAACTCCATGCATAAATTAATATAGTTGAACAGAGGGGTCTGGCTAGACTTCAGTGGCACTGGCAATGCTACCACAGGACTGCTGTGGACACCTGGCAAGGACCTGGTGGAAGCATCTGCCTTTGAGCCACTTGCTGTGAATCACAACGGCAGGATGCTGAATGCAATACAACTTCCCTTTTACTGCAAGCCAGGTTTCACAACTGCAAAAAAAGCCACATTCTAGTTGGAGAAGGGGAAGAAAGACAACTAAGATTTATGTTCCAGCTACAGCAAACATTTTCCCTGTGCCTGTTACTGAGCCATTGTAAGTGGGAGCCAAATTACAGATGCTCTCTACCGAATGGGAATGTCATGAAAGCCTATTTAACGTATCAAGTGATGCATGGAGAGTTTACAGGTTCTGAATCTTTGCCACAGAATCAATAGCTGGCTGTCGAAAGCCATGAAAACTGCTTACATTGGCCCAACTGACATCCTACTGAATACCACACATAGGCTGTGCTCTCACTCAGGACTTTGTTTCTCTGTCTGCTCTTCGATTGCATAACAGCTGTCCTTCTTGGGATGAAATGTTAAATTTATGAGCATGTGCCTTTCAAAATGCTATCCTCAGTGACCATGCGCATGTTGCTGTTACACAGACGGGACCAAAGGCTCCTCTCTCCTTCAGGGCCCAACCAACAACCAGTGGCAATGCCTTGGGCAGTGTCTACTCTGTGTGGAGGACAGGCAGGTCCTGTATCCAGGTCAGACACCAAAGGGCCATGCTTTTCAAACGATACCGAACAGCACATGTTGTTCACAGCCTCCACTAGTCCTAGCAAAAACGCTAAGAGGAGAATCATGATGACACATGAAAAACAAAACCAGCACAACTTCCAGAAACTGTTTGGCAAATCATCAGCTACAGGCTCCTGTGCCAACAGCATAGAAATACACTGTGGTTAGTGGGGATCTTCCAGTCCACCAGGAACAATCATTGTCACTGTCCAGGCTGTTCTGCTAGATCTGCGCTTCAGACCAAGAACCTGTTGACTTAATTCGTGTTGCATTATATGCCAACTTGAGAAGCCACTCAAAAATTTGTCTTAATGAAAATCTGAATAAAAGCTTTTGCAAAGTAAACTAGTGTCATTTCCTCAGAAATCATGAGTCTGATCAGCACTACAGACACTAGAATTCCTGGGAGTGATCCTCACAAAGAAGCCATCCTCTCTGGTCTTCCTAATATATTGTAGAATGCGTATGATTATTTTGGCAGTAGTGACAACCGTTTCTTGCCATCCTTTATTGAATAAGCCTAAGTATATGTGATATGAAATATTCTCCTATGAAAGGAAAAAAAAAGTGTGAGTTATCCTAAAACATGGCGTATGCCATAATTTCAAAATACAATCTATGGAAAATACTGTCAGGTTTTGATTCATCTTCATCATAAGACTTAATGTTTGGTGAAGAGGGCAATTAAATATTAGAGCTTTTTTAATTGAGTCTTTCCTGCAAACAGTCTTCCGTCTTGTAGTGCGATATCCAGAAATCACAAAATAAATATAAATCCAAACTTTTAATCCCAAAACCAGAGAAACACATGTCTGTGGCACAGTCCAACTGCCTAACATGAATAAATAAGTGCTTCTCATCCTGCTGCAACCCAAGAACTTTTTTGGTTTTGTGGATGTGTATCTTTATCAGTCTGTGATGGCTCATTTTTGATTCAGCTGGTTTATCCACCATTTCAATTACAGAACTATCTCATGATGTGTAAGAACTTGGACTATGCATATGTGATTAATATCAACTGACTCATTATGCATTTTCATCTCAGAAGTATTTTCTAGTATGAAGAAAGATCATGTGTTGTAAAAATGATGATCCAGAACTAAGACAGATATCTACCTATGACCTGGGCCCAGATTATGAAGTGTCTCATCCACCCTAGTAAAATATTAACAGAGTTTGTGGGCTGTCATAGTGAAATGAGAGGCTGCCTTGAATGTAATTTCATTTACGGCCGTTCAGAAAATTGACATCACAGCTGCAAGGACATATAAAAATCAGCACACTGCATTTTGGATTGACTGCAGGAACACTGACAGGAGCATTCTACAGGCTCAGCTCCTCTAACAGCACAACAGAAACTGGACTTTGCAAAGTACACCGAGAGAGTCTTTTTTATAAAACAGTTCTGAGAACGTCTGAGAGGTTTTATTTTGCCTTCAACTGTGTTGACAATTCCTTTAAAGAAGCATGTGCACGGGAGGCTGTGCCAAGTGCCTGGGAACCACTCTCATCCCCCTGGCTGTACTCTGCATCGTCGCTAACATTTTGTTGTTTTTCCCTGGGGGAAAAGTGGCTGGAGACAATGCACACATTACAAAAGAGGTTTGGTACTTTGGAGGGATCTTGGGATCGGGTGTATTGGTAAGTATATAAATTCAGATATTCCTATCTTCCCCCTGCCCCCAGCCATGACTTACATTGTTGAATTTTCTCAGGACTGCAAATTCCTCTTTGATAAACAAATAAGTCATCCAACAGTTTGGCAATAAGTAACTTAACCTAATGATAAGAAAAAAAATACATAGAACCATTATATTTTAAAGAAGATGTAACTTGAATTCATCCCAATTCAAACTGTATTTCTGTTATTTGTAGATGATCTTCCCTGCCTTGGTATTTTTGGGTCTTCAGAATAATGATTGCTGTGGATGCTGTGGTAATCGGAGCTGTGGAAAGAGGTTTGCAGTAAGTAAAAGGAAACATGGCAAAAAAAGTAAAAGCTAAATTGTTACTGATATGATAGATGTTATCTTCCTCTTGCCGTCCTTGTGAGTCTAAACAGATGCTGTCTCCAGTGTGGGGGACACAGCCCTGCCATTGTCTGAGAGCTGGGAAGTGGAAATAGTAGGCTGTAAAAATTGTATTATGCCTCTGATGTTTTACCACAGGTACCACAATGGTACAGCCTCATTGGTTTTTGCTATCACAAGATACTTATAGTTACTATCGCAATTAAAACTTAGTTCTGAAAGATCTACACTTTCTTTTGCAGAGTACAACAGTTCTCTCTTTAGCCATTTTTTGTTGGCAGTTTTTAAAATTACCCTGGCAGTCAGGCACTACATTCCCAAGTCACTGCAGACCCACACAACGGGCTGTATCTCATTAGGTTCACAAGAAAATTTCAGGAAGGAATAGACCTCAGGAGGTCACCTAATCCAATCTCCTACTTAAAGCAGTGTAGAGCAGGATCTACTTTGAATTTATAGCTTGCTTTCACACCAGAAAAGTTTCCAAAGGGTACTTTCAGACACTAGTAGACATATCAAGCATTTTAGTTTAAAAATTAAATCAGAAAAAAAGAACGCTTCTAGTAGGAAAATCTGTCCTTTCAAAATAATTTGTTTGGATCAAGTAGATCATTACACTTTTTTTATAAAGGAATGGATTTTCAATTGAAAAGAAAAAAAGAGAAAAACAAATAGGAAAAGAATCATGACTGTGAGGTTAACCAAGGAACATTCCCTAAATTCTGTCTTTGATGCTGTCTTCATGAATCCCAACAAAACAGGTGGAACTTTGAGGAGGGGGAAAGGGAACCACCTGTTTCTCTTTACAACACTTCAAGATTCTGCAAGCAGTAAGGACAAACTAGTTAAACTTTGCAGAGCACATACCACTCAGCAAACACCCAAATGCTGCGGTTTTGCTGCTGCTCAGCCATGCAGTGACTGAGGGCACGGTCACACACAGTAACCACTGCGAGCACTGGCTGCATGTGAGCCAACCTGCATGTGCACGGTGCTGCTTGCAAAGCAACTTGCCGCCTTTGCTGGCAAACGTGTTAGAGTGCAGCTGACTGGGAATATTAAAACAGTCAAGAATACCAAGTACACTGTACTATAAGAGTCCTACTGGACTTATCACCATCAGCACGACTGAGAACCAAATTTGGTCTTGTATGTTAGGAGAATTCCATTGGTATGATGTCTACTACATAAGCATAATTCTTAAGTTAGCCTATCAGATATATCAACATAAAAATGCATGCCAGCACTCAAGGCAAGAATCTTGTGATGAGGTCTGAACAAAAACTCACATTGGACTCGATGATACTAGAGGTTGTTTCCAACCTAAATGATTCTATGACCTGAAAGTATGGGGGTTTTTAGCTCCTGAAAGTATGGGGGGGTTTTTCCTCTACCTGTGTCACTTTAATCCAATAAAGGATGCTCCCTCTACATACAAATTATTCTGCCTACAAATGCTTCAGAATTCAAGCAGGGCATTACTTCTTGCATTATTTACTTATATATTAGTATATATGAAAATGCTGTAATAGAAAGCCAGAAAAATAAAGACATTCTTTCCTATCCATTCCAATTGCACTACTAGAGCTTACACTGATAAGTACCTGTGAGGAGATAAAATATACTAATATGAAACCTAAAGGGAGACTTGGGAAGGAAAACTGTAATTATTTGGTCCAAATATAATCAAGATATCAAAGATAACTTGTAAAGGATACTGTAGATTTTTTTTTAAATGCCTTGAGTGGTCCAAGACCAGTCTTGCTTGCAATCTTCTGAGAAAGACATCTGACTGCAGGGAAACGAGCCCTCTAACAGGAGGGCCCAGAGGGGAGCAGTGCCATCTGCTGCCGGCGCCCGCCTTCTCCTCCTCAGGAGCATGGGGCCAAAGCTGGCAAAGCTTTAAAATACCGATACGTATATGTATGCATTACATGTTCACTATGCAAAGAAAACTAATCTACTTTAGCTGTTCAAGAGTTGACTATTTGACTGTTAACCGCTGAATTTAGGGAACACATGCTGACATTAATAGGGTGCATTTCATTGTTTGAGTAAGAACAAAAATAACATTATTTTTCTCTTCATCAGATGTTTTCTTCTATAATATTTGCTGCAGTTGGAGTTCTGGGAGCCGGATACTGCTTCATTTTGTCAGCAGTAGCCCTAAACAAAGGCCCTAAATGTTACTATGACGGCGAGTGGACCTACCCTTTCCAGGATGGGTAAGAAAGGCAATTAGAAAAAAAGACACACGTTTTAAGTTAGTGTTATGATTCAAATTCTGAATCCATTGTATAAAAATGGGAATTATACTGTTTGTCTAAACTACAGAAGCTCTTACAAATGCCAGCAATGCACAGGAACACTTCATAAGGTTCAAGAGCACGGATGTAAAGAATAGCAAGTACAATTAAAACTACTGAGTTTCAAAGGGGCCAGTGAAGAGAAATGCACAGACTCCTCCTAGGTTGTTCTTGAGATGATAAGCAGCATATGAGGATAAATTCCACTTAGATGAATAGCAATGACACATTGAGATACATCCCAGAATCGAGGGAATTGGCTGATGTAGTTGCCAAGCCAATCTCTGTGATATTTGAAAAGTTCTGGCAGCCAGGTGGAGCCCGAGGCAGCTGGAAAAGAGGAAACATTGCACTCATCTTTAAAAAGAGTAGAAAGGAGGACCCTGGGAACGATCTACCTGTCAGCCTTACCTGTGTGCCTGGGAAGATCATGGAAGACATCCTCCTAGAAGCTCTGCTGATGCACATGGAGGACAGGGAAGTGATTTGGGACAGCCAGCACAGCTTTACCAAGGGCAAGTCTTGTCTGACCAACCCAGCAGTCTTCTATGAGGGGGTGACTACATCAGTGGATAAGGGAAGTGCTACAGATGTCAATTATCTGGACACAATCCCCCACAACATCCTGCTCTCTGAATTGGAGACAGATGGATTTGATGGGTGAACTGTTAGATGGAGAAGAAAGTGGTTAGATGGTCACATCCAGAGGGTCGTGGTCAATTGTTCAGGATCCTTAAGGACATCAGTGACAAGTGGTGTCCCTCAGGGATTCCTATTGGGACTGGTGTTATTTAATATCTTCATTAATGACACAGACAAAGGGATTGAGTGCACCCTCAGCAGGTTTGAAGATGACAGCAAGCTGAGACCAGTCACACCTTCAGCTGTGATGCTGAAGGATGGGGCCATCCAGAGGGAACTGGACAAGCTCAAGAAGTGGTGCATGGGAATCTCATGAGGCTTAACAAGACCAAGTGCTGGTGCTGCTGCACCTGGTTTGGGGCAATCCCCACTATCAATCCAAGCTGAGGGATGAACAGACTGAGAGCATCCCTGGGGAGAAGAACTTGGGGGTGCTGATGGGTGAGAGGCTGGACATGCTCTGGCCATGTGCTCTGGCACCCAGAAACCCATTGTATGCTGGGCTGATCCTCAGCGTGGGCAGCAGGGGAGGGGGGGGTTCTGCCCCTCTGTCTCACCTGCAAAACTGTTTCCAGCTCTGGGGTCCCCAGCACAGGAAGGACATGGAGCTGCTGGAGCTAGTCCAGAGGAGGCCACCGAGATGATTAGAGAGATGGAGCACCTCTCCTATGAGGAAAGGCTGAGAGAACTGGGACTGTTCAGCCTGGAGAAGAGAAGCTTCAGGGTGACCTAATTGTGGCCTTCCAGTATCTGATGGGAGCCTACAGGAAAGATGGAGAGGGACTTTTTATGAGCATGTAGTGACAGGACAAGGTAATGGCTTCAAAATGAGAGTAGGTTTAGATCGAATATGAGGGGAAAATTCTTCCCTGAGTGGTTGGTGAGGCCCTGGCACAGGCTGGCCAGAGAAGCTGTGGATGCCCCATCCCTGTAAGTGTTCAAGGCCAGGTTGGAGGGGGCTTGGAGCAACCTGGGATAGTGGAAGCAGTCCCTGCCCATGGCAGTGGGGTTGGATCGAGATGATTTTTAAGGCACCTTCCAACCCAAACCATTCTGTGATTCTATGATTATACTGAAATTTGATAGTATTCAAATAATTAGTATCTATGCATCATTTTATTTTGGCTATGGCATTTGGAAGCTGCCTGTTCCTCCTGCTCTGCAACTCAAATACGTTTGCTGCCATGTATACTTATCACCTAAGCCCAGCAATCCTACTGCTCAGGCTGAAGTCAAGACAGGTTCCACAGACAACAGGGCACAATGTGCTGCTGAGGAGAGCAGGTGTGATCAGAACAGAACAGCAAGGGTTGCAGTAAACTCCTCATCACCTCAGAACCTTTAATGCAGTCTGCCTCAGTCAAGAGTGACCTGGCAGCATTTCCTGCATAATACATCAAAAAATTATACTTCAGGTTGAAAAGAAAAAAAAAGGAAAAGAAAGAAAACAAGTAGTATAAAGTTATATAATTATTTGTTCATGGGCCAGTGAGGGCTGGAAACCAACTCTCTTGGTCTCATTCTGAAAGTCTTTCAAAATATGCTCTGTTTCAAACATAGTTTTGGTTGCAACCCAGAAATCACTTGACAAGAACAAAAAAGTCTGCACAAAGAGTATGCAGAGGAAATATAGTAAGTGGTTAAGCAGTTTATGATTAAAACAAAATATGAAGGTAAAAATTATGGAAAATACCTTTACTTTAGATGAGGCATCTAGAACAGCAAAAGCTGTTATTTTCAGCTCGGTGGGCAAGAGCTGACTTGTCTTGTAGCATTTTATGGTTTGTTTTGATAATTCAGTTGTTTTGATTTTAGTACAATGTACTTCCTTGTTCCCAACTGTACTTTGAGGTACTGGATTGCATGCCTGACCACACACCCCTCTACACAAAAAATGCTGTAATCAAGTAAAAGCAGCAAAAACGCCCCTGACAAAACACTGGCACAAATAACACGCATTTGGCACATGCTTGGCTAAGATCTTTTATTCCCAAAACACTAGAGATGGTTCAATTGTATTAAACACATATTCGTCTCTCATTGCTCCCTTCTGATGTCTTGTTTTTTCAAATCACTTGCTTCAGTTTATCGAGAAACTAAACTGAAATCATGTTCTAGATAAGTAGCACCAGTGTGGCAATGAAAATTCTTACCAAAGCGAACAGAACCTCGGCCATGTCACAGCAGTGACAACCCCTCAGTGGCGAGAGACCCCCCTTTGCGAGCTAACATAGTCTTCTTCCTAACTGTTTTGTTCTCCTTTAGGAATTACCTCACTGACCACTCACTGTGGAACATGTGTCATTTACCTGAAAATATTGTACCATGGCACCTGAGCCTCTTCTCCTTGCTGCTGGTCATGAGTGGAATCCAGGGAGTGCTCTGTGGCATTCAGGTGGTGAATGGCCTGTTTGGAACCCTCTGTGGGGACTGCAAATGCTGCGGGTGTTGTGGGGTAAGCAACTGATGGTTCTCCTTTGTTACTTTGTGTACTGATGAGTTACACACACACCTCTAGCCGATAGTCTGAAAAACTAAACCAGCCTTCCTTCAGCTGCAGGATCATGTTTTCTAACGTATGGTCGAAACCCTACACTGCTGCCATGAGGAAATAATAAAATCCTTTGAAAGTCACAGCAATAGTAGCCACTAAACTACCTCCGTGTTTTTATTCTTCCAGGGAGATAGAACTGTCTAAGGAATATTACAGACGACCCTCCTCACCTTGGGAGGACCCCTTCTGCAGCCGCTCCACAGAGCAGCCCTCAGATGCACTGGCTCTGGCTAAGAAGACAAGAATGAAGGGCTCTTCCTCCCTCCTGACTCCCTTTCCAGTCTTCCTGAAATCTCTCATCATGGAATAAAATAAGTGAAATTCAACTCTCACATTCATATTTAGTTTTGTAAAACCGCTTCCGCTTAAAAAGAGGGTATTCTCAGGCAAAATACAATTTTGGGTTACAATTTCTATTCAGGTCAGTCAGGTAGCTTGTAACTACTCAAAGCTTCCAATCTATATATGAGCACAAACGCTGTTTATTAATCTTTTTGCAGAAGTTCAATTTAGTTGTATTTGTAACACTATTATGAAAGAGATAGGAAAGACAATAGAGAGCTCAAAGGCGAAAATATCTTTTAGAAAGAACTTTTAAAACTTTGAGAGAAAAAACTATTTCCCAAAGAAATCAAGAAGAAAATAAGAGGAATTGGAGACATTTGAGGGATTCAAATCAACTAATATGATTCCTTAAAGATTTTTTGCAACAAATTTTCACAAACCAGCTTGCTAGGCTGGATGTCTCAAAGCTTCTCGGTATTTGCGATCTCTGTTTCCTAAAATTTTCCTTCTAAAATAATGATTCTGTGGCCTGTGCTTCCAGAAAATGTATTTCATGTACTCTATATTTACACTAGGGATATGTGAAGAACTTGAAAGTACTCAAAAACACTGAAAGCTCTTGAGCAATAGGCAGAAATGTTAAACAGCTCAGTATAGGTACCGAGAATTACATTGTGCAAGATGATAAATCGTAAAAAAAAACTCTTTAGAAACAGCTGTCTTTCCCATCTGTTGTACTGCATTGCCCAGGAATTTGAGAGTACCCTTTATTTCAACACCCACAGTGCAACCATCTCACATCTATTCTTTCATCTGTAGTGAGCAGCTGTCCTGCACCCCATCTTGCACTTGTTTTGTTTTATTTACATGAAGCCTTTGGGAACATGGAATGTTTTTCATCAGCATTCAACAAAGGGATTGGTAGCTGTAGAGTGTACAACTTTGATATATTAATAAACAGAGTACATAAATCTTTGTGGGAGAAATAACAGGCAGCAAGCTATGATACCTAAAACCAAAACCAATGAGCTGCTGCTTCTAAGAGACACCCAACTGCGTGGTGGCTTTCTAACATGAGCTAATATATAGTAGATACTGACACAAGGTGCACACATTTCATCTTGTGATCTGAACTGCATTCACACCTTGGCCTTGAGGTGTATTGAAAAAGGATAAATGAGCCAGGAGCAGCAGCTCAGCTGAACTCACACTTTAAAGTGCCAACAACAGTGTTCCCAAATCTATTTAGTTATGGCTAACATCTGAGGCTCTCCCCTAGCACTTAATTTCACGGGAATCACATGCAGTATCAATTCTGTAGTAATTGGAGATTGTTCCATGTATTTACTTAGCAAAGCATCCGGTAAAATCAATGAGAGGGACTGATCATAGATCCTTGTAACAAAGAATGATGCAACAGGTGAGTGGTAATTCTAGGAAAGAAGTCACAGATAAAGAGAGCACAGTGCTATGCAGGGACAGAAGGGTGATGGTAAGACACAAACCACAAACAGGGATAAATGAAAGTATTAAAAGACCTCAGGAACCCTGACCAACTTAAACACCACACTCTGTTACAGTGTGTACAAATAGCAACATACACTAATACATAAGTAGAAATCACAGTAGCCAAAAGAAAGAATATTAGTATTGTTTGTAAAATCTCAGAAATGCCCATGCTGGCTGAAGCTTCGTTATTCACCCATAAAAATTGGCTACTGAGTGACTGGGTGACCAGGGTGCCAAGAGCATGGCAACTTTGACATTGCATGGCACTGTTTCAGCTGAGAGATTTCATAAAAGGATACACACTGGTTATTTAACAACTCGGATTACAACATGTGGAGTGTGCACATGTGATTTTGAGCCCATGTGCTTCAGCAGGACAAAACTGGTGCCTCTGCACAGCTGAACTATATACAGTTAGTTCTCTTAATTGTCTTTAACAAATAGACTGCAACAAAATCATACATTAACCACAGCACAGTGTCACCTGTCAGGTAACGATGCATTATTTAACTGGCGACTCTTTGAAAGAGGTTCATTTCTAAAGCAAGTAAGTAATATATACAAAGTTGAAAAAACTTTTCCAGCCCAGAACAAGGGACATTTTCTCACGTAATTCCAGTCTTGAATGTTCATCACCTGTTCCCAGTTCAACTTTAGCTCCCTCTTCATGGATTCTACATTACTCATAATGTAACCAGCTGCAAGGCAAGCAATGGCAAACCCTGAAGCCATCCCAGCTGTCAGAGGGTGGGAAGATTCTTCCATTACACTGATACGGGTGGTGTCTTTGCCCTAGAGGGTGGAAACTGGTATCACAGCGATGAACATGAATAAGAATCCAGACAAAACACCTCTGAACGTTTTTCTTGCCAAATTACTTTTTCACTGGATCAGGATACACTGCTTTACTGAAATTACAAAAACTTTGTCATCACAATGGACTTTCTTACAGACATCTTCACCTGAAAAGCAGCACTGTTATTCCCCACCTGTCACTTCTAGTTTGCTGCAGGACCCTTTGCTGAAATACAGACTCCTCCCACCTGTGGAGCCAAACAAACCAAACCGGAAAAAAGCGTTAATAGGCACTGAAAATTACACAATCAACTAATTAACTGTGCTAGTTAGAGTAATTTATGGCATTATTTGGAAACAGGTATGTGCAGCAAGCGGAACCAGTAAACGTCTCCTTCACTTAGCCTGTAGGCGTTTTGCCAGTGCCCCGCGGCGGCGCCTCCCGCGGCTCCGGCCGAGCCCCCCACGACCGGGCCCGCGGGACGCTCAGGCCACGGACCCCGCACGAGCTCCCCCCGCCGAGCCCCGCCCCCCTCCCGGGGATGGGCGGGAGCGGCAGCCCCGGCCCGGTGGGGTCACGTGAGGGGCCTTGGGCGGGGCCTCCTCGTGCCCGGCCTTATCCTGCTCAGTTGAAGTGGATTCTGTAAACAGCAGTTTACGAGAAATCTTCTTTTCTGAAGAAAACAAAACAAAGCCAGCCCCACCGTAACAAAAGGTCTTAATTTTTCTGGGATGTTGCGTGTGACTCCAACCACCGCGCTTTTAGGAATTGTGAGGTACCTGGTGGGGACAAAAGCATTGTTAATGGTTGAGGGAAAACTGAACTTTTGGGGACCGACCAGACAGGGCAAAGCTAAGAATGATTTTAACTGAATTAGCACGGTGAGAATACCAGTACTGGCTGCCGTCCTGGCAGGACTGCGTGGAAAGCCAGCGGTGATGTGCGGCCGCCCGCCCGGAAGAGACACTGGAGCCGGGGTGGTCGGTGCTGCCGGCGCTGACCTTATGGACTCGAACGGAGGGGCCTGTCCGAGGAGCTGCTCTTCCAGCTGCTGCCTGGGACAGCCGCAGTTGGGACACATTGCCTCTGAAACCGTGAATTCGCAAACACATTTTTCGAAACAGGGCCAGGAGCTAATACACCTGGCACTTCTGTTAGACTGAGACTCCAGAGCTCTTTTATGTAAATGCAAGATACTGTTAGACGCATTCTAACAATTAATTTGAATCAATTATGGAAAAGGATGATTCCAGGAAAAGTATTAGAATGAATTAATAGGAATAGTTGAACAGGATCTTGAATCACCCGTGTCACATAACCATGACAGTAAAGACCAGACATTCAAATACAAGCCCAGGATGTTTAGGGTTCATAGCTTGTTCCTAAGAAAAAAGACAGGTATTTTCTTAATGCAGAACTTAAGACACTTCCTGAATGTAATAAATAAGTGAATGATAATGTTGGCTTTCGCATATATTAATTTAACATTTACCAATAATAATGTGCTATGTAGAAATAGTAAAATATAGCATGTAGAAATAATAAAATACAGTTAAGTAAAAATGAGACTAAACTGAATAGTAACTTTGAAATAGTTGTAATAGATACATGGTAATAAATATCCTTAAGCTAACAAAACATGGTAATAAATATCTTTAAGCTAACAAAACAATTCAAGACAACAAAAGATAAACTGTGTACATCCTGGAGTTTGTCTTCCCACTAAAAAATCAGGAAAAGACTGTTATCACACCAAAACTCCCAGAGGAAGGATCGATCACAAATCGAACAAGACAGATACCTGAATTCCTGAAATAACACAAGACTACACAATGCTCGGACCGGCGTTACCCTGGTGGAGCGGTGGGAAAGGGGGAAATGAGCGAAGTGTAAATTACCTTTTGAGCCTCATGAATATGCAACAGTCTAAGGATACTTAAACCACAGTAGAATGAATGAAATTGCGCCTCTGGCAAGATGTGCCAAGCGCCCAGCGCTGTGTTTGCCTTTGTTTTACTAATAAATATTCAATATTGTGTTACTAAAATTTCGGCCTATGCGTTCGTTTGTAACACTGAATAAGAGATCAGACTGAAAACAATGCACTATTTAAGCTCACAAAACAGAACTTAACAGCAAGTGGACTGGATACTAATGCTTCTGCTGAGACATAACAGTATTTTAAACAAATTGTAAACCAGCACTTGTATTAGTGAATTATGAATTACAAGGTGCCACTAAAAGAAACGAGTAATGGTGGCACTGGGGAGCACGTTGCAAGCATTACAAGTAAAACTGTAACCACCACTAACAGCTGTAACAACAACTAATAAACTGATACATATAATATCCATTTGACTTGCTAATATTTTAATCCAAAATGTATGCCTTTTTCGTAGAATAGTATGTCTGCACTTCCCTGGGAAGCCCATACTAAAACCCTCAAACTCACCCCACCCCCCAAATCCAAAGA
This sequence comes from Amblyornis subalaris, assembly GCA_018881555.1. Taxonomy (NCBI): domain Eukaryota; kingdom Metazoa; phylum Chordata; class Aves; order Passeriformes; family Ptilonorhynchidae; genus Amblyornis; species Amblyornis subalaris. The sequence goes on from JACAXG010000014.1 coordinate 155,207, forward strand.
AATTATTTTAAAAAACCAATATGCATCCAAAATCTTTCAAGTTCATTTGTATTTTTTTTCATGTACAAGTTCAAAGAAATAATTAAAAAGAACCCAAACAGAATCAAACCCTGGATACAACAGTTTGATCTGATGGTTTTTGATAAAATCTGTTGCAAGGTACTAAAAATTAAAAACAAATGCTCACACACATCATATAACAAAATGAAAAAAGTAAATATTTAAAGAACTAGCATGTACATAGATGTATGCATTAGGAAACAAGTTTATTTGGACAACCATCGATATTTTTCTGTAATTAAAATGTACATTTAAATCCTTCCCTTCCCCCAAACAGCATTTGTTGTCAAAAAGTCAAACTCAGTCCCTTCCCAAGTTACATTCTAACAGTATTACCAGAATACAAACTGTAATTAACAAAGTCCCATTACTTCTGTATCACCAAGACTTACATATGCCCCCTCAGGGATAGTCACAGCAAGACTGTCTGGCTGGCACATCGGTTGTATTTATACTACAAGTAGACAGTGTACAATTTAGTACAGTAAATGTTCAAAACCTGAACTAGTACAGTGAAATATTGTCAGCAATAAATTTATTTTCATATTACATATGCTTTGAATACTGAAAAGTTCTGCCATAAGCCTGTTTAAAGCGAGAAACTTTTTAAAAAAGAAAACTTCGAAAAATATTTTTTTGTCGCTACACTTCACCTGATACATCCTATCCATAACAAAAATGAAAAGCTGATAGTGTGAAGGATCACTTTTAATTTAACCATGATTTGCTTCATGACTGAGTAAAGATCTGACCTAAGATTCTGGCAGCTGTTTCACCCTGAAGTGTTGCTTTGCACAGCACCCTCCTGTTTCACATCTGTTGCTGGTTCATTATGGAAGTAACACGGAAACACAATTTATGATTGCTTTACCCTTTTAAACTCTTTGCACCAAGACACTCAACCACCAGAAAGACAAATGAAAGAGGAATCAAGCTTGCAGCTTCACAATTCTGATAAGCACCTGATGTGATTTCACTAGAAAGCTGCATCAGTTTTCCCTGTACGAAGAACAGCCTTTGGCTGACAATGCATGTGGCCAAGGAGCACTAGCTAACTCACAGCTGCTGAGAGCCCGACCTGCTATGTCTATTATGACATACTTGTATACTCAATGGTGCAGATTTACTAGCAAATGAACTAAGTGTATTCTCTAAACATAACCTGTTGATGGGCACTATCACCTGGATCACACCAGCACTCAGATCCACAGCTGCTGCAGGTCATTCCAGCACCAATGGCTGTCGGCTCCTTATGCCAACCGAGCAGTGCTGGCAACCTGGCCTTGCAAGCTGGCCACAAAATCTCCAGTTATTTACCAATATCAGTCATGGCACTAAGGAACAAAGCCTTAGCACCATCTGTTTTTCATTTAGGCTGACAATCTGAAGAAATCCTTAAAAAAGAGAGATTAAACCTAATTACAGTAATATTGGTCAGCCCTGCCCAGTCCCATTTGTTGAAAAGAAATTTTGCTATCTCAACAGTTAGCAAAACTAGCAAAAATAATTTTAAAAAATCCCCAACTAATAACCCCTCAAAAGAATAAAAGAAACACAATGCCCATTCAGCAATTAAATTCTGTGCAGACACAACTCTTTTAGTACATCTCTTTTTCTATTAAAAAAAACCCCCCAAAACATTTTTTAAAAGCTACATTTGCCTATGTAATAAAACTTCACAACTGTTTTTCTTTGCCTTCCACCTATTTTTAAAAAATTTCAGTGTGTTTGCTTTTTATTTTCCATCTTGTGACACCACGTACACTCAGCAATTCATCATGGACAAGGTAATTTACTGTATTGAGTGCTTCTGTTACGTTTTTGACTGAACACTGGAGATTCGTTTGCTATGTATCCCTGTCTGCAGCCACCCTTCCCAGCAAGGATCTACAGTTACTACCTCATCATTTGTCTTCTAAACGTGCTCTGTATTCCCATCACTTCATCTCTGACCTTTTCACCTACCTTCACCCAACTAGATGGGAAAAAGTCTTTAGTGATCAATATTCCGGTGCATCAGTAAGATCTTGTTAAGTGTTATCAGACCTGGCAAACACACATTTACACTTAGTGCTACATCTCTTCTTCTCTTTACATAGCCTGGATTAAGCTTAGAGAAAAGTTTTAATGCCTTTCATAAAGAGACCTATTTTTCTATATAAAATGCTTAAATCCATTAATTATAAATGAAATAATTTCAAAATATTTAAGAATTTTCAGGACTTCATTTGTATTTCAGGGGAACTGCAAACTTAATGTCCTTGATGCCTTCTCAGTCCCAAATCTTATCTCTCTGATAAGGAAGATTTGTAGGACATATAATAGGTAGAAACACACAGCACATGCCTTGTGTCCTGCACACCAATTATGGTGAGTGAAAGACGTAAAAACTAAGCAGCTTTACCAGGCAAGTCCCAATGCTGCTTTAGCAGTGCCCTGATAAAGTTACTGGTTTTTTTCATTTATACAACTACATATATTTTGACATTATTTTGACAGTTAAAAACATTACTGAAAACAGTATGAGGAAAGTTTTTTTCCCCCTACATATGACATTAACAAGTTGTGCCACATTTTCCAGACCTGATTGTAAAAGAATATTTTTGTACTTAAGATACTTGCTGCAGATTTTATATATAAAAAAAAATTGCTTGTTCTTGTTTTAAGTTACAAAACTGTAGTGCTTAATATAATAAACATTAAAATCTAAGAATTTTWAAAAAATGCTTGTTTATAATACATTGCTTTGTTTTTAAAAGGCAGCAGTCAGTACCAGCCTGGTTTATTTTGTAACAATATTGTAGTGTAAAAATGTTGCTAAACAATTCTGGTACTTTCAGATTGGAAGTATTTATTTTCTGAAAACTATACAGTAATATACTGAAAAAAAGAAACTGCTATAGTATTATTTGTGCCTTTACAAATATATAATGGGAATTATTATGACTGATATGGATCAGATTTAAACTGTATTCCATACAGAACAGTTAGTTACTAAGAACTAAAAAACCAGATTTTTAAGGCTTACGTAAGTTGATTAAACAAAAACTGATACTATTGTTATAAACATAGTAATAAAACTGCTCTCATGTCCTGGTGCTTTGTACTTTTTCTGAACCAAGTGACCTAGTAGTTAGCTTTTGTGATTCACAAAGGGTCTGTGATGTCAATCAGTACCCAGGAGATCAGTCAGGGACATGCACGAGCATCAGCCACTTTCTGTCCTAAAAGTGAAACGTTTCAGTCTGGTTTGAAAAAAGGTAAAGAAGTAGACAGAAGTGTAAAGTAGTGTGCTTTTTTTTGGAAGAAATATATATGCATGTATGTATTTTATATATATATAAAATATGGATTTTATATTTAAATTAGTATCAATCAAATCCAGACAGAGATTAAACTGACCATAAAGATGACATAACAAAAGTCAATAAGGCAGTATGTTGTATCTTTTGAGGATATTCAGATATTCTATCTCAAGAGGAAAAAGAAATCTGAATTGCACTGTAGGCCCAATCAGCATTGCTTGATTACAGCCAGGTAAGGAAGGGCTCATTTTTGTTGAGTACTGACTCCACGTCGTTGAGAATAGGGATCAAGTCTTCTGACTCTAGAGTCCCAAGATCAACATTTGTCCCTGGAAGACAGTCGAGGAAATCAGGGAAACGTGTTTGTTGTGGATTTATGTTCATTGTTGTCTGTGCTATAGTTTCTCCTAGAAAAAGTAAAGAAGAACTTTTGAAGTACCAAACTCTTCTTGTGGGTAATTTAAAACAACAGAATTGACATAAAAATTCAGACTGCCCCTTTCCCATGAGCACTTGTGAGCATTCCTATTCACCACAAATGTTACCTCAAAACTGTATTTAGGTGCAGAGTACATGTTCCTCTAAGAATAAATTTCACATCCTTGTTTTGATTTCAAAAGCACAAAAGGCCCTTTCCAGCAGTGCTCAAAGCACCTAGCTCTGTGCTTCCACTTGGGAAGCAGGACAGTTCCAACTTTGTTTCCTGATCTGCCCAGGGAGCAGCAAAGGAGCCTCATGTACACCTCCATCCTGATCTCTGCACCAGGGGCAATGCTGTCCATAGGGAATAAATGAAAAAAAGTGCTTTACAGCAATTTAGCTCTGTAGTATTACTTTTTTTCCCCCCAGAAATTAATAATAACAAGCATGAAAACATTTAATAGAGAAACCTTTCATTCTCTGCATAATATAGAATTTCTGATGATTTCAAAAGGGAGTTTAGATAAGGAAGTGTCGAGAATTTCACTCTCTGAAAAAAATCTTCTTGATATCCTAGTAATTTATTTCAGTATTTTAAACACCTTGATGACACCAATATAAAATAAATACATACCAAAACCTAAACTAGCTAAGTACATTCTGTTTGAAGGCAAATCCAACTTTGCCACTGTAAGAGACTTACAAACAAGACTGATTTCTGAGAGTTAGAAAATGCAGTAATTTGTACATGTAACCCAAGATCAGCTTTTTACTCCCCCTACCCTGGACAACAGTATGAAAACAAAAATTAAGGCTCACATTTTCTAACTTTTACTTATTTTGTTTAATATCAGTCTAAGGTAAAAGGGCAGAATCTGGAGCTAAGTTAAAGCTGAGAACCTTCTGGGCACTAAGCACCTTCTAGGCATTTGCTCCCACAGTCTCAGTCTGTTTTCTCGCATAGGAAAGCCAGAGATTATCGTTCAGTTATGCAATTATAAAACATTACTAGTCATAATGCAAAGTTATTAATATGACTATACTTTAAACTAAATCAGAGTATTCTACCTGTATCCATCTCATCTACGTTGCTGAGGAAATCTTCAGGTGTCGTTGGTATACTGTAGCATCCTAATCCCAAGCCACTGTCTGTACTCTGTTCTCTGGAATGGTATGGCCCACTATAAATTGAAACATGAAAAAGACTCAGTAAAGACACTTTGGAAGAAACAGTTCCTGAACACAGTGTTGGAAGAGAGCACAGTAGGCTACAGCTTAGAAATAGATACTGAGTCATTAAGCCTCATTCTCAACTGCTGGCCACCGATCAGCCAAAATATTTGGGTCACATCAGCCCAAATAACAAAGCAATTGAAGCGAGGCCACTCTTAAACTTTGAAATATACACATGCATATATAACTGTCTAGATGAAATCAGTTCTGACAGCTTAAAAAATTGTGTGTATTCTTAGGTAATGTACCTATTCTACCTAGTCTTCCACATACACTGACAATACAATTAAACCCAGCTGTTACAATTTATTGATTTTTCTAAGATTCCTTCTTGATGCATAAACTGAAAGATTTCGGGTCAGCCACTCAGCCATACCCCCTGTTTACAGTAAGTACAAAAGTAGATGATATAGGAACTATTTTAGAGAGACAGCTGTAACAGCCTAGAAGAGGCAACAGAAGCAATTGCCTAATGAAGAAGAATGAACTTGCCTGTTCAAGAAAGGATCGGATCCATTATTTGTAATAGGCCTCATATCCTGTGTCATGGCAGGGGTGTTCACAGCTGTCTGAACTGGGACCATGTTTTCTGAGTCCATAGGAAGTTGTCTGCATAGAGCAGCTTCCTGAAAAGACAAATATATGGGAAGGGTTATTCCAACAGCTCAGAAGTACTGTAGTCTTGTAACAAGTGAACACGTAACATATACACAGAAGAAAAGTAATTCTGAATGATGTCACTGAGAAGTATTTGTTTACACTGATATGAAGAAAATCATGATGTAGACAGACAGAGAGTGTCTCTCACACCCACCCCTGCTGGCTTAAAGCACCACAGAATCTAGCTGTCAGTTCTACCATGTCTGGAAGCCAATCCTGTAGTTCAGCAACCATAAAGTACTTAACATGTTACAAGAAAACCACTGGAACCAAGACTGTGACCCAATAATCTTTAGAATGAACCCTCTGCCTAATAATAAGCATTTGCCTAATGACCTGTTTCACGTCTGCTGCCTGCAGGATGACAAACAAGCAATCAGAGCCAAAGGAAACTTATTTCACAACTCTTCCTGAAAGATAAATTCTTCCACCATTATCTCTGCGAAACACCCATGACATCTAGTGGTACAGAGTCCTATATAGAGGTTGTCTGACTCCAACGGAATGTTCCAAACAAAAATCTTAAAACCTTAAAATAATAAAGCTGTATCTGTTTTTAACATCATTTACTCAACTTATTATTTTTTTAATGAAACAAGCAAAGTAAATATTTCATTTAAATTCTAGCAGAAAACTTTTCTCCTCTGAATCAATCATTCAGTCTTCCTAGTACAGAAAGGATTACCAGGTTTTTTAGCCTAGAATATATTTTACTATGTTTTCAATTGATTTTTTTCATTGAGAAGGAGTGGTCTGGTCTATTCATGAATAATGTAACATATATTGGTGCCCATTAATGCAATGTTTCCTTTATAATAAAATTATCAATATATTCACTGACACATTATAATTCACATTGGATGGTGTCAGTATTTAGCAAGTGTTAAGAACAAACAGTCTTAAGATTCTTAATAGCTTATGTATGATATGTTATGTATTTGATTAAATTGGTCAAGTGACAATTCTAATGGTGACATTTTTATTTAGAATTTAATCAGCTGGAGTCTGTGAAAATGTACAAAACTCAGAGAAGGGGAAGATGTCTTTTTTAACTGTCTACATGCAGATATTTTCAGTACTTTTTTAAAATATAAGAATTACAACTACAGCCACAAGAGATTTAGACAGGCCTTCMCAAGCAAAACACTTGTGAGCTGAAAAGCCTGAAGCACCCTAAAGAAAAACTCACACTATCAGTTAGATGATCTAACCTCCCGTCTCTTCTTTGTTGCAAGAAACACTACATTTATTAAAAAGTTACTCGATCTGCTCTCCCTTGGAGAATGGCATGCCACCTCCTGTATCTTTATTTGAACATACGGCACGTTGCTTGTAATATTAACTCCATCTATACCTTTAAAGTGTGGAACAACAGACTCTTGCACACTGGAGTCAGATTTGGCTGAGGAAGCAGACAGAGTACTGGCTCCACCATATGTGAGATATGTTCCTCTGCTGTAGGTAATTTGTTCAGAAGTCACATTGCAATTTTAGTGCTGCTACAGATGTCAGACTCCTTTGCTTCTTTGACATTATTAAAGCAATGGTCAGTAGTAATGGATCAACTACACAATGCCCAAAGCTGTATGATATCCTGTTATGGCCTGTTCTCTATTCTAAGCATGACTACAAGATTTTTAAGCAGAATATTCGTGAACCTCCTACCCTAGGTTAGAAAGTCTGGCAAAAAATACCAGAGGCCTCTCGCAGCCCTGTGAGAGGCAATATTGCAGCCTCAGCCATGCCAGTGAACCCTCAGTCTTCCAGCACAGGAGGGTCCCTCCCCTTTGGCCAGCAGAGACCATCTGTGGCATTCAGCTAAGAAAGGACCAAATGCCCTTAACGATTTGCTTGGCACTATGGCATACATAAAAACCCAAAGAGGACTTTCAAAATAAATAACAAAACAAACTAAAAAACCCCGAAGTATTCTGATATCACAAAGTAATTTTAAAAAGCTTCATTAGTGGTTATCTTCAAAACACTTCAAAAGCTTCGCAGCATTGCAGTGAGTTGAATGATTCACTGCCTCAGAACACAGTTCTGATGTACATCCCTTTTTAGCTGTACGCCAGAAATTCATTGTCACATTTCCTGGAACTCTCCTTGGCAGAACAGACCTGAGCTCCATCCTTAGTTGCCAAACCCTAATTTCCAACTGAGGAAGATGAGTGAGAGCATTTTTATAGTGAGTTTACATTGCTGGGCACTGCAATTCCTCTTCTGCCAGTCCTCATACTTAGGGCAGAAAGAAAGAGATGTAGACATTCCCTGTGTCACCCGTAAATCACACCCTGGGCCAGTCTGTGCACTGGAAGGAGCACAGCAGGGCATTTTTCTGTTCAGGTTGTACAAGGCCAGTAAGGGTCTACTCTGTGAGGAAAAAACAGTGATAAATGTTCCTTGGCATGTTCCCCCACTGCTTCTTCAGCGTCTTCTGAGCCCCTGTAACTTTCTGTGGGCAATTTATGCAATAGGATCCCCTGGACCAGAAAGGAGCCTCTGAGAAGCATTGCCTTTTTGGGACTATTTGTACCCTTCCAAATACAGTGCAGGATAGCCCTTGTGCCCACAGAGAAGTGCTGGGGCACCTTCCCTGCAGGACCTCTCAGAGATTTCTGACTGACATTACCACTGCCGACTTCCATTTCCAAGAAGCTCTGAAGCAGCAAGCAGATTCTCCCTTTTCCTTTGGAAAGCTCACAAAAACAATTTAATATAAAAGAACATTAACTCTTTATAGAATGACAACACTGAGTAAGGAAACCTTTAAATAGAAATCGTCATACTGGTCTTCCGAAATGCTGCCCTTCTTGCATGTACTCAATCTAGGGTTCTAGGGTTTTACCAACTACATGAAGAGGAGGACAAAGAAGGAAACAAATTCCCTAAGCCAGGAGCTCCCAGAGCTGTGACCTCTTCCTGGCTGGGCACGCTGCTCCACCCCAGCAGCTGCTGCCAGGAATGGCTGTGGGGAGCCAGCAGCTGCTGCTGGGCTGAAAGGTTTGTGACCCTCCAAAGAATCCCTCCCCTCCCACTCAAACGCTCTGCACCTCCTCACAGCTGCTAGCAGCAGCGTGCACCCTTACTCAGCATTTTTCCCTTAGATAGGTTAAGTCATAAAAGCAAAAGCAGCAATGGATTGTCAGGGCAGGAGTAACTGTACTTGGACATTGACCTCAGAGGGTTTCATCGTGTCCTTCTCAGCTGCCAGGGTTCAGGATGCTCAGGTTACTGGCAGGAAGTTCACAACATTCTGTTAGAAAAGATGGATTTTGCATCTTGCTTTCCTAAGAGCTACACCAGTTCTGAAAACTAGTAATGCAAAGTGATGCTGTACCACTTCATGCAACATGGAGCTTCAACAAACACCATAGGGGCAGGGTGGTACTGGGCAGAGCAAGTGGAAGGCTTGCATAAGTACAAGACAGCTGTAGAGTGCTGTGCATGTATGAGTTTCAAAGTCAGCACAGCAGGAAAACCAGCCCTTGTGTTAATGGCACAACTGTTTTGAAGCTTAATTTGCTCTTGTCGTGAATCAAGAACAGAGCCAAAGAGAGTAAAAATAGCTAAACATGCTGTTAGCATGATGACAATGATGACCACGCTCATACCAGATATCCCCACTCTCTTCTGGCATCCATCTCTATGATGAGCTCCTGATGGTAAAGGAGAAGGTATGCAAAAGACTTGAGACCACTGCCCACGTCAGAGACCACCACCTCAATCTTCTGAAAGTAACTATTTTTAAAGGTACTTGGAACTGTTAACTGCAGCATTTGCAAGGCCACAAATAATGATATGTTTCTTGATAAAGTTTACTTCTTTCATGCTGTTTCTGAGAGAAACAAGTTATTTGTTTTTTTCACTAAGGAATCTGATTAATATGCCATGCAAACACAACATCACTAGTGGAGTGGTCCTTAACAGATGAAACACAATTGCTAAAACTTTATTTTCTTAAGGCAGTATAAAGGAAGTTATGTATCTCTGTTGTACAATATGAGTCATTATATAGAGCTGAAACTTAAAAAATAGAACACTATGCAAAACACCACAACCAACTCTGGAAGGTCTTCAGATCAGAGGTATTCACGTAAGAAGTGAATGTGATTTTATTTTATCTCAAAGGCAAAGGGTGCAAATTAAGAGAGTTGGGATTAGAGTCAAGAACAACTCTATATGTTCTGCCTTCATTGTCAGTGAAGAACGAACATGGTGTCCTATGCAGACCAAGTTAAACTGCAAATGAATCAGTGTTAGTTGCTCTAGTTGCTTATGGACAGACACAGAACAGAATTTGGCCCTTACACGCCTATTAAGAAAGACTGGTAAGAAAGACTCCACGTCTGTGTCTTCTGACTGATGGCTATTCCGTGTTCTGTTCAGCGCTAGTTTAGAGAAAAAAATGAAATGATCTATTTATATTAGCTTTTTGGTTACCCTTCTGTAAAACCATGGTTAACCTTGACATAAAGTAACAGAGCTACATTGTACTTGTTAAAAATTGGGATGCATTGAACTAAAAGCTCTTGAACAAAATAAAAGTATCTTTGGTGTTACCTGTCGCAGTAACTCCTCCTGACGCATTCGAATTCGCTCCCTCTCCATCTGGATTCTCTGGAGCCTCAGCTTCTGCTGCTGCTGCTGCTGCGTGGTCAGTGCGCTGGGCAGGGTCAGCAGTGCAGGGGGCTGTGGGGGGCGGCTCTGCTGCGGCAGGGCTGTGTTGGGGGGCAGCTGGGGCTGGGCATTCATGACTGTGGGAAAGACAAGAACTTAYGGCATCTTGGGTAGGAGTTCCAGATAACAGAGGGCTCGGGACACATGCTGCTCACTTACAGTGCTACATTATTAGAATTACTGTATTTCAAATGACTGAGAGAACTACTCCATCTGGCAAGATCTGCACTAGCAATTGCTTAATAAATTAATTTTGATGTTCCGAGTGTATCAAACAAGAATACTTACAATACAGCAAGTATTTATATTTATCCTGGCATGTTCAAATATTTACTTAATGATATAGTAAATGACATGCAAGGTTTTTTAACTGAGAATTCCTCTAAAAAGGTGTGCCTATAATGGGCAGTAAGCTAGTAAACATGTTTTCAACTTAACATTTTCTTTATTGACAGATTTAAATCAATTATTGTAAGAATAACTACCAGAAGTAATTTCCAATTAACAACTGAAACCTTTTCTGYTAGGATATTCAGATTTGGAAATGACCCATTAATCCCCCACCTTTGGCAGGATATTCACAAGGTTTGGAAGGGGAAGAACTCCATAGATGGCAGGGTTTGAAACACGACCTTTTGTAAGCAAACCTGAGTTATACCCAGGTAAACCAGGTAAATCCTTTCATTTGCTGATAGAAGGATGTTGCTGAGCAAGTTAATGTTGCTTAGATTGTTAATGTTACTTAAATCAACATCATACTTTCTGATCAAATTCAGAAACTACAAATCAGAGCAGAATTCTCTGTGTGATGGGCATTTTTATTCACAGAACTGCTATGACAGAAATTGCAAGTCTCTGTGTAGCTTTCTGTGTGTCACTCTGGTGCTATCATGTCACAAAGCTAAAAAAATGCCCTGGCACCTCAGACAGCAAGTATCACTTGGCCATGGAAACAGAACCACCCATTCCCTCTAGAAGTGTTTCCCTCTTAGCAATAGGCTTGGGGAAAATGGGAGGAAAATGAGACAGAGAGAGGAAACTGCATAGCCTCTGTTTGTACCTCCTTTTCATTTTTGAGTAAAATGTGTCAGCTTCCAGCAATGCAACTCAAAAGCTGTCGTAAACTGTTCCTTCTTTTCCTTTCCYGTCTTCAGATTTCCAGTAAAAACAGACACAGTACCTAAAGCCAGTCTGGATTACAAGTGGTAGGCATGTACCACTTTAAAAATTAATCGTCATTTTTGCGAGGATTCTTTCACAAAAAGGGCAACAGCATAATTAACAGAGCTCTTACCTTTCAGCAAGAACACCCCAGATACTAAGAAGAGAGACAGCACTTTTCTGTTCAAAGGACTAAGATTTTAATCTTCCTTACTATCTTGCACTCCTTGTTCCTACCATATGAGAACTAAATCTCAGTCCAGTTCTGTCTCAAAGACCTGAACATGTTTATGCTGTGCCCATGCCTAACACCTTGGAGAATACAGCGCATGTGATTATAAGAAATGGGTTGGTTTTACAGCTTGGATCAATTGTATGATACCCATACAATTGAAAATGCTGAACTTCAAGCACTCTGCCCTTTCCAATTTAAAATTTTTATGCTAGCCAGTTTTCTGTCAGATGAGGTACTGTCTTGTCTTTCTGCAGCTGCAGTAACATTGGCACACAGGCATTCAACCAGCATAAACTTTGCCTTGCTGTGTTTGACAAAAATACTCACATGTGCTCATATCAGATCTGAATTAAATTCTTCCTCTGGGTGATCCAGTATCACACAGGTCCAATATGCAGAGACTGTGGAACCATATGACAGTGTAGCTGTGTGATATTCTAGCTTCAGTGGCAAATCCAGCTCAAGAAATAATCCAAGTTAAAAGCAGTCCTGCAGTAATATAACCTTTCCTACAGAGTCAGTGTATGTGTGGTCCACAAAAAGCTGTGTCCACACAAACGACATCACACTTCTACATGAAACCAGAATGCCACCATCCACCACCTCTTCCACACTCAGCTGCTCGCTCCTGCCCATGTGTTGCCCCCTGTACTGATCTGGCAAAAGCATTTTTGTGGCCACACAGCAAACTAAAACATAAAAAGAAGGTATTTTCAATCTAGATCAGTTCCCAGCAAAAATAACTGCATAACCATGAAAATGCTTACGTGCAACTAATGTAAGAGTCCAGGTGAGCAAATAAGCTGGTTACAGGAAAGGCAGATTAAAGCTTGCACTCAGCAGTAACTTTTCAGCTGTAAAACCCCAGAAAGGTTACCAAGTGCAGTGCTGGCAGGGGAAAGACAGGAATGAGAGCTGGGTGCAGAAATCAAACTGCTTTTATAATGGGAAAACAATACATGGAATCACATTTTAAGATGCAGTGAGTCTAGCCTTAGCCACATTAAAATACATAAGAAATATTCTAAGTACTATTACATAAATTATATTAATGTAAACCTGGTGTTAAATTGCCAGAACCATAAGCATTCTGGCAGGAATTTAACTCTTTCTCGTACACATAAGCAGATGCTTACATTTTTGGCATGTCAATGAATAGAAAACCAAGCTAAGAATCCAGGCTGGCTGAAGGATCATGACAATATAGGATGTTCTCTGCAAGAAAATTGCTTTCATCTAAGCAGCAAATGATAGAACCAGGAGAAGTTAAGTAAAGAATAATAGCCTGTACTGTGTGTCTGGGATGCATTCAGGGCCTAAATTGTATGAGTATTTGTCATGGCTATTTGTTACCTTTGCTATATAAAATACTCCCTTCTTCTTCATGTTGTATCACAACTGAAATTATACAGGCAAGAAGGGAAAGAACAAGAGACTAGGCAAATGTGGAGAAATACTTCTCCCTCCACAATGACCCTTCAAGTCATTTCTTCTCATGGGGATGGACAGAATATTTTGGTCCAATGAACTCTATACCTTGGAGTAAATTACTTTTCCTTCAAGCAACATTCTCCAGTGTTACATACCACCAAGGAACTACAGCAAACTCAGTACAATGAATGAAGTCAGCATTCCCATGCCATGACACTGGGATTATAGAAATTACATCACACTGAATCTCCTACAAGTCAAATATGCCATAAGTATGTGATCATATTTTTAAGAAACACCAAAAATCCATTCTATTCCCAAACCAAGTTACCTATATCATCTGGGTTACCTAAAGCTATGTTAGACACAGTTTTGCAAGTTTGAGTCACATTTTTGTCCAGAATATACCTGCTTCAAGGAAAAATTCAGATAGCTCTCCATTCAGTTTGAATGCTTTCCTAACAGCCCAAACAGGAGAGACTCAGAAACACTAAGTACAGAGGAGTCATGTATCTTTCATGTGCTTTCAAGCAAGCACAGATAGTTTTGTTGAGGTATCAAGATATTTATGAAGCCTAACTTAAAATGGAAAGTTAAATTCATATGGTGATAAATTTTTTTTTTTAATGTAATTCAAAACCAGTCTATAAATACAAAGATGCTAAGGCCCAGGGTTTGATACTATCAATTGCATAACAGCATCATTTCATTTGAATTACTCTTGGGTGTGAAACACAGGACCCTCTTTCTTTCTTTAACAAAACTTTAGTATAGAATTAATAAAAGTTAAGTGGTAACTGCTATGCATAGATAAACTGCTTTCGCATGACGAAGAGCCTAGCCCGGATGGGCTAGACAGACAAGGGAAGGGAATATAAGCTGACCACTTCTCTTTTTTTCTCTTCTCTTCAAAACAAGAACCTAGCCCCGCCCCAGGTTAATGATAACGAAGCTAGCCTTTAATGACCAAAATCAGAGCTGACACAAAGATAGAAAAATGCAGGGTTTTATGCAGTAAAGAATAGAGACATAATTAAATATACAATTATAGATAGAGTATAACTAATGTAGTAACAAAGTGTGTGATAACAAAATTAAGTATGTTAGCATAATGAGTTTGATGAGTATATGGTGTGTCATGTTTGTATTGTAACCCTAAGATTAAAAAAACCGCAAAGTCATGAAAAGACGTAAACCTTAAAGCTGTAACTTTAGATAAATGAACAAAACACGGGCGGAGACCAAACCTGTAAAACACATAAATATGCATTGTAAAAAGGAGCTCATCGGGCATGCATATGGAGGTTCAACCCCTGTATGCCCCCGGCCGGGCAGAATAAAGGTGTGCTTTGCTTTACAGTACCTGCTGTAGAGTTTCTATTGAATCAGGTGCCACCACAATAGTGTCCCATAAGCAAATTCAGGGCATATATGGTCTATTTTGTGAAGTCAAATCTAGTTTTTGGACATGTGCATGCATACATAAAATGCACATTAAGTTAATCTGACATAGCTCACAACAAATACTAACTGAAAATAAAACCAGTATAAAACACAGGACCATTAAGTGACTCTTTTTTAGTACCTATTACAGAAAACACAATTAAACCCCAAACTGGGGCATTCTGCAGCACTTCCCACAACAACTGTTGCAATCAGCTGTTCTAAAAATATATCCTAAGGGTCAAAATGGTACATGTGCAGTAATAAAGTAGTGAATCTGGGAACTAGCTGGAGTAATTAAATCATAGCATTTGCAAGTACTCTTTTGCACTGGTTCCACTGAAAGGCACTGAAATTATGATGAGCAAGCCTTCAGTTAATATGTTAAGTGTAGGGCTTTCCTACACCAGCAGTTCACACATGATGGCATGTGGAACATGTCCTCTGCAAAACAGCCTGCCCAAATGGTGCCTTGGACATTTGAATAGTACTGCCCATCACCCTTCGGGGGGCTTCTGGAGCCTGGACCTTATGAAATGCAGCAAATCATCTCCAGTTTGAAACTCCCAAAGGAGAACAAGGCCAAGGACATGCCAGGCACAGAGATGAAGTGCTCACCCTCTTTCCTTGGCCAACTGCCACCCTGAGGCACTGCCACATTCCTCAGCACAGCTCTTGGCCCATGTTAAGTGATTTGGGCATTAAAAAGCCTCCATACGGTTTGTGCACCAGCAAATACCCACAGGCAGCAGATAAACCCTTTGTGTGTCTCGTATTGCCCGGCTTGCTCAGCTCCCCACACTGTGCTGGACACCACTGACCCACCGCCCTCACACCAACAGCAACTCCTGAGCTGGAGGCTGTGTGTCAACATGCACACATGCTTGCCCGCAACTGGGGTGTCACACTAAGTGACACATCTCCCAGGACAAGAGAGGGGTGCAGAGTGTGCTCCTGAGGAGGCAGAGTACGGGAGGGAAGCTCAAAGACCTGTTGCCTGCAGAGCAGCTGCTGCTGCAGCTGGGCTGGACCATGCTCTGCAAACACRGAATCACCAGGGTGAAGGTCTCACTCTGTACACAGAATTGACCACAGAAGATAAAGAAGAGAAAAGGATAGAAAGATTTTATTATCTCAGTGGGAAAAGTGTACAAAAATGAATGGGACAGTATTACTGGGAATAATCCCCAAAAGAAATACAGATGGAGTAGATATACTACAGAGACAGTAACTTATGGGTAGTCTTACATTATGTGAAAAGCCCCCAGTTCAAGACATGGAAACATCCATAGAAAGGAACACCTTGGCTCTCAGGAAATATTGTTTCTCATTATAAACTGATAGTAAAATATCTTCAAGTGTCAGGAAAAATCCAACTAAAACATCCAGAAAAATGAAATGAAAACAGTGATAGCCAATCATGCTGAACAAGCACATTGGCTCCAGTTAAAGGAGCTGTGAATTCAGAAAGGGACAGGCTGACTGAGAACACGGCCTGGTGACCAAAGGAAGGTAGTGGTGAAAATTTTCAGCTTGTACACAACAGTCAAAAGACTGTGAGAGACAGAACCACCTCAAAATCTTTGGTGACACAAAACTCTTAGGCATCTCATAGTTTTGTGTAAACATAGTGTTTGTTGGTATCAGACATTTCGAATGAAGGAGTCTGCAATTGCACAAGCAAGCCCAGCATTTCTGATACTAAGCAATCCAAGGACACTGTGCAGACTCCTGACTTACCAAGACAAATTTCTTCCTGTTTATGGTGCTAAGAATAGCATCCAGCATTGATATCCTCCAGACAAGCCAGGAGTAAAATACAGTGAATTTTCACCATTTTAACTCTATGGTTTGTTCAGGACCTGGGTTAGATTTGTTATTGATGGAAATCAGGCCTAGGTGCATGGACTAGGCCTGAATTAGTCGTGGGCTATCTCCAGGACCACTGTGGATATAAGGGCAGCTTTATTACCTGTAGATGGTGCAAAGCCCACAGTAATAAATTCTTCTGGACCTCATGGAAAGCATGCAGGCAGATCCAAACCATCTTTGCAACGTGCTTCCAGAACCACGTGTTCTGAAGAGTACAGCACAGAGGTTGATGCCAGTGTGTCATCTCAGAGGAGGTTTAGATTGGAGACTAGGCAAAATTTTTTCACCGAAAGATTTGTCCCGCCGTGGCACAGGCTGCCCAGGACAGTGGTAGAGGCCCCATCCCTGGAGGGATTTAAAAGCCGTGTGGTTGTAGCACTTGAGGATGTGAGTCAGTGATGGCCTTGGCAGTGCTAGGTTAACGGTTGTACTCCGTGATCTCTGAGGGCTTTTCCAACCCAAATAATGTGATGATTCTGATTCTATCAGACCTGGGCTAGATCTTCACACAATTTCATATGCAACACTACAGGTAATGTCAGGTAGGTTTTGTTCTGCAACCCTACCTACTTGGGCAAAACCCAGCATCCAGGCAGAACACCAGTCTCTTCAAAAGAAGTGTGGCAAAGTATGATGATACAGTTGTTACAGGACTAAGACTTCTTAGTGCTTTAGCGATTTTCACTGTGTTGATTTTTCAAACAAGAAAAATAATTGGAATAAACCAAGTTGCTTTGCTTACGGGTAGAGCAACAATGATATGCATAAGGAAAACAGAAAAATATAGTACCTGGAATACCTTTAAGCATGCTTGATATGTCTGATATTGTCTAGACTTCAAATTAAGAGTTAATCTTTAAATACACTGGTACAATAAAAAGAATCCCAACAATGGACAAATTACCCTTGTGGTATATACCTAAACTTAGTTTGTGAAAAGTCTTCTACCTAAGAGCTTATCCTGCTCAACTGAATCAGAGCTGAACCCTGGAGTAAAAGTTTGGTAACACTGGTTTGGCATACAGCTGATAACTCTGTCACCAAAGGTTTGAACAAGCCCAGTGAAAGGAAAGTCTTGTGTCAGCTCCAGTGAGCAACTTAACAAACAGGGATGTTCTACAAATCTCTATTCCTTGTGGTATAATCATATGGCACATCTGTTGTGCTATTTATGAAGTTTTAGTAACGCCTGCTTTTATTTATATTTCAGTTCTGAATTTGTATTTGAATGGTATGAGAAACATAATGGAGTTTGGGTTAAAAAAGAAAAACCTGCAGTTAGCTCACACTCCAGCGAGACTGCCCAACACAGACCCTACTCTCGGTACACCGACATCATCAGACATGCCAGGGACCCTGACAGCTCCTCTCAGCCAGAGCTCTGGGGAGCCTTGGGACCTCAGGGCTGGTTTTGAGAGGTCAAAAGGTTACTAAGGAGAAACAATTGGTCGTCAGTAAGCTTCAATTCACTAGGCAGGGTCTGGGACTCCAGTGTAACATTTCTAAGGTTCTGCAAAGAAAAAAATATTAAAAAGCTCAAATCTACCACTCTGTGGTAAAGGAGATTGGGTATAAGATAAGAGGAGAAAAGTATTCATCATTATAGCAGACAGACTCAGGGTGGCCTTGAATTCAGATCTTTTGGGGAAACCCAAATTTATTTTGCAAAATGAAGTTAAGTCTTTTCAACAAACAGCCATTAAACAATTATCCAGCCCAAATAAAAGCAAGTGAAAATATGGAGCTAAATTCCAAACCTGAACTATGTGACCACAGTTTCACTGCAGTCCATGAAATTACAACTGTTTAGTTTACATCTCAAGTTAGACCTAAGTAGTTTTCTTTTTCCAGTTAGATGAAAAATAAAACAATTCTTTTATTCCTTTTGTTTGCTTTTAAATTAATAACGATATTCTAGTGAATTAGGTTTTCTGACATTGAAGGAGACCTTTCTGTTGATGACTTTGCTGGACATATACTATGCAAGGATTATTTTGTGGATAAGAGACTCCGCAAGTTGCAGAAGCCAAAACACGCAAGTGTAAATAATTTTTGACATATGCATTGAACTGATTGCACCAGCTTTTATTATTTTAGTGTCAGAAGTGTCTGGATGCAACTGTGGATTTTTCTGCTCTGTTTATAGGCAGCCCAGACCCAAATTCAGATGAACTAGCCAGCACCAGGTCTCACGCAACACAGTCTGATGAAAAACAAATGTCTACAGAGGTTAAAAAAAAAAAAATTAACCCAGCCATACTACAGTTCTGACTTAGTCATGACACTGTAAAGAAGAAAAGACTGGGCTCCCCTCCTTTTCTCCCTCCACTTCGGCCAACAAAGAACTGCTTGTTTCATTTATTTCCCAGAAAGAAGCATTAGCCTTCCAACAAGGTCAGCAAAAAATGCTGCTTTTCAGTTCTGGTGCATTTTGTTCCAAAAATCTGTGAAGTATTAAAGCAAAAAGTTGCACTATCCCAGTGCACAGAGACTCCTTTATTCAGATTTCTGAGCTGAAAATAGCTATATAGAAATTTCTCAACAGTTTCAACTGTTAAGGTCTGTGATATTCACATTTAACTAATCTTTCCCATCTTCGATGATTTAAGCTTAAAAAACCCCATACAAACAACCTGCAGGTGCAACATCAAAGCTATAATTTAGCAGGAAGTTATTTAAAAGATTAGCAATTTACTCTGCAAGCACTTTTAACAATAAATCAGTAACAACAAATAATGAAGGGGGCTACTCGAGTGGAGAGACAGCTTTAAAGCTAATGACTAATTAATGATGACCATTAAATTTAAAATATTTATTAAATTATTTTCACTTTTGCTTCACGCAATCTTCAGCTTTTGCATTTCATTCACTTTGAAACTATGGAAATGACCCTCCACTCTTGCACTGGCACATGTTTGGATTACTAACCTTGAGGGGAAATGCTTACACCAACAGGAACTTCTTTGTGTCAAAATTAAAAATTACTAGGATTTGAAACAATGCCAACATCCCTCTTGAACACATCAACCTTTTCAGATTTACTAGATAGTCAGTTGCTGGTTTAAAAGTGTGAGTCCTTTGACACATCTGGATTTAATTTACCTGATACTGAAGTTAATTCCTATTACCCATTGTCCTTAAAACATAAATAAATTACTCCATTAGAAATCTGCTTGATAAGTCACTTGTTAGAGGTTTTAATTGCAAACAATCAAAATCCCCTAATTCTTTTGAGAGGTGCATCACAAAACTCTCATTCCCACAGAATGTGCAAGTCCTCTATAATGCTTTCAGCTCTCCTGCAAGTAATCATCAGGAGCAGGTGCCAAGATTATTCATACTGACCCCAAATGAATTGCATTTGCTTCTTTCAGGATATCCAGCAATTAAAAATGACCTGGAACAGGAGGCCTTTTTACCACACAGGTGGTATGAGGGTAAAAACATGTTCCTCTCAGTGTCACACATTTCTAGCCAAATTTCCAGCCAATGCAATCCAAGCCTTGTAAACTCCAGGCCTCCTCATGGACGTTTAGTGAACACTAAAATACATATCGTCTGGTTTTGAACACTTTTGGAGTTTCTGCGTTATCTCCAGAGACTCACTTTGACATAGTAACCAAAACTGCCTTTTACCATCCTTAAACAATAGTAGCTACACTTCTTTTATCATGGCAGGATATGGAAACTTTGGTTCATGTGTTTATTGCTCCTAGACAGGATTTTTGCATTGTTTTATTGGTTGGATTTCCTGGCTGGTTAAAAAAAATGAAAGGAGAGACAAAGTGCTGTAACTCCCACTTGTCCAGACCCAATTGAAGTACCATTAGCAATACAGCTGAAAGCTAAACTTCTTAGATGCATGGATGATTTTCTTTTAAACAACTAGTTGTCAGTGTAAGAGGCTCTTCACAATAAAAATTTCTATTGTGTAATACCCAATGTCCTTCGTCTTAAGAGAACCAGTGAATTAAAAGTGAAAGCCACCCTGCTTGTATCACTTGGGTCATGATATTGACAGAGTACTTTCTAAGGTAAGGTTCTCTTCTTCAGAAGGGAAAATTGAAAATTAAATAGTTCTTCATGTGGACTTTGATATAAGAAGTTAATGTGGTTGAAGTCTCAGGATGAACACATACACTGACACTAAACAAATTAACATCAGGATTTCCACTGTTTTCTGCCTGAACTGATTGATTTATAAAATGGAGATAAATATTACCAGCTTCTGCCAGAGATAAGCCTTGTTATTTTTCTTATACTCTGCATTTACACATAACCTGATCAGGTGAAAGTGGAGGTGTCAAGAGCAAACTAAAGTACACATAGCACCCTTCTCCCTCTGCCAGAAATTCTTCTCTATTCTTAAGCGCGTGCATGCATGTGTGCACGCGCGCGCGCGCGTTACACATTCTGAAACTCCTGCACTCGGTGCTGGTGATAGAGCACCCATTTCCTTCGTGCTACCCGTCTCCTTCCTGATGAACACATGAGAACTACACCAGGACCGTCTCCTTTGTCACAAAGGATTTCTACACCTGAGTGCACAAAGTCCTGAGCTTCTGCTGTGGTCCCACCACTGACCCTGCTTTCAGCGGGAGGCTGGGTTAGAGACCTCACAAGACCGCTTTCCACCTAAGCTAGTCTGTGATGGACACAACCGTGACCTGTGCAAGGCCTCAGCTGTGTGCGGACACTCATCCAGGAAAGAAATCCTTACCTCAGAACAGGCATCTTCACCTTTGTGAGCTCACAACATTGATACTGATCTCCCAGCAACTGTCCCTCCATTCAGTACACCTGAATGAGTCCACAGGTTCTTATTAAACCTCTCTGAGGATATCACTAGCAGAGAACGTATAAACCAGCAGCACAGAGATAAAGTAATACAATGTGCTCCAGATACAGATAGAGTACAGGAACACTGAAAATCTCACTAACTGTAACATTAAGAATATTTATTATTTTTTTCCCCGCAAATGTGCATATTAATTAATTCATTTTGACAGAATATATATTTATGAGTTACTATGTCAGTGTACAAAATTAAGAGTGATCCAGGTACATCTTCTGAAGTAAGCATTACCTGGGTCAACAGATACTATGTATCAACCATCATAATAGAACAGCCCCGGTCAGAAAGGACCTTGAAAGACCATCTTGTCCAAACTTACATGGAAAATAACACATTGCAAGGGAAAAAACAGACAGGGTAATAGAAGATGGGTCAGCTCTAAAACATAAGAGATCCACAGAAATGCAGCTTGCCTCTGTGTTCCAGACCTTGTCAATCCCTCCCTGACAGCCAGGTCAAGAGCAACTACAGCATTTAAAAGCCCTTCTGCCCACCAATCCCATCTCTGTGCACAGTCTGATGACTCACATGAGCTCTCTTGTGTACCAGAAGAGGTAAAACGGGCACACATTTCTGTAATTGGTGGTGCTGGACTGTCCACTGTGACGAAAGACGAAGGCGACAGTGGTGGCCAGGCACTGGGGAGCATCAAGGACATCCCACTTGGCTGGACTTTGGTGGCTTGAGTTAGATCAAGCACCAATTTTAACCACAGTTAAATAAACTGAAAGCCCCTATCCACACCTAAACAAACTCAGGGGCATTTCGAAAAGTGGCAGAGTGCTCAAAAACTCTCAAACCACCAGACTCTGGGCACTGCTTAACACACATCTCAGTCACTCACATAGGATGCAGAGTAACTGTACCTTGCAGCCTACAACTGCTATTTGCTCCAAGGCCCAAATCCCGCATCCAACTGTGCCACAGGGTGGGCCAGAAGTCTTCTGAGGTTTTTTGCAGATAGTATGTTCTTTTTGTATGAGCTTTTTAAGGAACTCACGTATAAATTCAAGCTAATTTATACAGAAAACATAAATACTATTAGAGATGTTTATTATTTTATGTCAAAGTACATTGCAAACTGTTAAATTTGGAAAACATTTAAATGAAGACTGGATTGTGCTTACCCACTGGATGAAGAGTACAATCACAAAAGAAATCTCTTTAAAAGAGCTTGAAGGGAGAAAGATGGAAATAACAATGGTTTTGAGTGTTGCATAAAGTAGAATAGAGAAAGACTACAAAACAAGTAGCATTTAATTGAAAAAATGTTGCAAAAGAAACTTCTGTAAGGATCTAATTTTTCCCCTAAATCTTGCTACACATAGCTCAAAATCATCCTCCACAATCCTTTTACACCAGGGAGTGCCATGAAGGCAGAAAGGCATGTGTAGCTCAGACTCAGGCACTCCTGCGGGAGGCCTTTGGTCAGGCAGCAGTGTGACCCTTAGCTTGGTGCACTGCAATTGCTCTCTCCTTCCTCTCAGGCACAGGGAGTCCCTGCAGATTGGTCTCCTTGTTGAGGGACCTGGGCCTGACGACTAAAACAAGGGTGTAGAGTAACCCCTCATTCCACATACAGCCCTTGATTCTACTGCAATAATTGATTGGCAATAGATAGTTAATACCTTATCAATCAGCTGAAAAAGATTCTGTTTCAGAATGTACAGAAAATTAAGATCTGTGCAGAATCAGCATCAGAGTAAATGCCATTTTTTAAGTCCTTATGAAGACACAGAAATACAGTGTTTTTCTGCTTGTCTTCAGTCAGGGGCTGATCATTTTCCTTTTTGCTTCCAACAACAAAACATACACTGAAAAGATTCCTATTAATGCTGTCCTTTCCTTAGTATATACATCTACAAATCATCTTAGAAGAATAACGATGGTAAAATGTTAAGAAAAAGCAGACTGAACAAGTCTAAATGTATGTTAACCTGCAAGAATATGCTTTCAATCTCTGTGACAAATTTCCCTTTTCATTCATGAAATGTCACTGAATTTAGAGGTGGTGTGTGAGCACAGAAACTTGCCTAGCATATATTACTTTTCTGTAAATTTAACAAAATGCATCAAAGGAAAAGATACCTTCTGATGCCTTTGTTCTATAACATTAAAGAGGCAGCACTTTAAGTGTTAGTCTGAAAACTAACACTAATGAAGTGTGTACCCGTCGGGACCCTGAGATTAAATAATTATAACCTTATTATAACAGTAACCTCCACATGTACCTTGATGTATAGCTCATAAATAGACAACATAAAACCATAGTAAGAAAAAAGGTAGAAAAATACAGCAGATTTTTTAAGGTATGACTACTAACTTCAACCAACTTTCACTATGTGCTTCTGTATGCCTCCAGCACAGGCATACTATGATTTGGTATCATTTAGTCACACTCTGTGCTTTGATAAAATGTTTACAAGTGCCTTTGTACAATTCCCAGCAAATATTGCTGAAAGGAGTTTATAAACCAAAGCGACATGCTGCACAAAACAGACCATATTTTCCTCCTCTTCATAAGAAGTACAACAAGGAAAACACACGTGTTAGTAATTGGAAGTGCAGACCAGTGCGCAGACCTGAAATACTTAAATCCTTTTCTTTCAAGTGGCACATCTTCAAAAGAAAAACTTCTTTTAATTCTTACAGCACCGAAAAAAATGCTAAGGCAAAAGACAGATGCACAGATTTCATTTGCTGCAAAGTCACAAAATCAGGGCCAGAAGAGTGGCATCACTGGATATCCAGTTCCTACTTCTCCTCTGATGTCTGTGAGATGTTGGCACTATCACTTCTGGCTCAGAGGTATGACTGCCAGGCCAGCACTGCTCACTGCAGCGGTGGAGCAGACCCAGGAACGTGGGTTTTAGCAGTTACACTGCTGGCAGCACAGAGGAGCAGAAAGGCCCTTCCTTTTGGCTACAGCAATTTGAAACCAGATAAATTCTACTTTAGTACTGGAAATGGCAGTCACATGTATTTTAAAATGCCACGTGAAGTACTCAGAGGCTGCAGTGTTCTGTTCAGATTATTGCAATCTTTCTGTGTAATTTCTGTGTGCGTATATACATGCATATACACACAGTTTCTAGATTAAATCTTATAAGATACATATTTTAATAAAATAGTGTCACAGTTAGTGTGCCTTTGAAAGCCACCAAAATGAGAAAAAGTTCACCAAGACATATTGACGGAATGTCTTCTTGATTAAATAAATATGGACACTGTGTAGATTTTGTACTATTTCTAGGGGGACATTCAATCACACATCTGAACCACTATGTCAAGAACTGCATAAATACCTACCAAAAAGTAGATCCTCATCATACATATATATGTGAAGAGTACAGAATGAAATACAGACTGTATTTGATGGGACAGATTTTGAAGTCTGTGAAAATACCCTTCTTGGGCACCTGAAGTACCTTCAAGAACAGACTCTTCAATAGGTATAGACTTTTACTTCTAATCCTTTGTATCTCAAGAAAAACCCTCCTCTAAAACTCAGTATACATGTGTTTCAGTAGAGGATTTGGCTTTAACTCACTACCACTAACAAACTGAGGGGAAAAGCATACACTGTCCTGATTTATGGCACCGCTGTTTTTTAACTASGGACAATGTAACAGATGTCAACATAAGCGGAGAAGTTGGTATGAACAAAAAGCCTGCTGTCTTATTCTTACCTCTTGGCCATTCCAGCACTGCTATAAACAGACTGACCCACCTGCAGCTGTGGTTTGAAGCCACAGCAGGGCAATTTTTAGTTTTACCATGTGCTACGACACTGCAGATACACTAACCTTTCAGATTTTACTCAGGTTTCTTCGGAAGATACCCACTCTCACATGATGATTTGCTACTGCCCACTAAATCATGTAACATAACCAACACTCTTACTGCATATATGCAAGCAGGGCAATTGTTGAGAGAAAGATAAAAGAAAGAACTCAAATTAATTACCTCAGAGGTCAGCCTAGGTGTTTCTTATAAATTTAAGACAAAAGGAAATATTGCACTACTTCCATTGGTAACCACTAGGAGACAAATGTTCACCATTTTCTTGGCATGTGAGAACTACACTGCAAGTGTACAATCAAGAAAGTATGAGATCAACTTACCAAAAATTAACCAGAACAAGAATCTGCTCTGTTTTTAAGTCTGCCTATTTGACATAGTTTTGCAATCTTGAGCCTTTAAGCTCACCTGTTCTCATTTTCTTGAAGAGCACAAAAGTTAAAGCTCCAGAAGTGAAGTATTAGGGATTATTTGTAATTCTCAATTATACATGAATATACATGACATATACACAATAGATGTCTCTCCTATCTCTTTTGTGTTTTCAGCAGAGGGATGCCATCCAGTACTCACTGAGATTTGGCTGAGACATTGCCATGGACCTCTGAGGCACCGGTGTGGACGTGGCTGCAGGATGGTGGCTAACAGGATTCAGCAGCTGGTTCATAGGTTTTCGAGGATCTTGCCATGTTGTAATTTTTTCTATGTGACTGAAAAAGAAAAGATACAAGCTTAACACAAAAAACCCGATATACTATATAAACRGTTAAGCCTAATGTCAAGAAAGTCATATTTGCTTTTCTTATTTCACATGTCTGCCCTTGTCATCTCACCCTAACCGACTTGAAATTATCTATCATCTGGTCATTTATTTTTTCTTCTGATCTTCTGACGCTGCTGTTCTAACTACTTTTGCCCTACTGTTGAATAATTACTTTTCCTTGAAAAATTGGTGAATTCTATTGTGATATTGAAAATCTGTAATACACACTCATTTTACAGATTATTTAATTGTCTGAAAGTTGTTTACTCTTGTCCTACCAGTCTTTTTCTACATACTCAATATATGGCCATTCCTTACTCAGGAATAGTCATTTTGCTGAGTGTTGAAAAGTGTTTGTCTTGCCAGATCCAACTGCTTTGTTGCTTTCCACATCATGACAACTAGTCTGTCTGTATGTCTCCAAGAATGCCACAATATATTCCCACTACCAAACCAGAAAGATTACAGCCTCATGACTCACGTGTAATCACCAATTTCTCTGCAAAGGCACTAAGAGCTTTTATTGCAATGTAGTCAACAATATACCTACCATTGCGGTATGCAAACTCTCATGTACATGTATTACTCTGAAAACAATGGACTCGTGCATGAATCCACATAAATTTTGCAGTGAGATGACTATAACAATGATCGCTGTAAAATATTTTTGGCCACAGAATTCAGTGGTGAAACAACTGTAGTTTTGTTGCAACTGAAAGTTTACACTGATATGAATCTGTTTTGTAAGTAACTTAATAGGACAAGCATTTTAAGGATGAACATGTAACTCTATTTGAAACAAGAAATGGAAAAGGAACTATGTTAAAGCAATCAATAGTCTGGCATCTATCAAGGGATTGCCTGGCTCCAAGCCCAACCAACCAGCCAGGTTACTGTCTGTACTTGAGTGGGTTCTCCTCTATTAGTTTTTTGTTACGAAGAGATAACTCTTTAAGAAGAATACATAAAGAAGGAGAAAAACTTAAGCATTTTGTGTCTGAACAACCATTTCGATCCAACTTTCATAAAAGCACATCTAAAATCTTTACTGAGCTAGGTCTTGAACTTGTCATTGCTTTTGCTGACACTAGTGGCATGGCCACGACAGCTGTCACCACTCCACACGCAGCTGATCACTAGAACTATTTCACAAGCAAGTTTCAGTCTATATTGTGATGTACATCTCAGGTATTACTAAAAATAATGTGAATTACAAGCAGAGGGGAAAAAAAGAACCTAGACCATTTTCTAAAGAACAGAAAAATGTGACACTGTCTTTATGTAGTCTGTAGCCATTATCTTTTCCTAATATTTTACACTTGATGTACAATTCCCAAACTCAAACTGAAGGTCACACTTTCACATCAATGTTACTCAGCCTCTAAGCTGCTGAGTCACTTCCTTTCTTCACATCTTCTAGAGTATTTGTTAGTATTCACAATGAAACCACTAACCATTGCTTCTCCCTAGCATTAAAACACTTCATTCTCCCCTCATTGTAAATCCTTATTATATTTTCACTTTTCTTCTTTTTACTCTCACATTTCAAGTATAAGAATTCTTGCATACAGTACATGAACTCAAAAAGCCTCAAACTTTAACAATCTTGCCTCATCTATAATATTGAAATAAAGAGAACTATGTAGATAAGTAAGGAACTTTTATGACTTGCTTTTATAAGATTCTTGTTTGAGGCATATTCAAACATATGACAAAGCAGCCCCAAAATCCATACTAAAATTCTCACTTTGAAGTTTTTCATAAGCAATTTTTGCATCTCTTATTATTATAAATCCTAATATCAGAGCGGGCCATTTCTCAACAATTTCTTCATTCATAAACAAGCAGGACAGGAAAGCAGAGACATTCATTTTAGCATCTGTTTCTGCATCACAGGTGACACTGATGGGGGTCTTCACAGGCAAACAAGAAGTTTCTGCGTTCCCAACAAAATCTAGGGAAGTTAAATATTTACAACTCAAATGAGATACACAAGAATCCGACAAATGGGACACAGAACACGCTACAATAACTGCCGCTCCAAGCTCCCCACATCATGACATTCCCACCCATAAAGTCCTGTGGTGCTCCAATTCAGCAAGTGGCAAATTGTATCCCAATGGTGGACCCTCATTAGAGAAAAATTAAACCAAAGCTCAGATCTAAACAGCTGAGTATTCTACTAGGACTTCATGATTCTGTTCCACCTGTCGTACCTTAGGCTTTTGTTAAATGCCTCCTGTTTGGGTGTCTGCCTCCTGCTTTGAAATGTCAATGTTCTTCTGAATTTGTGCTGCTGCCATGTCCCACATTTTTTAACTGCAAGGCTCTAATCCCCAACTTCCACTGCAGCCGTGCCAAGACATCTCAGTGAGTTTAAATTAGCAAGTAGCAGCATGAAGGACACCAACTCTCTTTCTGCTTGTACTCACTCCAACAACAAATGTATCTCAGTGGGTTCTATTTTCAGACCTTTTTTTTTTTTTTTCTGGTATTAGGAAATTCAGAGCTACTCATCCAAAAAGGTTTTAGAGAAGAACAAACAGATTATTCTGTAAGTGAACTGTCCCCTGAAATAACACAAACACAGAGTTTGGCTAACAGTGTCGAGCTTTTTTGGGGTCCTTTATCAGGGCTTAGACACAGGGACTGAGTGTGGATTTTGCGACTGAGCCACATCAAAGTGAAGCTGCTGCTGAGCGGGAAGCCAGTGACTCACCAGCACCCACTGCCCTCGCGCTCTGACTCATGAGCCACTCCAAGGGAGCCACGCTCGCACTGCCTTGGAGCACCTCCAGCCGTCCGCTTCCGGCTGCACCGCCAAAGCCAAACATTGGGAAATCTGTTTACATCTCCTAGAGCAGAGCCAAAGCATTGCCCAACCTTTTCTCTGTCCCTTTGCTCCCTGTAAACAAAAACAGCACAGAAAGGAAGTGTATCGGAAGTCAGAGGCCATTCACAGTGCTCTGACACTGTGTGATGTGGCAGATAGGCCTTCATACAGATGGAAAGTTTTTTAAATTTAAGAAAATTACTTCGGGGTCACAACATCCCAGTCTATTGTCTGAGCTTGCTCAGGGTACTGCAGTGCAATTTCTGGTAAAACTACAGGCAGAGCCAAGCCCCACACTATTCCAGTAACCACCACCATGCAGGAGACAGCAATAAAAGGGGAACTGTGTATAAGCTCACAGAATCTTGGGCATCTGTAGAAGTCTAGTATCATCTACATCTTAAAAACCTTAGCTCTAGTATTCTTTTTCATGTGATCTTTGTGTCTTACAGTCACAGGTGAGGAAAACTTAAGACATGAATGGGAATGATTTTTAGCTTTAGAAACAATTACCCTATGTGCATATGTCCAATTCTCACAGAAATTAATGGAATTTGTATGTATATATGACACTACACTATCAAACCACGCTAAAAAAGAAAACCCAGGAAAGGTCTCTCAAGGTCCTTCTATTGGATTTGCATGGCCTGGTTTTGGTAGTTGGGGGGGCTACAGGAGTGGCTTCTGTGAGAAGCCGCTAGAAGCTTCCTCTGTGTCCAGCAGAGCCATTCCCKGGTGGTTCCAAAGATGGACGTGCTGCTGGTCAAGGCTGGGCCAACTAGAAATGGTGGTAACGCCTCTGTGGTAGCACATTTAAAAAGAAAGAAAAAAAGGTTATGGGGCAGTTGTAATTGCAGCTAGAGAAGAGCAGGGTGAGAACATGTGAGAGGAACAACTCCGCAGACACCAAGGTCAGGGGAGGAGGTGCTCCAGGCACCAGAGTCAAGATTTCCCTGTGGCCCATAGTGAAGACCATGGTGAGGCAGCTGTGCCCCAGCAGCCCAGGGAGGTCCACAGGGATGCCGAGATCCACCTGTAGCCCCTGGAGGAGCCCATGCCAGAGCAGGGGGATGCCTGAGAGGAGGCTGTGACCCCATGGGAGGCCTGTGGAGAGGGGAACCCACGCTGGAGCACTCTGTCCTTAAAGGACTGACCCCTTGTCAGAGTGAACCATGATGCAGTAGTTTAAGGAGGACTGTTGCCTGTGGGGTGGACTCACATTGCAGCAGCTTGCAGAGAGCTGTTGCTCGTGAGATGGACTCATGTCAGAGAAGTTCACGGAGAACTGTCTCCTGTGGGAAGCACCCCACAGTGCAGCAGGGGAAGGACTCCTCTCTGTGAGCAGCAGGAGAAGCCATGGATGATGAACTGATCATAAACCCCACTCCGTCTTCTTGCGCCGCTGGGGTAGGAGGTAGAGCTGGGAAGGAGGGAGGGTGGGGGGAAGGTGTTTTTAAGGGTTTATTTTACTTTTCGTAAATTCAATTCATATCTCTAGTTAGAGCCTCTTTTGCCCACAATGGTATTTGATGAGTGATCTCTCTGGTCCTTATCTCAACCCATGAACCCTTCATTAAATYTTCCCTCCCCTGTTCAGCTGCAGACAGGAGTGAGAGAGAGGCTTTGGTGGGTGCCGGGCATCTGGCCAGCATCAACCCACTACAGTCCTTCACTATAAGGGATCTTTTACATTGTACAAGTGAATAAGCACAAAAGGAAAGACCGCAGAACCAATACCCTTTGTCATTAAACAGGGAATTCAAAAAGCATTGCTAGAATCCAAAGAAATGAAATCTACTTAGTACAGTCTTAATTTATTTTAAAAAAATAATAAGTAACAAGATTCCAGTTCACCTACGGAAAAAAAAATCTCGTGAAGTGACTTTCAGAAGTATGATTTCACCTCTTTAAGGTGAGCAAAAAAACCCATGTGCACAAGTACTTAGTTCTGTGTAACAATTAGGAAAAAAATTACTGTCCATACAAAAATAATCTTTTTTTCTCATGAAAGCCTTTGATCTCAATTCCCTCAAACACTTTTATTTCCAGGCCTAGTGTCTGTTCCTAGGAAACTTCAGTAGGAGAAAGATGAGATCCACTCATATAGAAAAATAAAAACACTGGGGCAAAAAATTAACCACAAATTAATATTTTTAAATGCTTACCAGCAGTAGTTACATTTATTGGCACATTTAGAGACCTCCAAACCCACTGATCACTATGGAAACACCACCTCCTGCCTAAGGATTGCGACAGTGCCACTGTCATACCTCCATGAGTGCCTTGCCTTAAGGTGGTGAGTTTGGCCAAGGGTGGGACCAGGAATCTCTGAAGGGGATCAAGAGGATCAAGGAAAGGCTATAATTAGGCGGTACTTCACGGCAGCTTATGGCAGCTGTTGGAACTGGTGGGAGGACTGGCTGGGGGGGTGCCACAACTACCAACTGTTGCCAGAATGTACACAGCCTGTCAGCCTCACCCCATCCCTGTCCCACCAAGGTCAACTTGTACCAGCACCTGCCAGTTCTGCAGACCTTGGGATGGACTTCTGTTACTGTCATCTTTCTAATCCTAAAAGAGGGAGGAATTTATTGTTCAATAGAAAACAGCAGGTGAGAAACATTTTAGATTACTTCTAATAAAAAAAACCTGTGCTATGTGGTCTCTTGGATATTGAAAGAGACTTTGTGAATGCTTCTTGCTAAGAATCCTTCATTAAGCACTCTTCTTGATGATTAGCAAAATATTTCTTTGCAGATATTCTGTCTTCTCCAGGGCTATTATATGCACAAAAGAAAGGCAGGACGAGGTCCAACAGCTGCATAACACACTGTTCTGTCCTTAGATGCAGTTGGATGTCTTCCTTTGCTATCCTGCTTTTCCCCTTCTCGCACCATAGACTGGAAAATTTCAAGAGCCAAGTTCTGCTCTCATCACAATATGAAAATACTGTACAAAAAATACAGCACCAAGCCCTAATGTCACACATTCACCTGTGCATTTGATAACTGTAACTCATTAAGCAGACTGCAGCAGTCCCCATGATGTAGGAGCTACCTTCAAACATGTAAGAGACACTCACTTCTCTTACAAATGCTTGAAAATCATCCAATTTCAGTAGGACAGCCCAATTTTTATAGCTTGTCACTTGTTTACAGTTCTGTTAAATGCAAACTTAAGTGGAAATGGGACCGACTTAAATTATGATCTGAATCACATCCTGCTAAAGACAATAAGCTTCACTCTGGCATGAGCCCACACACAAAATGTTTGGAGAAAATCCTTGATTGGCATCAACAGTTTACATGCCAGACTGTGCAGACAAAGCATCAATGTCATTAGGCTGGCAGTTGTCTCAGACTTTTTTTTCAGCTTATGTTCACATTACACACAAAAAAAAAAGGAATGTGGAAAGTTTAACACAATGAACATAGCTAACTCAGTGCTAGCTTCTCTTGGTTCTCTTGTGGTTGTGCATTGTGATACCACAGTTAATTATCTAATCACACACTTTTTCCAGAGAGCACCTGCATTACTCACTAAGTGCATTTCACTATTCAAAGGCTCCGTTTCTAATGTGTTATGAAGCATTTTGTTTAACTAACATGCAGCTTCATCCCATACCTCTGCAAAATTTTCAAACTCCATTCTAGTGACAAGTGTAATAAACTATCTTTAAAAGATAATGAGAAAATCATCACAGTGCAGCTTCAGACATCTCCATTCAGTTTTGCAATGCTGTCCCCATTCTACAGATCAGGGATACAGCATATTTAGCAGTATCCAGTGTTTACAGGGAGTACGTTGAAATATCTAGGTTCTGACCTGACAAAATAGGTATTGCTTTTGTGTTCAAAACACAGCTTCCAGTGATGTCAGCTACCATTATGAGTATCTGGCATATTATAAATCATGGGGAAGCATAGGGGAGGTTAGTGTAGGTTGGGGGGGTTCTTGCATAAATCCTTTCATGCAATTATATGGAGATAAAAATCCACTTTTTTCCAGCAAGCACTAAAACAGATGAACAGAAGATGAAGGATTAGGGCCTTTCTTAAGGCTATCTTGTGAAGATACAATAATTCACAAAAATATTTTTAGCAAATAATGGGTAAACATGGCATACCTAACAGACAATATTCACATCATTCTCTCGCAGTTTTATCACCTGTAACAACCATATTAAAAATGAATCCTATCTGCAGAACACGCATTTCTCCATTAGCCTGACATTTTCCAATATCATATAAAGGAAAGCTGATACAGTCAGTTCTTTTCCAGGTACGCAAAGAAGAATGCTATTACCTTCTTTCTCATATGCACAAGTGGAAAGTACATTTATTTTTAGAAGGGTCCCATCTCCTTTAAAAAGACATAAGAGAAATAATGGGTTCTTTTAAAGACAGCCTAGTGATGATGCTACACAAGAACCCAGACAGGGTAATTTAGACTACTGGTGTCCATCTAATCAGCTAAGGATAGACATCAAGTGTCTGGTACTGGCCTGTGGGCTGGGGGCATTTGGTACAGAGTGCTGGTCAACTTGATAAATGGGCAAGATGTTCCTTTTGTAGGACAATACTTTGAAGCGGGAAAATCAGATAGCTACAGCATAGTTCCTGCTATTTAGCACAGGTGCCTTGACATATTGGCTTCTTGATGTTTCCAAATGTCTGGGGCAGATCAAAGGGCACTTGGGCTGTTACGAATAAAATAAAACCAGGTTTAAAGTCTCTTCTATTTTTCTGCATTCTAAATCACAAATGATACATGAGGTAGTTTAAGGTCCCAATTGAATCCTCGTAGATTGTACTACAGCCCACAAGGAGGCAGCTTGCCCTTGGCTCCATGGCCACAGCAGTGCCACAGGGCAGCTGCTCTTGCCAACAGCCTGCACTGCCAAGGCGATAAGGATGGACGCTTGGTCAACTTGTCGAACCTGCAGAAACAAACCTTTCTGATTGTTTCAGCTAGATTAAAAGACTGATCTGCCAGAGCCTGCGGCCTCATGTGAGTCAAAAAACAGAGAAAAAAATTTGGAAAGAGGAGAACAGGGCCAGGCCACTGCTCTCAGCAGTGCCCTGCAGCCAGGACAGTATCAACTGTGAGATAGCTGGGACGGCATCAGCCTATTTCATAGTCAGTTCTGGTCTTGTGATTTCTGACAGGGGAGCGAAGAATGGGAGAGATTAACAAAAATCTACAGTAGTATTTTCATTTTACACCAAAATCAGACATCAAAAGACACATGTTGTACTAGGCTTTCAGTAAGAACTTCTCTCTCTGAAAAGGAAAAATTTTGGCTATTCTTCAGGCACTTCCAAAGCACTTGCTGGCACTCCAGAGTGACCTGGTGGAGCCACTCTGTGTCCACAGCTGTTGCAAAGCACTCAAGATGCCCCCATGGACACCTCGAAACAACTGGTGGCTCAGCCACAACAGCTGCCTCAGCAATTTATATGCTGACATTACTCACTGTTAATCAGGAAAGCACAAAATTTTGCCTTATTCGAAGCCAAAAGGTTCATAATATTTTGCAAAAATCATGCATGCAGTATATACATGTGAAATGAAAATACCTATTAGGTGGAAGAGCTTAAACCTGCATGCTCCTGATTCCATTTCTGCTGATCAATAGTTGGAAATAATAAAAATATATCATTCCTTAAAATCACTAAAAGCACACAAACATAAAATCCAGTATCTCTCAATCACTCCTCCTTTAGAATGCAGAAATTAGTAACATTCAATAGTTCAGCCACTCGTTACTGTGGGAGTTCAAGTGACACTCTACAGTACTCCAACTCACAGGTTTAGCTAATGAAATTCACGGCACTCGCTTTTTCAGACACCGATAATGTTTCATGAAAATTTCATGAAGCTTTAACAAGGAGCCACAATGTAATTATTAAACTGATTGAACCATGGACTTTGTTCTCCCACTGCATGGTCATCATCATCTCCAAACTTGAAGTTGGAACATTACATCTGTATTTGAATATTTATTACGCTATGCTAAGTAACTTCTTCAGTGAAAAGAGTTACTCTTTTCCTGAATTAGTTTCAGCATAATTTGCTGCTGTGAAGAGAACTTTGAGAATGTCCCGCTAAGCTCCCCTGTAACTGACCGATTCCATTGTTGGTGTACATGGAAGCCTTAAAAAACATTAAAATAGTTATACAAATGGAAACAAAACACCCTTTGAGTTCTATTGACAACTTAACCTTTAGAATTTGGATGAAATCCCAATTCTTAAGAAAAACAAAAAAAAGGTACTGAATGAAGCTATTATATAGAACATGCTTATGGGTTTTTTTAATATACGGAATACATAATAGCATTAATGCATTTGTTTACTTGATGAGTGCCTGTAGCACTCATATTTAAAGAGACATATTAATGATTTTATTAAAACCATGTTGATTTTATTTTGGGGAAAATGTAGCAATCTGAAGACAAAGTATTCCTTTGTGAGAGACACATGACCTTTTCAGATTCATGCAGTTTCTGAAATTGTTAAACAGAATGAAAGGTAACTGTCCTCTATATGAGCTAGAGGGCTATCATCAGGTTTTGTTGTGAATGCCTGTGTTTACCAATATAAAAGCCATGTCAAAAAGGACCATATTTATGAACAATTAGGGTTTGCATACATAAAATATAAAATGATGCTGTCTTGTAACAAGAATGGGAGAAGTGGTCCAACCTAATAAACACTCTTTGACTACCAAGATGGCATTTCTACACAAACTGTTATAATTTTAACATATTCTGCATTCTAGTAAAAAACCAATACATAAACAAACAAGAACTGCTGCTTCAATTATGCAGAGTCCCCTTATAGGGACACAATGAAAATCTTCCCCAGGCCAGAACGGGTGGTAGGATAGAAAAACAACCCAGAGGAAATCAGGACAAAAAATCCCTTTGAAGTTATAGAAAAAATATCTAAAGTGGTATTCCACTGCACTGGCCAGAGGCAGAGAAATGTATGACTCTGCAGAATTTAGTCCCAGAATTCTCCTCTGCAGTCTAGATTTTTATTTCGTGCTTTGCTTTCTGTCAGAAAATCACCATTAATGTTTCCAGGGCATTGTGCATTTTGGCATGCACATTAACAACAACAATAAAAAAAGCATTTTTTTTTTCTAGTACTGGTGCCTTTTTGATCAGAGAATTTAGAGGCCTGAATTATCTTAATACCAATAAAACTCTATTTGTGCTATTTAACTAACAATTATGCACTGTTTTCTCATTGTAATTTGGAGAATAACTTGTCAAGAGCTTCAGATCATTCCAATATATTCAAGTACACTTTCGTAAAAGGTTTTTGTTGCAGAAATAAAACTATTTTCTACTCCCTAAGTAGGCCCATCTGCAATCCTGCCTACCTACTGGTTTTGAAATCTTGCAGAAAACAGCATTTCTTCAAAAGACAACAAAATGGTGTTACCACAGTCTCTAGAATTTCTTTCCACAAATGCACAGCGGTTGTTCTAACTTTTTCCTGTGAGAAGCTTTTGAACTGCTTGGTCAGGGTTTCCAAACAATAACATGGATTGGCTTGAGGAATAGCTTTCCCAAAGAGACAATTCTCGTTCACTAGAAACTGAACACTCTGGCTCAAAATACACACACTTGTGCAAAGAAGTTCCTGGTACTGCAGCTTGCAGACAGAGATCATTCTCACAAACTCAGCTTTCAGGTCAGTACATTTATTAAGCTCCAAAAAGTTCAAAATAACTTCTGTTCTCTGAACTTCACAGGCAGCAATCTTTATATTTTAATATGAATGCCAGTGGCTACAGCACAACAGACACGCAGAGCCAAACTAGTCACTAAAATATTTTGTTGGTTTTTTTCCTCCAAGACTCAAATCCCTAACTCTTCAGACCAAGATTTACATCTTGTAAATAAGACTTTAGTTTGCCAAAGAGCAAATGCAAAAGTATTTTCTCCTATGATTTAGTTACAACACAAACAACTAAAAATAATGTTTAGGCAACAAATTTCATTCAATATATCACAGACATAACTATTTAGATGAATAAAATTACTTTGGATCTACATTTATCTACCACAATAGTGGTTATGAGGTAGCTAGAATTATTTAAAATATCAAGCCACTCAAATCTCTCAGTATTTTAGAAAATAATTTGTTATTGAAATATCAGCAGGAACAACTTTGTGACTGGTACCCATACTGAAGTTTTATTCACTTGCCCATGATTCAATGTGTCACACTTCTATTTTTATCAGACCACAAATTCTGGTTTTTGGTCCCTGCTATCCTTTCAAGTGTTATATAGTGCAGAATAATCACAGAATCATAAGAACCATTGTTTCAAACCTATGTGTTTAAAGTTAAATAAACACTATAAATTTCTTTTATCATGTGCAGTATATACATAAGCACATRGACACGTGGTTACTTGATGGAGTTGTATTGCCCAAGCTTTTCTGCAAGGTCTGAGAACCCTTCCACACAGGGTCTCTGCTGACCCACCTGCGAGTCAGTGGCAACTGGTGACATTCTTGCAGACAACAAAGGGTGCGCGAATCCATACCTATTTAAAAAACAGCCAACCAAGCTGCTTGTCATTCCCCCCCAGCCCCAACCCTACAAATCCAAAACTTTTAGATCTCATTCACACAACGGAAAAAAGGCTCCAGACACCACAGGCAGAGAGAGTGACTATCAGGATGCCTTTGACATTTCCTCTGTAAAATAAATTCAAAGGGAGAAAATCTGCTTCACTTAAACGAATGCTGAGACAACCATGACCTTGAATGCATCAGGACTTAACTTACTTCCTCCATTTGGACCATTTAATCACCACTGAGAATACAGTAAGCACAACCGACAATTCAGGAGACACGCAATTTTTAACAGACAAAAGGTAGAACAGAATGTTGCCCTCTTCATAAGTCCTCAGAAGGTGAGGAAAGAAAGCAATCAACCAAAGTCAACTGCTGGAGCTAAGGGATGTGGAGCACAGCTCTTTCCTCTTCCCTGTAAAATTAAGAAATCCGTTAGGACTTCCAATATTCACACACCCCTCACTTTCAGGGCTCGAAGAAATTTCAGATGGATTCTATGCAAATAATGACAAAAACCCATCTTTCATCAACATCAGCATCTTCTCTACTATACCCTACTACCCTCATAACATGGGAACATTTCCATGGTTTCAATCTCTTACATGGCATATGCACATGAGAAAAATCCCATCACTTCTTCCAGTGAATTGACTCACAGGAAACAGATTTAAATTGGTCCAGTTTCTACAAGAATCTGTGGGCTTACCTGCTTTTATTACCCCCTTAGTTTTAATTTTAAAGGTGAGCTTAGAATATTAAAAAAAAGGTCTAATAAATAAATGGTTCTTTTCACAGTCAGCACTAGTTATCCACTGCCCTCTGCTCACCCAACTTCAATGAGTTACGTGCTGCGAGGGCCTCTGTACCTCATTCCACTAGACAAAAATGGGATCAGGTTATAAATAACTTCTTCAGAAGTTTCTTACAAAACTCTGACTCCCAGCATATTGGTTCCAGCTCTTCAGAAAGTTTTAGTATCCAAAGGTCGGGAGATGTCATACTTGGATTATTTTTTCTTTATGATTCATGGTGGAGGTGATTAGCTAGCAGATGAGTTTTTCTTGGACCCTATTTCTACCTTCCGTACGAGCTGATTAGTTCCCATGGAAGAAAAGGCAGGACAAATAACCACACTAATCGCCAGAGTTCAGAAAGTTGACCTTTTACAATCTCAAAACTACTGTGTATCCAGGAAATCCTGCCAGTCACTGTTTGCAAATGGTTGGGAAATGTGATCATTTGCCATGAAAAACAGATGAAAAGCAGGAGCTGGTTAAAACACCAAGTCTTTCCTCAAACAAAACCTTTCCAAAATAAAGAAACAATGTCTCACAGTTGACAGGTGACCTCAGCTGAGGAAGGGTGACGGTTCTGCACTAGTGCTCTCTGTACTAGTGTTCTCTGTACTTGAGAATTTAAAAATGAGACCAGAATTTCAAATAAGATTTAGCTGAACATAAGGAATTTCTGTCATTTCTGACATTGTAGTAATATTCCAATCAAACACAGCCTATTTCAAAAGAAATCTTTTTAAGTACAAATGTCGACAAGCAAGGCTATGCTTCCCTTTAACTGAGAATAATGTATAAAAATATCAGATGTTTAGCAATGTAGGTGCATCTTACTGATTTCTAATGGGATGCAAGGAGCACGTTTGAGGATTATTGGCATGAGCAGAGATGTATTCAAAAGGAATAATGGTGTGAAATGGAGGCAGCACAAATTAACGACATTATTAGCAAATCAGACAGTCCCTAAACCTATTTATTTAGTAATGCAAGAGAGTGACTAGGTTAACTACCCTCAGAAAACGTGTGGTTTGTTTAATATTAAAATGTATCATAGCTACAAAAAATTGCTGACATTGACTGAAAAACATGATTAAAAAGGCAGTGTCATAAATGCTGTAAAATTTCCTAATACACCATTTCAAATCTGGTACCTAAAATCTATTTTTTAAAATCTGGTAGGAATGAAGTATTTCAGACCAGCTTCTTACCTGGAAAACAGTCTCCCTGTATTTCAACTGGACTTCTTATTAAATAAATGCAGAAATATTTCACAGAAAAATACAATATCCTGAGTTGGAAAGACACACAAGGATCATCCAATCCAACTCCTGACTCCACCCAGGGCAACTTAAAAGTTAAACCAGCTATCTGAGAGTCATCCAAACTCTTTTTGACCAACAATGGGCTTGGGCCACTTCCCTGGGTGTCTGCCCATCCTCTCAGTGAAGAGCTTTTCGCTGGTATCCAGTCTGAGCTTCCCCGACAGAGCTTTCAGGCAACCCCTTGTGTCCTGTCCCCAGGGGATGGGGAGAAGAACCCTGCAGCTCCCTCTGCTCCTCCCATGAAGAAGCCACAGACAGCATGAGGTCAACCCTCAGCCTTCTCCTCTCCAAGCTGCACAAATCCAGTACCTCTGCCCTCCTTTACAATTTCACATCATAAATATTTTGCTGAACTGTATTTTATTATTATTCAAAGCCTTAAAATCCTTTATGGTCTTTAAAAAGAGGCCAAAGACTTTGTAGTATCCAAATTCAGAGAAACAGTCAGTGAAAATGAACCCCTCACCAAAAATAAACCACTAGAAGGCAAAAGAAACTTTGTGAGAGCACAAATTAAAATATGACCTGCAAGGAGTTCTCTCATCTTAATGAATATCTGTGATATTTTATTGGTATACTGAGTTCAGGGGAGAGTAATAAAGCAGTCCTATTTAAAAATTTGTCTGGTAAAATTTAACTATATGTTGACAGTTTCATAATTCACAATAATGAAAGTAATCAGATTATTACCTCACTGAGTGGTAAGAGCAATCATCCTGTATTTTCATTTCCAGTTCTGCTTTCATCAGCCAAAACAAAATCACAGTTTTTTTCCTTGGGTACAACTGAATTGGGACTCAAGCTACACATCAGATTCGTGTCCCTAAAGCCACAACTCCAACACAGGTAAAGTCAGAGGGTACTGGCATTGCTGTCCATGACACAGAGGTTTGTGCAGTTGTCTTTGTTCTTGCACATAATGAAGCCAGGACAGAGAACCAGACAGAGTTGTTTCCCTGTCTCATCAACCAGCCACTGTGCCACGGGCCAGACCGGAGCAAGAGGAGTGGGAGGCCACTTTCCAGCCCCTTCTCTCCATGGCTACCACCAGCAGCAGGAATGGAGACCAGGCAGGGGAGCAGCTCTCTGCTCCTCCCAGAGAGGGAACTGAGCAAAAGCCAAGCGAGAGCCAGAGCATCAGGAACCTGAGTGCAGCCCGTGGACTGCTGCCAACTGAACCCCCAAGGGGAGGGGTGAAATTATCTTCTACATTTCCCTTAAAATCTGCTTTCATCTTACTCATCTACTGAGTTCAACCAACTGTTCATGCCTTTTTTTTTTCTTCCCAATGTCACAGTATTTTTCTCTACCAAGGATATTGTTTACTTGTTATTTTCATGGAAGACACTGTCTGTCAGTGCTTACACTAATTCCTGCCAAAATAAAGGGGTCAAAAGAAAGGTTGCACAGGGAACGAAAATCTGGACCTAATTAAGCAGCAGGAGGTATGCCATTTATCAACCCTGGATTTAAATTTGTAGCCCTTTTCATGACATAATCAACCCAAATATCTGAGGTTTGGCCTCATACAGAAAAGAAAGGCCAAACCACCGGTGTACACTGAAGAACAAGTATGTATGCCTCATTTATGTTTAAAGTGAACATCCTCTTTCTTTAGATTACTTTAAATAATAAGCATGAAGTGAAAGTAGAATTAGCTTAATAACCAATTAAGGACTAAGACACACTCTAGTCTTTCCACCAATTACAAATGTCATGTCAACAAAAAAGCTACTATTTTGATCATTTTGACCAAGATAACACGTGATACAAAGGAATGGATCTGTTAAAGGTGACTCCCAAAACTACGAAGGAAAAGTAATGGCTTATATCTATCAACTTCAGTAACAGTTCTATAAAGATCCTGTAAGTCTCTTATAAAGATAAATAATATTCCACTCACCTAGCACCTTCCAATTAAATACCTCTGGGACTCAGCCAGGTTCAACCAGCTCCAGATCCCAGTTAGTATTAAAAGTTCCTGGCTTACCAAGAGCAAAAAAAAAGTATGGAAATAAGAGACCAAATGTCATACTCCATCATCACACAGCAAAGGACTGGAACACAACACTGATCAGCTGCTCACAATCCTATTGTAACCACTGGAAACCAATATG
Organism: Amblyornis subalaris; assembly: GCA_018881555.1. Lineage (NCBI taxonomy): Eukaryota > Metazoa > Chordata > Aves > Passeriformes > Ptilonorhynchidae > Amblyornis > Amblyornis subalaris. Next base: position 196,791 of record JACAXG010000014.1, read on the forward strand.
CTAAAATATAGTCCAAATATTTTGCACTAGACTAACAATCCATTACAAAATACATTAAAAACCAGTGTTGTCATCAACTTCTTATGCTTATTTAAAATGTCTGCTATGGATCTTCATTAAAGTAACTTTTTAAAAAAACACTCCAAACATATGAATTAAAAACAAAACTCTTCATATCCAATTGTGAAAAATTGCCTATTTTGTGCATGCAAACTGCATTGAAACACAGAGGCACTTTTTTCCACAACTTTTTTGGAAGACTTCACACAGATGATCTTTCTTTCAAACCAAATCACCATACAATTTAACAACTCTACATATGGTTTGCATTGTGTATTTCTTCCTTAATATTCACAAAAGCAAAACTTCACCCTGTAAAGTCCAAACTGCCTTAGAATTAAACCAAAGCAGTAAACTTTTAATCTGGATTTTGAAATACTTGTTTTTAAATGCTTTACACTAAGGTGATCTTATTAGGATTTTAAATTGAAATAAACATTTTTTAAAATGAGAATTCAGTAAAGAATTCAGCAAAGGGAAGACTTTGCAAGATTTATTTAGGCCTAGCAGAGAAGATCTGGCAGGTCAAGACTCTTGCATATCCCATCTGGAATTACACTATCAAAGAAATAGTCATTCAAATGTCTCAAAGGAATGAGTCAATTGCGAACTGCAAACTCTCAGCAGCTAACATTACATAATTTTTTTAAAAAGCTGGGGTTTATGTAAAATGTCACATATAAATTAAATTTTAAAGACTGACATAGCTTTGTCTCAAAGACCCTATGGTAAAACACCAAAAAAAAGCCTTTGCAACTTTTCTTGTTGGTAAAAATGCTGGGAACTGAATGACTAGAAAACGTTTCCCTTCTCTCAGTACCTAAAATGCAAGCCGCAACAGGGACCTGCACAACAGCATAAGGAAAAATTCAGGTCTGTATCAGGTGGAATTTTTGCAGTGATATGTTCTTTCCATATGGCCCTAACAGGAATTTTAGTTCAGGCTTTTTTTTTGTCTCTGCTATTCCTAGTACAGTCATATAGAAAAAAACACCACTTCAAATAAGACAGAGTCGTTGCTGATGGTTCTGCACTCTGCAAGTGCTGCATAAATACAGTCAAGATAATCTTTCCACACAGTATTTTATTTATCTGCCAAAGCCAAAACTCAATGTCACATATTTTCAAGAGAGCTATTTCATTACAGTTTTGAGGAAGTTCATCTCCTATCTGTCAGTGTGCAAAATAGTGAGAACAACAAAAGTCTTTTAGCTTGACTTTTCCTTAGGATGCATCCCACTGTCACGGGTATTAAAACATGAAGGACTAATCTTTCAGTCTTCACAACACTTGTGCTAAGGGAATAATTTCTCARTAATTTCTAATTTTTTTATTTACTGCAACAGGAAAGACTACAGCCCCAGTTACTTCCAGTTTGCTTTATACCTCTATAAATTAAATTGTAAGTAATGGTATGCATTTCTTTTCCAGTCTGTCTACTCTACAGCTTCTTGTTTTTTTCTAGAAAAATGAACCAGACATTTGTTTCTCCAAGATAAAAAAAGACCACTGAAAATATTGTTCTAGTAGAAGCCATTCTGACAGAAAAAAGAAATGTTCATGAGACACTATCTTCAGCTTTTAGTGAAGAAACAAGGCATGCTTTTAGTAAAGCAAATAGGACAGTACCACAAAATTACTCAGAGATGCCATCATATGTCTGTATCTACAGGAAAAATAGCACAATATGGAAAAAGACAGTGCTCCCATGTCTTAATTGCATCCTCATTTGTTTTATCTGCAAACTTATGCTTCTCTTTCACCCTTTATTGTCCTACTCTTTCTTACAAGAAAGATCTGTTATAATTTCTAAAAAACACCATGTCACAACCTCAAAATTTAATGAATGTTTTGAGAAGTATCTAACCATAAATATACAGCACCAATACTAGGATCATTCCAATGCCTAAGTTTTGGCAATTATTTGACAAGACAATCAACACAGAAGTTGCTTTCTGGAATGTACAGCACCTGAAACCACTTCTGTTGCCACAGACTGCTCACTCATTTCCATGCTGTAATACAAAACAGGGACCTGCCATGGCAGCATGACACTTCATCTAAATGTTTGGCAATGGAACATCATAGAAAATCTGCCAAATAATTCACAAGATATATAACTACACAGATTTTAAGGAATCAAAGTTAGATCTTCCCTCTGTCCTCACAGAAAGACTACCATGCAAAGAAAATAAACATATTAATGTGAATCATCCAGTCACTGCAGGTGACTGCTTAAAATACTATTTCTTCATAGATTTGGGTGAGTATTAGCATGGTTAATACCAAGAGCTATTTTTTCATTTATAACTTATGGACTAAAATTGCTAGGTTTTTTATAAAGTTACAAATCTCAAACCAGGATCTTTCCTAGCTTTTACAAAGTATATTTTACAACATACATAGCTTTACCAACTAGTCTCAGTGCTGAGTCTTTAACAAAACCTTTGTTTCTTTTAAAGATCAGTGATTCACGGTTGCACTTTCAGTAAGTCATAAATAGTCTCACTACAAATCTCATTTACTCTAGTTATTCAGTTTTACATTGTCTGCTCTCTTGCAGTGACATAATTTCATTGATTTTGCATTGCCACAAAGTCTTTTTAGTAACAGAGAAAAATCAAAATACCAACTATAAAACATGAATAAAGAAGCAGAACCCTCCACCACCTCTAATAAAAAATAAGTTTTATCCAAAATTATAACCTACTATTTGGGTGATGTAAGGGCTGAGAGACAGTGATGGCAGCATCTGTGAAAATATCATCCCATTACTGGAGAAGTCTTCATTAAAGGATTGGCTGTCACAATATTATACTAGATATATCCTCTGCAGTATGAAGGGACAGCAAGAATCACTGGCATCACTGTACCCCTCCTGCTGGCAAGCCTGCCGTGTCAGAGTTGTAGGTTGCCGAGACACACATTTATTCAAAATTAAAATCTGGTCCACAATTTTCACATTAACTTCACTCACACCAAACCCTCAGTTTTGAGACGTCCCAATTGCCATATACATTTGCAAAATTTTTTTTTCCCAGTCTCTCAAGCAAAATGCACTTATATTTCTGTTTAAACATATACAGTAGAATGAGTAAAACATGAAATGGGAAATGCAGTATCAAACCCAAATGCAAAATAAAAAAACCTTTTGTGCAGAACTCCCACACTAAATTCTGTTTCTCAGCTCCAAAAGGCTGACCTTTACTACATTCCCCACAGAGCTGCACGATGATGCCCACACAGCACAGGCCACACTCATTTACTGATGCAAAGCCTGCTTTGTTTGAGTCCAGAGACACCTAACCTAGGTGAGGGCACTGGCAGGAGGCTGCAGAGAAGGGCTTCCACATAACAGAATGGCCCACGTGCTCTGAAAGAAACCATATGGAACACATGTCAAGATCAGAAAAGCTGCTTTTGTCCAAACAGTCCGACTAAGCAGACAATCCAAAGCCTTTCTCAAGTAGCAATTACTTTAATTCCTGAAGCATTAGAAAATACAGTATTTTAAGAAAATTCTGAAAACAAACTTTGGCGTTTCTACCTTAACATTGCGAAAGGCTGCTTAGGCAAAGAAACAACACCCAACAGTTTGGTTTCGTTCTTTCTTTTTAAAAAAGCTACTTCAAACCCACATTGCCCAAATTATTTTATCAGGTGAAGAGACCTTTGGAAATATGGTCTGAAAATCTAACAGGCTCCAGCTGGGTAAGGTGCCTTCCCTGTATATACCTCTTTGTGCTCTATCTCCAAAAGTGTTTATGGAGTTGCTGTAGTTTATACACACCATAGCTAGCTTTTGTAAACGAGCCACCAGCAGAAGTATATTTAAAGAGCAATCTGTAGCCCTTTCCAGGGATTTTGAACTCCTGTTGCTGGCAGCAATCAGTCAGGAATCACCAACAACTGCCTATGATATTCTGGTGGTTACAGTCTGAGCCGATCCATGGGAACATTTGTGTCCCCTTAGAATGGTAACACTGCGAAAGGATGTAAGCTTGCATTGTAAGAAACAACTTCCATGAAGCAACATTTAAGCTTTATTCCTGTACACTGTCTGCTTCAATACACAGAATTTTTTTCATGGACAAGAACAGATGCTGAAATGAAGCCCAGAAATGAAGGCATAGAGAAATTACGTGATTTCCAAAGAGACACACTCAGCAGCACAACAGGAACCGCACCGCTGTTTCCTTCAGCCTAGGTCAGCTTGCCAATGACTCGTACTCCCTTCTGCTCAGATACTGCTGTATTCAGGGGCTTCACAGTGAAGGCGAAGACTAAGAAAATATGTCCATCAAGAAGTTTTGAGAACTTCTTTAAAAGCCCATTAAAAATGTAATGCTCACAGTTCAAACACTATTTTTGGTTTCGGAAACAAAACACTTTAATACAACCTTTAAGAATTCCTTGACTGAAGACTATTACTGCATTCAATGATGCTTACACCTTTGCTCACCAATCAGTCATCGAAACACAGGAACACAGAACGTTTAAAAAAAAAAAAAACAACAACAGTAGACAGGATAGGAAAATTGATCACAAGTAGAAAAAAGGGATTACTTGTGGTACAAGAAAAAACTCGAATGTACCAAGGAAGTGTCCTGCTATTCTCAAACCTGGAAGACTGTCAGAATAATGCACCCAAAAATGATCAGGGACAGATCAATACCCAATGAACAAAAAGGAGCATTTTGACCTAGAAAACGACGAGGGGTCAGCAGACATATGATTAGAGAAACAAGTAACCGCAGGAAAAGCTGTGTCTGGACTTGCAGCTCTACTACTTCTGTGCTTGTGCTGTGACTGGTTATGCACATGCTGTGAGCCATGAGGACACGCGAGATGGCCAACTCCTCTTTCACATCTCCCTTTATATTGCATTATTTTCTGGTGGTACTCTAAGCAATTATCTCAGCTTTAACTGAGCTAACTCTTAGCAAGTCTGTATCTGTCTCTGCAGTGTAGCTTCCATCACATCTGCCTTTAAAATAGTCATAGGTAGGCAAAACTGCAGGACAGTGCAGTGTTCCCAAGTTTTCCATTCCTGAAGAGTTCTCTAGGTCTGGACTTCAAGTTAATCAATGAAAAGAAAAAGATCCACAAACAAACAAACAAAGAACCCCAAACCACCTTCACCCTACATCATGTCAACCTCTCTCTCTCCCCCAAATGAAGAGGCAAAATGCCACAAATCTGTGTGTTGAAATTCAGCCCACATGACGTTTCCGTTGGATTTAATTGCTTTGATACAATTTGTATCTGTTAATCAAGCAAACCCTCTGAGCACCCAACACTCTGTTACAAAGAAGCTCTTGTCCTGTAATAAGCACTGTCATCAAAAAGACAGAATTTTCAACTTCAGCCAAAGTATCCAAAAAGAAACAAGCCAAAGCCCAACCACGGACTCTTCAAACATTATTTGAAGGAGTGAACATCAAAAAGCTGGAAAGGAAGACTTTACAGATTCTATATTGTCAAACTCATTCAAAGTTGGACACATCCATAACCTTCAAAAGCAGAAAGCTCTCCACACTGTCATTTACCAATTATAAAGATGGTCAGACAGACCAACTTTTAGATGTCGGCTATAGCAGCTCACAAAAATGATAAAAATAAACCTACTATTCATTTTCTTTTTTTGAGCAATCCAAACCATTAGTAAAGACAAAACCCTTTCAGATGGTTCCAGAAAACACATCTAGTTTTCATGGTAGCATTCTTAATTAACATCTGTATCAATGCCATACACATCTTTCTAAGAATATGCTAATTGTTACTATTTCCTAATCATTAATGCATAAAGCAACTGTATTTTCGGCTCATCTAATGAGATGAATGTATGACAGTTGTCATCCATTAATGCATAAATACTCCAGGACTTTGGGTTTAACACTATGACTAAAGGACTAACTCAAGACAAATTTCATTAAACCAATGCAATAATTCTGCACGCACATTATTAATTTATTAGCTTAAAAATGTGCATTAGTCCAATATATCAAATTCTACATCAACACAGTAGTTTGTACAGGACAGTTATCACTGATTCCTTAAAATAATTTAGAAATGCATACACCAAAATTTAATGCAAATTCTGTGTCTATACAGCCCTTTACAATAAGTTTCTTAAATATTTCCTCAAAGGAAACCCTTCTTGTTAACACTTCTAGAGTCAGTGCAGTCTTGCTTAAAGCTTTCTTCACTGATGCTTTACAGTCAAATCTAAAATGTAGCTTGCATCCTAACTCAAAAAACTCAATCGGAGAGGGAACTGGATCACATCCTGCAATTCAAATGTGTCCCTGAAGCAATTTTGTTCCATATCTGCTTCTGTCCTCAGATTTTATTAAGCCCCATATTAACCACCAAATTCTTTTAAGCACCACAGGTGACATGATTTTTGATTCTGAAAAAATAGTCTGTTCATCATGAAAAGACACCAGCTTGGACCAGAAAATTAATAAATACCATCTTTCATTAGAAACTGACTAGCTGTTTCTGCTGCCAAATTCAGAGGAGAAAGAGTAGCTCATGGATGCTTGGCAGTTTTCTAAGTGAAACTCCCAACATCATCATCATTAAATGAGTGCTTGAACACTAGATTCCAGTTAAAGGCACAATCGGACAGACCTCTAATGCTGTGAAACACAGCTTGAAAATATAGTTTGATGTGTGCATTCCAATCTCAGAACTTCCTAAATATCTCTAAAATGAGTTATAAATGTGAGTTATACGCGAATTTCTGACAATTAAACTGGTGGTGTATCACAACTTTCCTGCCTGTTAAGAACTCTTTAATACACTCATTAATTCCACATAAAAGCCATTGGCAGTAATACACCTTGGTACTGTCTAGCACATTATAACTTATTTTTAATAAAGGGATGCTGGCAAGGAGAACAGTTCAGGCACTAAGTCCCACAGGAATAACCACTGGAAACAGGGAACAAAACAAATACCTTAAGGTGTGGACTAAATGCTCAAAAAGCCACATGAATCTGAACATTTTCAGTAAATGAAATATTGCAAGTAATTAGCCTTCTTGTCCCTGAGCAGAATTTACTGGCAAGTATGTCCTGGTACAGCAAATGTTTACTGTAACATTTTAAAAATAACAGTGATAAAGATAACAGTGCAAAAGTTTCACAAATCCGTTTATGAGAGTCTGACCAAGAAGCTCTCTACACACACTGAGAAAATATTAAAGCTTCAGTCTTCATTTGAAATATGTGGCTGTACCACCTAAACCCAAATAGGTGTAAAGTAATACTTGAAACATTCTTTTTACAGAATATGTGTACACAGCCCAGCATTTGGATCGATATGCAACTGATATTCCCCACTCACAGGCATAAGAGCAGGCAGTTTGTCTGTCTTTACAGAAATGTTTTTTATCAGAAATAAATCACACATTTTTTTCCACATATGCACACACAGAAAAATGCTTTAGATAACATTGCTGCAAGCGTGTGTTCATTAGCCTGTTTTTCACCCCCCACTTGTGTGGTTTGGTATTTAATTACAGGGTGGAGTGGTCCCCAGGCTACTTATGTTTCTTCCAGTCGCAGCCAGAAAATTTCTGCAGGAACTGACATGCAGAAGTGGAACTGCTTCAAGTTGTAGCTGCTTCACTGTCTACAATGTTAGCTCACTGTTCATTGAAACTCCCACTAGTACTTCTGTTAAATAATTATTGAAAATACGTTTCCATACAAGAAATTGCATTCTAAACTTCAACAGATAATAAAGGCTTTAAGAGGACCTAATCTGGCTATTTACTCTTAATTCGGTTCTCAATTTTCTTTTGCTAATGCCAAGAAACGAATCTTCATCATTATGTTGGAAAGCACTGGCTTTTTTCTTTTTTCCTCGAATCCAGGGAAATGTAATCTTGTATGCCTGGTTTGATCAAATACGATTTTTAGCTAATCACCTGGCTCAAACCCTCTATTTTATTGCACACAGCTGCTTTCCATAAACGGTCTTAAATTATATTTTCACCTGAAAAGTATGACACCACTTGTAAAATAATGTAATTGATGTGTGAGCATTTTATAGCCAAATATTACTCCCCAAAGCATCGGCATAGAAGGAAATACATTACAGGCATAAAGAAATGCATCATTCCAATTAATTTTTATATAAATCAGAGAAGTTCTATTGGACAGATAAAACCAGGGGAAAAAACCAAAGATTAACTTAGGTAACAAATTACATGCACAACGAATATTGTATTTTATATTAAAAAGGATGCTGTTAATCAGAATAGTACCGTTGACAGGATTTGGAAAAAAAATTTAAAGACACTTTGAGTTTTTACCCATGTTTTTTATTTAATAAAGGCCTTGCATTTTTAGCCTAAGCAACAAGAATCCATTGACTTGGAAAACTCTTCTCTAGGTCAGAAATGCATGACAGGAAGGTGAAACCACATGACCTCATTTTGATATTAGTCAAAAAACAAAGTGCAGACAAAGATTATATTATGCAATTTTTAGCCAGAGGTATCTGAAAATACTCCCTGGCCAAACCCTAGCAAGAATTTATATTGAATAATTATTTATGAATAGTCTGTTACAGTGCTCCTGTCAGTCAGCTACTTCTCTGTCTTCATTCTATTGAGAAGAATATAGGCAAAGTGTGGAGACACAAGATCTTCACATTTAGGTGATAAAACAGTTTAATAACAAACTCTCAAGTTTGGACCCTGGGGTATATGCACACAGTATCATAAACGATATACAATGACATATAGAAATGTATTTACATGCTCTGTTGGTAGCTCAGAGTGTGATAAAAGGCAAAAATCTAAACTCTGTGCACAGTAATTCAGAGACTGGGCTCTTGAGTAATCCGTTGGAGATTCCAAACCAATGAGGCAAAGAAATCATTATACAATCGCATAAATTATTACTTTTTTCACTTTTCTAAATAGTTTTGTCTTTTCCCCCTTCACACATTGTCTATATGCTACTTATGATGGCTGAATACCCATGCATGGTTTAATGTGAACTCAACATTTCACCCTTCTGACCAAGAAGGCTGTAGCAAGTAAACGACCTCCTGGAACCCTGGCAGCTTAACTCCCTCAATATCCTCAGGCAGATGCTTCATCAGTAAATGTTTTATTTCATTAGCAAACATTTTGTCACTACATTATTTACCAAGTTAATGCAGTGCCACTTAATTTGCAATGAATCTGTACCTGAGTTACAGAATCTACCAAAATAAGGCACTGTTACCTTACCACTTATTACAGTTACTACATATTTTCAGGCCTATTAAACGGGTTTGAATCAAATGTCATAAATAAAACACTCTGGCTAAAATGACTGGCCAAAAAGGATATCGGCAGCTGTGTTGCCACACTTCTCAAAATCCGTCACTAGAACAAGGCGGCCTCCTCCCGTGACCCCGCAGACGGGGATGCTTTAAACACACAGGCCGGGCGGCTCCCTCCCATCCACAGCCCCTTCTACCTCTGACAGGTCACGGACACGCAGAGCTCTGCTTCCACGTTCCAGAAACTCCCTGAAATAACTGTTATTGAACTTATTTTCAAAAATAATTAAGTTTCAGAATCTTGGACGTGTGGCCAAGCAGGAAAGAAATGCGGTATCGACAGGTAAGGAAGGGCTTGTACCCGGCTCCGGCAGCGCCCCTGGCTCTCCCTCGCCTCTGTCTTCCCACTGGGAAGGGACTTCCTTCTCGGAATGTCGCATCCACCTCGGACCCGGAGGCCTCCCCGCCGCCTCATGGCGCAGCTCCCGCCCGGCCGCCCTGCGAACCCCGGCCGCGAATCCCGGCCGCCGCCCCCGGCGGGTTCCCCGCCGCACTCACTTGAGGAAGTAGCGCTGCCCGGTCTGCGTGAGCGCCATCTCCCAGCCCGGCGGCAGCGGCCGCTCGTCCGTCACGTCGCAGGAGCGCTGCCGGAGGTGCCCGTGCTGCGGCGCCGCACCCGCGCCAGGCAGCGAGGCGGGCGAGGAGTGGGACCGGACGTGCGCGGGCGCGAGGCGCGGCGAGGGCCCGCCCGAATCCGTGCTCGACTGCCGCGAGTGCGAGCCCGAGTCGGGCTCCCTGAAGAAGGACTCGGGCAGGATCTTCTTCCGCCAGGAGCTGGGCCTGGGGTTCATCACCGCGTTGAACAGCGCCTCCAGCTCCGTGTCCAGGTCCTGCGTGACGTGGATTACCTGATGCCCCGGCGGCGGGGCCGCGGCCGCGGGGTTCATTTTCCGCCCCTCTGTCCCGACGGCGAGCGCAGCCGGCCCTGCTGCCGGGCCGCCGCCGGGAACGTGCCCTCTGGACCGAGCGGGCTCGCCGGCAGCAGAGCAAGGCAGGCGGGCGGGCGGGCAGTGCCTCTGCGCCCCCGCCAGCCGCGCCGGTGTCCCGGGCGGGCGGGCGGCCCCCGGGCAGCGCGGCGCCCTCCCCCGGGCCGGGCCGGGCCGGGCCGGGCAGCGGCGGGACGGGGGCAGTGGCGGTCCCTCCCGCCCGCCCGCCCCCGGCGGCTCCAGCCCGGCCCCCACGCCGCCCCGCCCGCAGTTATGCAACTGCCGCGGAAACTTTGGGCACGGGACGTCCCTCGGGGCCGGGGCCGGGCAGCTCTCGGAGCCCGCCCCGCCCACGCCCCCTCCAGCGCCGCCCTCGCCGTCCCGCACCCAGCCAGGGGCACCCGCCGGTCCCTACGTCGGCGGAGCCCCGCGCGGAGCGGCAGCCCCTGTCCAGCCCCAGCCTGTGGTGCCCGGGGAACCTCGGAGCGCTTCGTCTCTGCCACGCTGACGAGCTTTGCTCCAAAACCGTTGTTCAGAAAGTTCATGAGTGATACTAATTTCTGGAAGCAGAATGATGCTTAAATTAGTTCACGTACAAGTTTAACTGCATGATTTCGTGATGCTATGGCGATGGGGAGGAATGAAGCATTCGTAGTGAAATGGACTGCAAACATGTCGCTGTAGTTGAAAAGAGGTTTGGCCCCTTGCTGGCAAGTACAAGTCCTGTTCAGATCTGTATCATGAATCCTTCCAGCTGCCTGTCTATAGCGGCAGTTTCAAATGCAGGCATGATGCTTTGTACAGCTCTGCTGATTGCCCGTTTGGTCACTTGTCTTTGGTTTAGCCTATACTAGAAACCAGAGCTGCCATCAAAATGAGTAGCTGAGGTTTTCTATAATTAATACACACAATTTCTTTTTAATCTTGTCTCATTTTTTGGTGCACTCGGAATAACTTTTGAGTGGCAATGTAACCAAAAATTGTTCAAATTCAGTAGCTGTGTCTATAAAGAATAATCTTGTTCACTTTCCAACTTCAGTGTTGTTTTTTACAGAAGGAAGCATAGAGTGTTTTTATGACTACACACATAGATATGATATCACACACTGGCTAAACAAACAAAACTTTATTTTAGTAATGCATTCTGTCTTTTTATTTCTGCATTTTGGACAGACTCCAGGCTATGCTGATTGATAAGAATACACACTCCTCAGTAATCAGAATCTACACTAGAAAAGTTTTCAGTAAGTAATTTTTTTCTGAATTTACTTATTCCTTATTTCTTAAAAAGAAGCATGAAATTTTCTAAACGGCATTTGTCTTCTCCAGTGACGAATGTGGGCCTGACTGAACCACCTTTGTCCCTCGAATGAGTGTTACATATAATATTGCTAATGCAGATTCTCAGAGTCACACTTTAAGCCAGTACACGAACTACAGCTAGATCTGTGGAACAGATCCTGTGCACTTCCTGATTGCCTTGCTTCAACAAATATTCCCTGTCATTTACTTTTCCTCAAATTTCCTGTTCATATTTCCATTGGCTTGGCAGAGCTCTTCCTTGAGGTTTGTTTTGTTGATCTTTGTTTTTGTGGGGTTTGGGGGGTTTTGTTGTTGTTATTGTTTTGGGGTTGGTGCAGGGGTTTTTTGTTATTTTTCCCCACATCTGCTGTATTTCTGGTCAGGAAACCCAGTACTCCTGAGACTTGTTTGTGTTTCCTTTCCCAAAGAATTTTCCATGCTATCTTTTGTACCATTCTTCTCCTGCTTCCTTACCGAGTTCCTTGCTGCAACAAGTTCAGAGAGCTGTGCTCATCACAGCACCTGCACCAGAGCTATGCAGACATTACATATCTTTTTTATTTCCTGCAATATCCTTATTTAAATCCTTTGCATATGAGACTGTGTATGTGTGTGTGTGCGCGCATGTGGGTATTGCACAGATAATGATCTGAACATGAGTGATTTTTCATACAGCCTTTAAAAGGGCTTTTTTTTTGCATCCAGGGCTCTCTATCCTTGAGTAAAGACAAACCAAACAACCTCTACCCGTTCCATTCCTTTCCAGGTGACACATCTATTCAAGGGAAGGCTCTGACAGACTCATTCATAGTGCCATCTCATCTATGTTGATTAGACCACTTTCATAAGCATGGCCTCTTATGGGTGAGTACATACACATCTGTCCTAAACCTAAGCCACATTTATTACAATTAGAACTGTCTTCTTCAGCAAAATGTATTTCAGCTGCACTTTTTACTAAATAATACAATTGCCTGCTATTGTACCACTTGGTGTAAGCTAAAGCATTTTTCTCCACTAATTTGGAAGTGATTAGAACTGTAAGAATAAATTTTCATAGTATTGTTGTCATTAGTCTTTGTTTAGAAATAGTAACTTCCTTCTTTGGACACAAAAATATGACCACTGGCTTTTAAGGCAAATGATTCCATATGTTCAAATCCATGGAAGACAAGGACACCTCTATCACAATGGGATTGGATTAAGTGATGAAGGAACCAAATCACAAATGTGACATAGAAAGCTCCTTATCATTATTTCTTTGTTCCCATTGCAAGATTGTACACTGCAAAAAAATTAGACAATAACATTATTTTATCTCAATTTCACATGCTGTTCAAATGTTTTTGAATAGTACAGAGGTTTTTTGTTCATCTTAAGGATTTATAAAGCCCAGTACTTTGAGCATACCCTATTTGTTGTGGATTTTCTAGCAGCAACTTGAATCTATACTTCAGCGAAAACCCAAGCAAACAGGTCAGAAGAAACAAGTGCACTTTTAAAGGTACCCTTATATGATGAGCATCTAATGAGTTAAAGAAACAATGCCACAAACTGTAATTTTTAATCTAGATCCATCACTGCTTTGTGTCAAAGGTCTACATAGATTAACGTTTTTCTGAGAAAGCCTACATAGGTGAAGTGGCATGTGTGACATCTGTTATGAAATAAAATATTCAGGGTCCCTGGGCAAGCCTTGTTCTTTCTGGGTAACCAAGTGACCAGCACACAGCCTAGCCCAGGCATAGTTCTGCCTCTGCTTTGGGTTTGCTCTGTGCAAAAAGACTCCGTAACTACAGCTGGGTGTACACCTCAAAGATAGGGAATTGGTTAAAAGTTGGATCAGAAACCTAAACAGCACATCACATAAAATGGGCAATGATGGTGCAGAGTTCATTCAAACAGATCTAGGAAAAAAAACCAAGAAGAAAAGAATTGCTTCTTGAGTTTACTCAATGTTTAAAAGAATATAAATGTTTTACACCACCACACAAATGACACCATCCCAAGTTTTAAGAACTGAGTTATATTATGTTCTTTGCTAAGCAGCTAGGCAAATAAATGCACAGATTCAGGAAACAATGTTTTACAGTGGTTAAAAACTGGAAGTTTTATTGGTCTCCCAAATTTGGAAAATATAAGGTGAAACACATTCCAAGCTAAGTCTTGAGCCAATGAACAATTCTCATCAGAAGGCAAACACTGACCATGTAGTGAAACATCTTTGTGGATTATAAACCCCAAACTTTGTGCCCTAGGTTGTTTAGAACAGGAACAAATAAATTGGGATACAAATCTGTTGGGAAGGTCGTAGCTAAAGGGCTGAGCCTGGCTCTGCTTCTAAGAAAATAATCTAGTTCATGCCTAAACTAGTTGCATTTTTAGTTGGTCTCTGCACTTGAAGGCTGCACTGGCAGGATGCTTGCCTGAATTTGGTGCTCTATCAAAAAACTGCCAGGGAGCCATCACACATTGCTTCCTTCATAAACCCCAAGGTTCCTTGACATACACAGGAAGGGCAGTTCTGCCAAACAAAGTTAATCTGCAGTAAACCCAAATGTACAGAAGTGCTGCACTGGAGCCAACAGATTATGTTCCATACTTAATACCTGAAATGGCAATACACTCAACTTCCTCACAGCTTACTCAGAAATTGAGTGTTTGTAATTTGCTGCATGATTACAATGTTGCACTACCTACAAATCAAATTGGTTAGTCACTTTGAAAAAAAAAAGTTACTTAACTTTTTAAGAGGGAAGTTGAAAGTTACTTTTTTCTGTTATAAAATCAAGTCAGTTCTTCCACACTTGAATAATAGAGCAATGGCCTCAAATGTCACTTTCCTTTGATTGGCTAGATACCAGAAAAAATTTTAAAAAGCCTATTAAAAATAAAATGGGTTAAAAGTAGCAACGTAACATTTTTTTAATAGCTTGTGAAAAATGCTTTGTAGTCTTCTTGTCTTGTTCAAGGGTTTCTATAAAGCAAGTGCAAATTAATTAGACAAGATATATTAAATATTGCTTTGTATGCCACCTTTAATTTGGGAGTTTACAACAAAACCAAAATATCTGGATCCAAGGGTGAATTCTTATTTTACCAGTATCTCTGGGTTACTGATATAGCTGCCTTTTCACTCCCCAGCCTCACCTACCTTACAGAGGCACGGGCAGTCAGTGCCATTTGCTGCGCAGTCACATTCACCAGTGTGGTTTAAGTGCTAAGCCCTCAGTAGCTGCCCTGGGTGCTGTGAAGACAGGGAAGCGAGAACTTGCAGAGGTGTAGTTAGACCAGTTCCGACCTCACCTAAAGGCAAATCTGTCTTTCCAATAATTAAGCCCAAATCCTGCTGCTGAGCAGCTGCTTTTCCAGGCTCAGTACTTCCCCCAGAACAAACTGAAAGGTACAATTCAAAAGTAACACACTTGGCATAAAGGATTGTTCTCCTTCCCTATCTCCTTGAGTCTGTTTGTGGATCACTGGAGAGTTTGAGTTTCTCTCAGTTTCACCCAGCTTCAAAGTTTAACGCTGACCATCCTCAGCTAAGGTAATTTTTCACAAAAGGAAACAAAACCATTCAGTGTTGCGGCTTTTCCTTCTACACTATCACAACACACTGCACAAAGGAACATGCAGGCTCTCCAGTGACATTCTGCATTCTCAACATCTGCTTTCGACTAATGGTTTTACTCAGAATCCCCAAGGGAAACCCTCTCCTCAGCCAGCACTTGCTTCAGGACATGACCCATGTGTAAACTGCCAGCACTTACCATGATACCAATCAGTTCTATAGGAGCTGGTTTTTTAAAAAAGTTTAAGAGACAAAAAGGTAAATATGTTCAGGTTCATCAGGCAGTAGTGAGATGACACAAAAACCTTCTAGGTTTTCTATCTAAAACTCTTGTTTTGCTGCCCTGAGTTCCAGAATATGGCTGTAGTGAGGAGAGATGGAATGATGGAAACCACTCACCTACCTATCGGCTGTTCTTGTGTTTCACCTGAAAACAGAGGTCAATTACATAAAAAATACTAATAAAAAATCCCAAGTAGTAACATTTGATCACATTTAATTACTAGGTACTATATATGAAGACGATTCTATAGACAAGGTCACCATATATGGATGGTAAAAGAAACACGTTGCTGATTCACATATGGAAGAGGAACTTCAGTTTGTCTACACCATCGCCACACTGCACGCAGCAATTGGAGAATAGGCAACTCCATGTTCTAAAGAACTGACTGTTCTTAAAGCACTTAAGTTGAAATAGTACCTCTCACAGGTACAAAAACTCAAAACAGAAAGAATGCATTTGTGAATGTCAAAACACAATAAAGAGAGAAGTTTATTGTGTTGCCATCAAAGACAGTAAATACAGTTATTGCCAGAATCTGTATGCTATGGTGCACGCTCAGTAGCGACACTAAAGCACTGATATGTAAAACCATTTCGTTATACTCACAAAAGCTGCAAAATACTGCATTAGGATAAAACTGAAAAGTGACTTTTGAGATAATCCTTATTAGATGTTTTTCTTGACAAAGGAAAATAATAATTTCTGTTACAATAGCTGGTCTTGCCTTAATGAAACTATTCAAACAGGGCAACACAAACTCTGGCATAACAGCACAAAGACCAGAGTTAGCAGAAGTTAATGCTATTCTTAACCTGCCTCTTCACCCTTGACTTCACTTTTGCAGATTTTCAGACCATCTTCATGTATAAGCAGTTTGCCAGCCCCGTGGCCTGCAGAAAGCATCAGCTGCCTCATGGGGTCACCGCAGCCTCTGCTAAGAGGAGCAATAGCTTGGCTACACGAGAGCAGCTCAGAGCAGCAGTGTAACATCAACCCCCACGCTGACCCAATACTCAGAAAAGGGCAGCAGTCCCACATGGACTCTTACACACACCTGAGTCTAGGTGGGAGAAACCTTCCTGTGCAGTATCGTTCCCACCCAATACAGGGGTTTAAATAAAAAATTCAAAACAGAAGCAAAAAGGCAAAAAATTACTTGATAAATATAAGAATAAATCTGCAGCTTCATATAATATTGGGAGTTCTACTTAATGTAGGAAAGCTCAAGCAGAACTATACTAGTTTAGAGCTAAAGAAATTCTCAGCATAGCATACTGAATGCCTACATTTGCAAGTAAAGCAAACCCAATTACTCATCTTCTATCAGGCAGATATGCAAAGCTGGCGGCCAAGGACATTCAGCCTGTAACTACTGGCTCAAGATCCTGGCACAGGAAAGCAGTTGATCTGATCCAGATGTTTATTTTTCCTCAAAATGTATTTGTGAGCACTGTTTTGAGTTATTTCACAAACTGTTTAGTAAGAGAGCAGAGAGGAATTAAGGCTATTTCATGTTGCGCACTATTCTTCTGCAGTGGTTCATTTTCATCTCCCCCAACGCCTGCTCCAGTTGCTGGATCAGGTGGAGAAGGGTAGCAGGGTCAGTTTGCAACACCTGGGCAGTTGGATCTTCATTTTGGTTAAGATGTAGCTTCATAGTCACAGCAGGCTTAATCTGTTGTTTCAAACTTCTGCTTGCAAGCTGCAGGGCAGGATGGGAACAGGGATGTTACTGAACTGTACTTAACAGTTCCCATCAGGTTTGCAGAACCTGCCTAGAGGACTGTTCAGAAACCCTTTTCATGCATATTTAAGATACACACAAGCTATTATTGAGTTTTATAATTAAGGAACACTAATCCACTTTAATCAGTGCTTTCATAATATTTCTGAAAATTGGGTGATAATCAAGAGCAAATATATTTAGTATATATTAATATTTTAAAAACAATGGAGCCAYGAATTCAATTTTCATCAGTCAACAACTACTTTGCATCATTGCATATCCTGTTCATCTCACAACTGGCCATCTGTTAAGTAAAATATGGACTACTAAAAACATCAGGGAAGTCACCTGCACATCTAGTCTCCACTCCAGACTGTGGTAGCTGGGAAGCCTTGGCGCCAACTCTCCAAGAATGCTCCTGATCTCCTTCCTGTTGTCAAGGTACAGCTGGAGCAAGGATTTGTTTAATTCATCTGAGAAACCCAGAACATGAATGGAATCTTGGAAGTCAACCTCAGAAATCTAGAAATAACAATTTAGGCCTTAACAGGGAATTGTGTAATCATCATTATTTCTTGAAAACCAAGTAAAACCATAACTAAACATCACATATGCTATGGTGCAGTTATTTTCCTGCAGGAATGTCCAACTACAATTCTACACCTCGGACAAAACAAATACCCACATTTTAAGCTATTTACAGATGTTGATGTATTACTGCAGATTTGCATGAGATTCAGGAACAGTTTTTTAAAAGAACATTCAACCCCCTCACATGTAAGCCTTGGCATCAAAGAGCAAAACACATCACAAGGGAGCGCCTGAGCTGTGTCACAAGGCAGGACGCGCTGCATGAATCCATTTATCAGGGTGTTACTGTGCCATTGATAACCAGACTACGAATATCCAGCAGTGATCTGCGCATGAGCAGCACCAGGCACAATGCTCAGGCTGCTGTCCCAAGGGCAAGAGAAGCCCCACAGGTCACAGCCTTTGCACTGATTGCAGCAGCCTGGCCCAGCACTGGGGAAGCTGTTACTGACTCCACAGGAAATGCCACYGTACCTCTCCAATGCACCACCCTACAAACAGTCTGTAACCAACCACATTCTACCACAGTACACTGTAACCTGTCAGTCAAGTCCCCTTGCTTCAAGGAAAGGCTCTGCACCATTTCCATCCCCTCCCCACCTGCTCTTGGGAGCAACACTTGCCTGAGTTTAATCTGGCATTCCTTGTCTCCGTATCTCTTTGTCACATAGTCGTTGCTCAAATATTCTACTATATCAATAGTTAAAGTACTTCCAATGGAAATAGCAGTTGTCCAACTACTAATCTTTAAGTATTTGCTTATGCCCACTCAAACTTTTGATGCCAAGAGCTGAAAAAGCTCTCAAATCCACCACATTGGACAAAGACAAGGAATGCTGAATAGGGGGTTAGTCTAGCACACATCCTGTACAGTAGCTGAATAAAATCTTCACTTGAGTTTTTTTAAGACTTTAATCCTGAAGCTTCTCTATATGGAGTAAATTACACTATTAAAATGTTGTGAAGTTTCAACTTCAGACACTGAATGTAAATTTCAGAGTTATATATGCAGATGCAGTGTTTCAATAACACAACAGCATAAGACACCTTTTTCTGATATTAAAACAATACACGTCATCAGAATTTTGAGTTCCGTTTTCCCCATTCACCAGTATTTTCAGAGGTCTAAGTGTTCAGAAGACATCTCCTGAGTGTATCCCCAAATTCCTTACAAAAAGGTATACTTACCATTAGCTTGGAACTCTCAGTAAGAAGGTACATTAGTCCTTCTATCGCATGCTGAATGGTGTCAAACCCAATGTTCAGCTTTCCTTCAAAGAAAGCACAAAGTGCCTTTTACTTGTTAACTGCCACAGCAACGAGACCCAAAGCTGCAAATTCATCCAGCGCTTAACGTGCAAAACATTCTTAGAAATAAAAAAGGGTTTCACACCCTTCAAATAATAATGTACAGCATGTTAGAGACCCTCTCAAACCAAAACATCAGAAGCAAAAAACTAAGAAAAACACAAACCAATTTCTTATGGCGTGGTAGAGAGAAGGGTGTGCGCCAGTAACGAGATCTCCGTAGCCCTCCCCGCAATGGGCACGAAGCACCGACCCCCGCGGTGCTGGAGCTCCGTGCCGCCGGCCCGTTCCCTCGGCCCCGCACCGCCGTGCACCGGGGCCTCGGGGGTCCTTCGGGGCCAGCGCAGAGCCCACCGCGTTCCCGTCCTACTGCCGCGAAATCGCTACGGCCCGGCCCGGCCCTCCCGCTCCTCGCGGCCCAGCTCTCACTAGCGGCGGCCTCGCAGGCCCGCGGTGCCGCTCCCCGCCGCAGCTGCTCCAGTGCCAGGCGCCCCAGCTCGCCCACGGCTGTAAAGACAGAGAGAGAAGCGACCCCGCTGCAGCCCCGGTCCGGCCCGGGTCGGCCCCCCCGCTCCCGCCCGCGGGTCCCTCGCGGCCCCGACCTGCGCCCCCCGCCCGCGGCAAACAGCCCAGGTGCGCCCTGTGCTCCGCCGACAGCACCAGCAGCATCGCCGCCGCTCGGCCGCCACCGCCCGGAAATGCGCAGCGCCTCGGAGGCGCCTGCGCGGCGCCGGGGCCGCGGGGACACGGCCGCGGCCCCCCTGGGTGTGCCGCAGCTCCGGCGTTCGGCAGGAACTAGTGTTCCGGGCTAGCGAGGCCGTGACTTGCCCGGGAAGTTACGGGAGAGCGCACACGGGCTACACTGGGGACGGACGGACTGAGGGGTCTCCCCAAGTGCGTGTTGCTGCGATGAAACCATTCTTCTGTTTTACAGACCTGTGCTGAAGTGAGGTAACAGATTATAATTCTGTGTTTCTTTTGCTTCCTGATTATTCTGTTAATCCACCTTCACTCAGCACTTCAAGCCCACTTCCATGTACAGCCCCGGTAACATGGAGATGTCGCAGTGCTGTCACCCAGACACTGATGCTGCTGCCCCGGTGTGCTGAAACCACAGCAAAATGCGTGTTCCTTGTTAAATAAAGTAAAAAACAAACAAACAAACAACAAAAACAAAAAAAAAGCGCCCAAAACCCCACCCAAAAATAAACAAAAGAACAACCAAGGTTCTAAGTTACTAAAATTATGCATAACAACTTCTCATAACTCTGTTTTTCCTTTAAGAGAAAGTTTTGTTAAACACAAAGGCTAGTCAACTTTCAAAGAGTTTTTTTAGAACAGAATAATGTCTGGAAAATGTGAGTGGAAAAAAATGTTACTGCATTTTGTCACCAGCTGGAAGCACTAGCTTTTGCTCACACAATGCCGCACGACTGGCAGTCACGGACACTGGCAATCCCAGTGACTGAAGTCAGCTTATGTATGTGAAGTAAATTACACTATTAAAACGTTGTCAAGTTTTAGCTTCAGACACTGAATACAAATTCGAGAGTTATATAAGCATATGCAGTGTTTCAATAAGACCCTCAGATGAAATGCTGTGTGTTCCAGCATCATCTTTTTCAATTTACAAACTTAGAAATTGCCATAGACATATATATCTACATGGAAATATCTGCAATGTTATGGCTGTGAAATAGGCACAAGTTCCTGTGAAAGCCGGTGGGATTCCTTACGGTCAGGTTAATTGTCTCCTCCTCTCTTGGCCGAGAATTTGGCTTTGCTGTTTAGGACAAGACATCCTCCAGCCATAGGAACTCCACACACACATCCGTACATCCGTACGTCCGTAGAATACAGGCCCGCACTGTCTCCTGCTGCAGGCTGACTGACCAAGCAGGAGTTGTGCCCCAGTAGTGCACGGTGGGCCCGGAGCCGCCCCAGACCCGCCGAGCCTGCCCGAAAGCGCCCCTTTGGCCCCGGCGGCGCCGCGCGCCCCCTGGCGGCGGGGTGGGAACCAATGCGGAGCCGCGCACCGCCCTCCATCCGCAAGGCCCGCCCCACCGCGGCTGAGTGACAGCCCGACTGGCCAATAGGCTGCTTCGGGCCAGCGGCCGCGCCGCGGCAGGCGGGACTTCCGGCGCGGGTGCCGATCGCACGGAACGCGCCATGGCGTCGGCCTAGGCCGCCCCGGGACCGCGGGGCCTCGGGCCGCAGGTGAGCGCGGGGCAGGTCCCCTAGGCCGCAGATGAGCACTGGGGCGCGTCCGCTGGGCTCCCCGGGCGCTTCGGCTGTGTGGCGGCTGAGCACTTACGGGCCTGGCGCTTCATTGCGCAGCGCTTATTTGCCTCCACCCATGGAGTGGCGAGGCGGGGTCCGTTCTCTGGGCGGCTTAGGCCTAGCTAGGGCTGAGCTCGGCTGGAGCTGCCGCGGTCCCGGCGCTGCCCGGGACCGCGGGAGGGAGGTGAGCAGAGCGGAGCGGAGGCCGCTGGAGCGCTTCCCGAGCGTCGCTCCTGGCCCGGTGAAATCTCGACCCCTGCTCGGGCGTTTCGTCTCTGCCTGGTGTGTGATTTCTGAGGCTGGCCGTGCTCCGAGGTGCTGGTTGGGTTTGCAGGATAACAAGTAGCGTGGACTCTGGCTGGCTGAAAGCCAAATTCTTAGTAAAAACGTTAAAATTAACTGACAGGAATTGTTCCCGCATCTTAACATATGTGAATGCTGATCTTACTTTGCGTCCGTCAGTGTCTAGTTTTGTGATAGGTCTGAGATGGAGATTTGGGTCAGTAACGATGTGATGGCATCAAAATGCAAAAAGTCAGATATGGGGGGATTAGAGAATGTGAATGAGAATTATTGTTATTAGCAGTGTAGCTTTTGTTCGTCGTCTGCTTACGAAATTTTGGAAGGTGCAGCTCTACCAGAATATTGGGAGCGTTGTTACAAAGTTTTTGTATGTTCATGTGTGTTCATGTTCATTTTTGTGACTGCTGTAAGAATTATAATTTTATTTGGCTTTAAAATAATAGAATTTAAGTTCGTTTAGTACAGATGTACAAGTGTTTTGTTTTTTTTTTGAAGTGGTGGGGAAAGAGCTGTTTTATTGAGAGAGTTGAAGCATGAACATAACCATGTGGACACGGAATTGCTTTGTGTTTTCTTCCACTCTGGAACACATTTTGAGTTGATTGAGATACAAAAGTCTGAAAATTTCATATTTGTTTGTAGTTTGTGAAGCCTGATTTGCAAATACTTGCCAAAAGCCCTGAAAGTTCTTGTCTGTGTCTCGAGCCGTGTAGTTTCTTTGTGACCTCTTAGGTGTGCTTAGTGTGTTTACTTCACGGGTGTCTTGCTGCTTGTAGCTGTGCTGTGGTCCAGCACACCCCACATTTTCCCCTCCTCGTTTCTGTCCTGTTCAGTCCCATGACAGAGGGACGCAGCGCCTCAGGCTCAGTTTGGTTTGTGAGTTCTAGCATGGAGAGTGGGAAGAAATGCTCAAAGTTATTTGAGGACAACTTTGTCTATACACACTGGAAAACCAGGTGTAAAGTGGAGAAGGTTACTGCAGAGTCAGGTTAACTTCTTTTGTGTGATTTAGTGTAGCCCTTAATTCTACTCATCTGAATTTCTTTGTGCCCTGAGCTGCCTTCCGCAGCTGAGAGGGGCATGCTTTCCAAAGAGGCACAGAATTTCAAGAATTGTAAGGCTTTTCGGTTTGTGATTGAGGCAGCAGATCCTGAGCCCAGAAGAATTTGTGTGTATGTAGGTTTGACAGAGAAGACTGCACTGTATATGCATGTTGTTTGCAAGGACCACTTTAATTCTGGTATTTTCTAACCTTGCTCAATGCTCTTTTAGTGCTTTTCTCTGTGCTGAGTTTACTGTGTTGGTTAAAGTGCTGCGATAGCTTCAAGTGTATTGTTGCTTCTGTCATAGTAAAAATGGCTGTATTTTTGAAATAATGGTTCTTTTATCCTTTCAGTTTCACTGACATCTTCTTTTTTAGGGCAGGCTGATGACAGAAGGTGATAAATCTTAATTTAGTAACAAAAATTCATTGATTTCGTAACTCAGTATGATTTCCTGTGAGTGTAACTTTGGTTCCGTGAACCAGTTGAAAGTTTCACAAAGCATCATATGTCCAATTCTGACCAAGTCAGAATCATGAGAACTGTTTTTGAAAGTATCAGCTTTTTCCTTCAAATAACTAATTATCTTCGTGTTAGTTTAGATCAAACCTAACTCTCTGGTATTTGCTTTAATTAATGTTGAGAACCTCACATCATGGGTCAATGCTTTTTGCTTGAAAAACCCATGAAGGATAGGTCAGAAAGACAGGAATTTTTAGGTGTTTCTTGATTCTGAAAAGGAACGTAGTAGTGTTGGCTGTGATTTCTCAGTTATGCCAACAGACAGTTTTCAGAAGAAATATATACAAATGAAAACAAATTCTCATGGAACCATTTATGTAAGAAGCCACAATTTGGAGGTTTTCAACAAAAAATTGTTTCAACAAATATTTTGGATGACCTAATTAAGTTTAGTAGTTCATGAAGTACTTTTAATTCCTCCAATAAAAGAACTTAGAGGTGATCCAGATGTTCTGATAATTATATTATTAAGCACATACTGTCCACTTTTAAAACTTGTCTATTAATTATTTTAGTTCTTATAGCTATATTGGACCCAGTGTGTTTCTCTTGGTTTGTATTGCGACTATTTTATGCAACTTTCAGTAATTTCTTACTTTGAGACTGGAATAATCTTTGGAGAAACTTAGTTGTCCATCTGTGCACCAAACAATTCTCTTACATTCAGCAGTGAAAGTGGTTAGGTTTCCTGCTGAATGTAGCTCTTCATCRGTGCTTGTCTTGCATTTAGGAGTATGAGGTGTACTGGATCGTGTATGTTTAAATTCTGAATGTTGAATTTTCTAGCTTGGTCATGTTTAGGTGCAGGTTTTTCTAAAGAGAATAAGATACTTTGTGCTTTCTGTGTTCTTAAGGGTTTGCTTGCCCACAGTCACGCTGTAGCTAAGCCTGAGAGGAATCTCAAGTTCTCTGTAGACAGCTGATCATTGTGTGTCTCCAGACTGGATTGTGCCTGCAGCAGCAGTACAGACAGGAATCGTCAGTAGTGACATGTGGGTGCAGAGGCAGAGGCCCTGCTCTGCAGTGTTGAGTTGTGGCCTTTAGAAGTGAGACCTTAGCTGGAGGTTCCTGCTGGCTGCTGGTCACTCACAGTGACTGCCACCATTTTCATGGCGCTGTTCCTGATGCCAGGGAATTTCTGGGAATTAATGATGGTTGGGGTATATGCACCTCTCCTACTCTATGCCAAGGCAGTAAGCAAAAGGCTGGTTGGGGGAGGCTGAGATAGAGCATGGAATAGAAATGGAAAATTATCCTAAGAAGTTTTTGTTGTTTTGATAGTCCTTGTCAAAGAAAAGCAAAAAAGTTGTTGTTTGAGCTCTAAATTGTATTACCTCAGATAGCAGTTTTGTTTGGAATAAACTGTCTTTGTGAAAAAAGAGAACGACAGAGAACTCTAAGACTGTGTCCAGCAGACAGAGGCTGTTGTCTATCCAGGTGGATCACAGTGCAGAATCCCACCAAGTCTTTTCCTCTCTGAGCTTGTRTTGCTGTATCTGTCCAACTCAACTCAGTAGGATGGGCAGGTTGTAGGGGCATGACACAAAGATGAACAGTAACTGTTCTCTCTAGAGCTCTGTAGATGGAAGGGGAGCTAATAAATGRTTCAAAACATCTTCAACTGGCACTTTGGTGAAGCTGCATTGGTGGGAGTTCTTTAATGAAATAAAGATGATAGAATATGACGTGGGGAAAAGAAAGTGAAAGGGTAAGGTCAGTAAAGATGTAGGAAAGAACAAACACTGGTTTAATTTTTTTAGGGGAAGAGAGGCATGGAAGAAGTCCATCCTGTATTTTGGGAACATCTGACAGGACAGAAGCCTCTACATGTAGCTCATGGGAAATGGGGCAGAAGTTTGGGCGTCTGGGCAGGATTCTTTCCCAGCTTCATGCCTTTCCTCTCTAGAAGTCTCTGTACCTTTGTCAGCTAACCATTCCTCCAGTTCAGATTGCATTTCTCAACAGCACAAATCGAGGCTAAATCTCATGCCCTCACCCATTGCTGCAACTGGTTTTGGATGCTTGACTTCACAATTTTTGCTAGTGGAATTGTTACCTCCTCCTGAGTGCAGACTATAAAATTGCCTTGTGTTTGTGTTACGAACTGAAACTTTCACATTGGATGAAATGCCTGTGGGCATGTGGTATTGAGATGAACGCTTTGCAGAAACACCATTTCTTGCTATGTTAAACGTGATGCTGAGTGGATGTTGCAGATTTGCACCATTTTGTTTGTGGATTGTGAGAGCATAGGTTTGCAGGTCCTGTAGTAAGTGTGGAAGGAGTTGGTCTTTCACAGAAATCTGATAAATTCTGTGGCCCTAAAGAACAGCCTTTATCAGTCACAAAAATGACATTTCATTGTGAATCATGTTTGTTACCTAGATTGGGACTCTCATTGAAGACAGAGGAATAATTGGAAGAGATAAGTGGGAAGTAACTTGTTTTAAAGAGCACTGAGTTTCTAAACAGGGGTACTGGGGTTTATTATGTTGTGTTAGGTTTTGTCCGTGCAGGAAGGAATAGAACTGTTCAGAATTCAAACATTCTATCTTTATAACATTTGTGTTGTATTTGATGGGCCTTCAAATACCTGTAGGGTATGACCCTAACCCTAACCAGACAGTTTTTAATATAAGAGATAATGGAATGAAACCTGTCACCACTGTAGCAAATGCATGTATTGAATTTGAGGGGGAGTTCAAAGTTCTGTTCATGCAAATGTTTGGGGTCCTTTTGTTTTGTTTTGTTCTTGTTTTGTTTGTTTCTTGGGATTTTCTTACTTTTAATGGCTTAAGTAAGAGTGCAGTGTCACTGCTCATACAGGGAAGGCAGTCAGGCCCTTTGTTTTTTTAGTACATTTTAAAAAAATCTTTGGCAAAAGAAAAACCTRAAATGTTCGGCTTTCTTCCTCCTAATCCCTCTCCCCACTCTTTTTTTTTTTAACTGATGAATGATAAGTAAGCAGTTTTAAAGAAGAGTTTCTGTTAGTAAACAAGCCCCTTCATTTCCAGATACAAGCTGTTGGTTTTTGCTGCCGCTTTTGACGCACATTTATTAGCAAAGCAGAATTGACTTCCTTTTAAAGTCACAAGCTTGGGAATTGCACCTAAGCAAGCTTTGCAGAGTAGTCGTGTCACTTGTTTTTAAAGTTCTCAAAAATGCATATGCTCTCCAGGAGACCAGAGCTGCTGCCCAGAGCATGTGTCACATTGGAGCGTCTCTGAGTTTCTCTGAGGTTGATAGAACTGGTTTGTGTTACAAGTTGGGAGCACATTGCTTTTGCAAGTGTGTATTTAGAGTGAGTACTTTTAGAGAAATTACTCCAGGGACATGAGGAATTTTGCTGATTTGGATTTATTCTGGAAGAAGGGAAGTTTGAAATAAAGAGTGTCTAAGGATGATTAATATAATGTGAATGTTTATCCCTTTGTACCCCTTGCATTGCTTTGTGGTGCCTAAAGCTTTTTGAAGTGTTGCTCTTAGAATTTTTCTGGTTTATGCATGCAGTCCCTCCTATGGTGGTTACGTGCTTCTAGCAGAAGGAACTTCTAAAATAGTCATATAACTTTTAAGATTACATGTTTCTCAAAAGTGTATGTTATTTAACATTTTGCATACTTATTTAGCAGAAAAGTTTTAACTGACCAAGAGAGTCCCGTAAAATGACACAGGAAAGTATTTGCTATGTGCTTTGACTCTGATTCTTTTTTTGCAGATATTGAATAAAATATGCTGTTGTCAATAGGAATGCTGATGTTGTCTGCCACTCAAATATACACTATTGTAACCGTGCAGTTATTTGCTTTCCTGAATCTTTTACCTGTGGAGGCAGATATTTTAGCAGTAAGTATAATAATATTTTTTACATGGATGAAATCTCTATAAAATTGAATCTTCTCTTCAGCTATTCTATTAATGAATCAGTTAATACAATAAATGTTACAGCAGGTTGCTTGGAGTGGAATTGCCTTAACAGTTTACTTCAATAAAAAATAAATTGTACATTTTCAAATGAGTTTACAGATGATATGTGCTCAGGCACCATGACAGTGAAAGCACCTAATTCCCTTAGTCATTTACAAAGTTCCACTCTCATCAGATGTCCTGTATCATGTTATAACCTTGTTAAAAGAATTCGATGCTTTGATTTAGACAGCAATTTTAAGGTTTGGTGATGGATGCCATTTTGTAGGGTTACTGGGATATAAATAAATAAAATAATCTCTAGGATAAATAAAATAATGGCTAGGATAATTTATTTGTGTGTGTTGGAGGCCTTGTCAGTAAGATTTTTTGTGTATATTACACCTAGATGTAATTTTTATATAGTTGAAAATATCTGCTATCGTTAAGGAAAATAATTTTTAGGTGTGTAGAATTTGAAATGATCAGTTAATAAACAGTATAATGAACATAGTGGTAAAAGCTGTTGCTGTGCTATTTGTTAACAACTGGATACATTGTGGCATTTTAAGGAGGAAGTTATAAATGTCTTTGTAGGATAGAGTTTAAGCTACTGAAATAATTAAACCTAATTACTGTAGACTGTGTGGTCTCTGCTTGTTCCAGTGATATGCAGAAGAGCTGTTAATGTCATTCCAGTTTGGAAGAACAGAGTGACAAACCCTTGGAGACAAATTTTAAATAAAAATAATTAAAAGTTTGTGGTAATGTGGATTTGATGAATATTAAAGTGTGTTATTTGGATCTTCAGGTTGTTACTATTCTATAAATACTTTTTGTAGAAAAAATGTAAAGAAACAATGCAGGTAGATAATTGCTTTATTATGGCACTGACATCACCATTTTATTGTGAAATTTTAAACTGTCTTTCTGCTGTAAACATAATTTCCCCTCCCTTCTTTCCTCTGTTACCAAGCCCATACTTCCTCTTTTCATAAAAACCTGACTTTCGTTCTTGCTTCTTCCTCTCTTAGAAAAGTTAAAACAGAACAAACAACCCAGCTGAACCTCAAAAAAGAAAAATGCAGCATTTTGGAAGTTTACTTTGATTTTTTTCTATTTAAGCTTTTGTGTGCAGTATTCTAAAATAATTCCATATTAAAAATGAAGTGTCTTTTATTCTGGGATATTTGGAAGTTGCAGGTTTATTCTGAGAATATCTTGAAGTAAGAAATGAAGAGATGAACTAGATACTAAACTGCTATGCAGAGGAGCCAGTAAAATGCTTAACAGATGCTCTGAAGAGGGAATGTTTGCACTGTGTCACATGGAATTGCTGGTGTACAGATAATTTATAATCTTGAGAGATTTCACGGTTTAATGATTGCCCATTTGTTAGCAAAACTCTGGCCAAAGTTTTGGGTTTGCCAAGGAAAGAAATTATTTTCCCTTCTAATTTGGGAGTGTTTTTATGCTTCCATGTTCTCATATAGTCGCAGCCTCAAAGGATCATGTCTGTGTAAAGTGCTATTATGTACATGTGAGACCGGATTGGTTATTTTGTAAAAAGCGGTGAAAAGAAATAGGTTTGTGTCTGACTCCTGGCTTAAACTGGGGCTTGCCAAGTGATGCAAGGGAAAACTGTCGGTAGCATAAGCTCTGGAAGGACATTTTGAGGAAGGTGGTGCACTGGGGCTCTCTGTGATGGAAGGTCGGGAGGAGAGATTGTGTGGAGCACATTGGTTACACAGAACAAAGAACCTTCCTTGTAATTTGGCTCCATTCCTTCCTCTTTTCCCTCAAAGTCTGTGGGAAGAAAGCTCCTTCAAAATGCTGCTCCTTTGGAAGTCTTAAGATAAATCATGGCAGTGTTCTTCACTGAACTATAGTTTGAGCTCCCCTGTCTAAGCCTGACTGGTGGGAAATGTCGCTCTGAAGCAAACATGATCCTTATTTGACTGTTCTGTGGGACAGTTGGGTGATACAATGTATAGACAAACATGTATGACTCACTAAACTGAACTGTTTAATGAAACAACTGATGCACATTCAAGTCAGTTAACTGTAGAGTTCACAGCTTTTGCGGGAAACACTTTTTTTAAATGAAAAAAATGTAGCATACATACACACACTTGTCACTTCTTTCTGTATGAATTCTGTGTTGGTTAGGCACGTTACAGAGACAGAGAAGATGAACAAAAAAAAGGAGAAACAAAGCTTCCACAAATTTAAGGTCTTTTACAGTATTCCTCTGTTTTAAAATGAAAGCTCATAGTTAGTATAAAGCGAAACTGTAGAGATACTTTTCAGCTACTAATCTGAATGTATAGCAGAGAATTGGGAGGGCATATGGAGACTATACTTTGTCTACAGCAAAGTACCTGGTAAAAGCTGTTCTTCCGTGTACCTAAATGAATTCAGGGCAAAACACTCACCACCACCATCCAGTGAAAACTCAACATCCAAACGTCTGAGCTCTTCAGATTTTTGCTTTTTTGGTTTGTTTGTAGTTTCTGTTCTGCACTTATGATGGTATTTGAATTTTAGATAGTAGAAAGAAAGATTTAACATATAAATAGTTCAACAAAATGTCTGTTACTTACTTTCTTGTTTTGACAGCTGGTTAAGAAAAGAATGATGTTACTGTGTGAGCAGAAGACAGGTGGGATAAGCAATTTTGTGATTTCATTGACATGGTCAGAAGATGTCCTATGTCTGATAAATATTTTAATCTAAAAAAGTACACAGTGTTGTTTATTTTAGTTTATACTTGTTAATTATTTCTGTCTTGTTGCAAACCTGATTTTTTAAAAAATGTTTTTCTCTTAGTATAACCTTGAAAATGGAACCCAGACTTTTGATGATCTACCTGCTAGATTTGGCTACAGACTGCCAGCAGAAGGCTTGAAGGTAAAAAAAAAAATTACGTATTGTGCTGGGTTCAGCTAGGGTAGAGTTAATTTTCTTCTCAGTGTTTGGTGTGGAGCTGTGTTTTGGATTTGTGCTGAACACAGGGTTGATAATATAGAGATGTTTTTGTTATTGCTGAGCAGTGCCAGCACAGAACCAAGGCCTTTTCTGTTCCTGCTACTGCCGCTCTGGTGAGGACGTTGGGGGTGCATGGGAGGCTGGGAGAAGACACAGCCAGGACAGGGGACCCAGACTGATCAAAGTAATATTCCAGACCATATGACATCATGCTCAGTATATAAAGTGGGGGGAAGAAAGAGAGAGAGGGGGCACATTTGGAGTGATGGTGTTTGTCTTCCCAAGTCACCTTTGCGTGTGATGGGGCCCTGCTCTCCTGGAGGTGGCTGAACACCTGCCTGCCTATGGGAAGCAGTGAATTAATTCCTTGTTTTCCTTTGCTTGTGTGTGTGGCTTTTGCTTTTCCTGATAAACTGTCTATCTCAACCCACGAGTTCTCCAGCTTTTCCCCTTCCAGTTCTCTCCCTGATCCTGCTGGTGGGGGAGTGAGTGAGTGGCTGCGTGGGGCTTGGGGGCTGGATGGGGTTAAACCCCCACAGTCCTTTTTGGCACACAATGTGGAACACAAAGGGTTTGAGATAATGACAGGTTTGATTGGGATGTGCTAGATTGAATTTAAATGTTGAMTATATATAGAGAGAACTGTATCTGCTGAACATTTCCTCTGTAAGCTAAAAAAGATAAAAATTAAAGGAATTTAGTGTCAAGGAAAAATAAAGACAGAAATTATTATTCAACTGTTCAAACAAAACAAATGTGCAAAGGATCTTATGTTGCCTGTGAATAGGCAGATTCTTCTCCTAAAAAGAGCATTTTGGTAATCTTTGCCTACTTAAGGGAGAATTTGCTGAAAACATTTAACAAATAGATTAAAAATAGGTAAATAATGGAAATCTAAGGTAAGTTTGGTAGACCACTGTTTTCTCTGTTTTGATGGCAATACTGATACACGATGTCAGTTACCTTGCACTGGAATCAGCAGATGCCAGACTTAATTTTGTGTTGATATAATTTTTTAAAAAGCATATTTGAAAGATTCATTGTCTCTGTACAGTTGTATGTTGGCAAGCCCTTTGACACTGTGAAGGGTGGCAAGGCAAGAGAGATCGTTTCCTTGCGTGTGGCCCACATTAAGTGTGCTGTGTAAAGCAATCATATCTCAGTTTTTGGGAAGGTACAACCGTTTTCAGTTTGCTACTCTCATTGTGTTTCTCAAGCAGCGGAATGGAGAAGCTCAGGAGCTGCAGCTCTGCCATGGTGCCTGTGTGCTGTGCCTGGTGCTGGGGGCTGTGGCAGGGATTGTGATTGACCCTGCACCCTCTCCTTACACAGTTTCATTTTAATTGCAATCCACACCCCATAGCAGATGAGATGGTCCCCCCATTCTCCCAGTGCTCCTTCAAGCATGGGTTGCACTCATGCTCTTTTGTTTTTCTCTGTATCAGTAAGTGGGGAAAATGCAAATACACATATACATTTTTGTTACTTATCTGTAAGAGTTTCTTTACTTCTTGAAATAGCATCATGTTGCCATAGGGATGCTGGGCCATGACTTGAAAACTAATACTATTAAGAGAAGGCACTGGAAAGTGCTAATATATCAGATTAGGAGAAAATATGCGTGTGACTTTTTAATTTATTTTTTTAGATTTTGTTAATCCCGTTTTCATTGACATGTAAAAATGAAAAAGCATATAAATATTAACCATATGAAATTGTAAAATACCCCTAGTATTAGAGAAGACAGAAGTAAGATGTAAAGGTTTGCAAATGTTAATGGAACTGGAAGGGGAAAAACTTTGCATGTTAATTTATGCAAAATGATTAACATGCAAAAACTGGCCAAGATGGCTGTGGCCATGGGAATACATGTTGGGCTTTATCGTTACTGTGCACTGGATTAGAAATTCTGAAGACCTTATGTCTTCTGAAATACAGCAGCAGAATGTTTTGTACAGCAGCATAATTACTTTTAATGTCTCTGGTGTGGTCAGTACACTCACTTGGAACACAGTAAGATGTGTAGGTGGGCTGAATGAAATTAATAGAAGAGAGATTAAGTTGAAAGTAAAATGGGAAGGAACTGTGAGAGGTTGGATAAATGCATCTTCCTTAGTGATGATAAGGCACATTCTGCTTTTTCTGGCTTCTGCTAAGGTAGTAGCTGTTCAGACATTCTGGTGGCAGTAGTCAGTAACTAGTGGGAAGGCTTTTATTCATTTTTTCTGTGTAAAATAAGATAGAGAAGGTAGAAAGTAAATTATTTAAAAATAAATTACATATGGTGATGTTAATGCTGTGAACTGGTGTCGTAGTCCTACTGCTTAGAAAAGTGCTTAGAAGCCAGATGAATATCCTGTTCAGTTCTAGTCTTCACATTCTCTGAGATAGTTTGTTGCTGAGATTACGCAGCTGATGCTTTTTGGTGTGCTGCGCTGAGTTTAGCACCAAGGGGCACACTCCCCCTTTCTGGCTGCCTGACGTGAGGTGCTCTGCAGTGACAGGAACCATTTGTTTGCTTTAGAGTCACATTCGTGCAGTCAGTGTCAGTAAGTTTGTTCATTTTGGATAAAGTGTATTTTCTGTTCCACTCAGACAATTGAAACACTTGTCTGCAAGAAAGGATGTTGTGTCTGACCGACCAGGCAGTTTAGGGCTTGTGGGAAGTTCAGGCTTCCTTACTTTTTTTTTACTGTAGAAGTGGCTACATGGAGTCAGTCCTGTGGCAGTGATTTGTGTGTCATGCTGTCCCCCTTTGAATAGTATATGAGGGTTTATGACTGAGATGTGAATGATTTTACAGCTGAGAGTTCTTATACAAAAATTCAGGCAGACCACCTTCCAAGTTCTGGAGAAGGGAGACTTCTATCATATACACCCCTACAGAGACCATGAAGGCATAGAGTTGCTTGCTTCTTACTTCTGTCTGTAGCCTGCATGGCCCCAAAAACTGGCTCTGCAGCATTGTTGATGTTGCAGTGTTGAGAGTAACTGCTATGCAAAAAACATGAAGCTGGTGTTAAGGTAAAAGGGTGGATCACTCTTTAATTCCATGTTGCCCTTTTGATCCCAAAGGGGAATAAAGTGCTGTAAGAATTCCTTTAACTCAGGAATTCCTCTGCAATTCCCCTCAAGCAGGCTTCATTTCCGTGCCAAGTGGGTGTTATCATGGGGAGAAGGTTGGTGTTAGAGTTGTGTAGTTGTTTACTGACTATATTGAGAAACAGAGGGTGATTAAGTGATTTACCCAAGTAGTGAGCCAATTTAATACATCAAAAATAGGTATAAGGAGCTTTGATTCTGACCTTTTTAACTGTTAGTCAGCTTGTGTGTTAATTAAGGTAAATGTCATCACCTGTGTAGAAATGATAGAGTTTTAGTCCTGAATATTATACTAAACTTTTTTCTTTGCATTAATATTTTAATTACTTTAAAAAATGCTCTACTTGTTGCAATAGGGTGAAAGTGGTGTACTTTTTCAGTGCTTGTGATTAAGATTTCTTAGTATGCAAGTTGCAAAACACAGTCTGTCAGATTTACAGTAACTTGGTGCCAAAGCGTAAATGTAGGTGCTGCTCAGTTAAATGGCTCCTCAATTAAAGACAGTTAAGAATGTATGGTAGCATTAAGGACAAAGCAGTCCAGTCATAGCTGCTGGCCTTTGGCTTCTATGGATGCATTTCTTTATCTGTAATGTGGTGKTGTGCGATTTGTGTAAAACCTCTGTAGAACGCAGTTGGTTCCTTAAGGGCCAGTCTAGTTAAAGCCGAGAAAAGGCTTGGAGCCATGCATGGAGCCATGTACAGTGAGTAGTGTGTGCTGTATGAATTGGGGAGCCTTAGTGACCTACATTTGGCTGTCAGCAAATCAGTTTAAAATTTTCAGTGTTATTGCATTTGATTGTTACAGACTTTGTAGTGTTATGCCTGTCACCACAAACTTGGCAAAGAATGAGATTGCTGGTGCAGCTTTTCTGCCAAAAGTGATATTATTACAAAAATAAATCCCTCAAAACAAAACTTCTCTCTACTGTAGGTTAAAATTTATGAATAACATGTATTTAAAGTGTAAGATTATATATAAAGAATTAAAAGTACATTTAAACTGACCATATATATAGACTATATATATCATATATATCTTTGTGTATTATGTTTGTGTATATAAACTGTATTAAAAATTTACATCTATTTTATATATTTCAACTGTTAATATATACATTGATATGTAATTATATATTTATTATATATATTTCTAGACAGGTGATGACATCTCTGTCTAAAGCTGTCAGTGAAAAGTGAGAGCTTGAGGATATATCTAGACCTGTAGCAATAATTTCTTGAGCCCACAGCAGTGCAAGTTCTCATGGTCTTTATTTGCATAAAACACACTACTTACATTCTTATTTTCTGGCAATTTACAACTCTTTACCTGTGTGGTAACTTGCAAGAGGAATATTCCTCTGCCAAATGCTGTTCTGTTGCATTAGTGTCCGAAAGCCTCCGTCACACTGTGACTTTATCATGCACATGACCCAGGAAGGTGATTTTCTGAAGAGGGATATTTCACGTGAAGGGTAGGCAAAACTTCCTCTGGATGTCCAGTCTGGATTTTTCTATAGTTTGGTAATCACAATCTGTTGTGAAGAGACTTAACAAAAGGGAGACTAAGTAATACCAATCTAATAATTAAGTAACATTAATCTAGTTAGTCAAGAAGCTCCTTCTCAGGTGATCTAGAGAGCTGACCAAGGAAGCAAGCCCATTCTACCAAAGGGAAAAGGGCCAGCCTGCTCCCTTCAGAGTGCTGTGCAGCCTGTGTCATGTGCTACTGGCACTGTTGTGYGTGGCAGCACAGGGTTGTTCTGACAGTCAAGTGTTGAAGTCACAGCATTGGGAAGTGGGACTCATGCCAGCACATCCCAGGTGAGCATGTTTCCTGTGAGAGTAGCTGTAGAAGTTTTCAGCAGATGTAAAATGTGAGATTAGGAGAGTTTCTACTTCTGCGTTGTCAGTGATGGAGTGCTAACTCAGCCACCTTAAAACATCTCAAAGATTGCTTCAAGGTTGATATTGCCAAAGTTTCCTACTTCTGTGAACCCTTCAGCTGTAGCTCGTTGAGTGATCTTATGCTTACGATAGCAAACCAACTATTTTGTATGCTAGGTCGGTGCTGGAGTCATACATGGAACTTCGCTTGTGTTCTTTCAATTACAGAGTGCTGAGTTTATGTTGGTGCTTCTTAGGCCATTGTACTTCTGGTTTCTCAATTAGTCTCCCTATGTCTTAGTCACACTGTGTTGATGTAGTATATGCCTCTTCTTTTTTCTTGAATTACACTGGAAAGTCTGAGTATGATGTGATTAGAAAAACTGTATTTGCTTTCAAACTTTCTAATTCTGTACAGACATAAAGATTCTGATGAATCAAAATATATAGTCAGGGAAGTAGCAGAAATCTTGCTATGATATAGGATTATATTATATGATAATATGAATTTGTTTAGCTATTGTATGAAAACGTGCAATTTTCTTTCCTTACACTTGACTACCAACCCTTTTGTTAAGACAAGGAGAAATGAAGCTTGTTTCTGCTCCTGTTTTCTAGGGATTTCTAATAAATTCCAAACCAGAGAATGCATGTGAGCCTATAGCCCCACCTCCACTGAGAGACAACTCCTCTGGTGCTTTTATTGTGTTAATCCGGAGGCTGGAGTGCAACTTTGATGTCAAGGTAAGGTCAGATTTTTTTTTTTTTAGATTTTTTTTTTTWAATTTTTTTTTCAAGTTCTTTCTCCTCTGAGTTTCAGAGTAGTGGTGCTTCAGAAAAATATCTATAGCTAACAGTAGAGTAGATACTGATGTGAAGGGGAGTGAGAATTTTATTGTCTCCAGACAGATAAAGCACAGCTCACCAAGTCCAACCAATGACCTACCTTTGATTGAACACAACCACGTCAACTAGACCAGAGCACTGAGTGCCATTTCCAGTCTTCCCTTAAATGCCTTCAGGGATGGTGACTCTACCACCTCCCTGGGCAGCTGCTTCCAATATTTAATCATCCTTTCTGTGAAGAAATTCTTCCTGATGTCCAACCTGAACCTCCCCTGGCACAGCTTAAGAATATGTTCCCTTGTCTTATTGCTGGTTGCCTGGGAGAAGACCCTGACCCCCATCTGGCTGCACCCTCCTGTCAGAGTTGTAGAGAGTGAGAAGGTCACCCCTGAACCTCCTTTTCTCTAGGCTGAGCACCCCAAGCTCCCTCAGCCCCTCCTTGTGCTCCAGACCCTTCCCCAGCTCCATTCCCTTTTATGGGCATGCTCCAGCACCTTGATCTTTAAGGTCCCTTTCAACGCTTAACATTCTATGATTTTAAAAATGTGAAATTAGAATGATTTGTTTGGCTGTGGTTTTCTTGAAAATTAACGCAATACATGGGGCCGCTTAAGGAAAACAGGGCTCTTCAATTTGTTGTTGACTTTCGTGAACGAAAAGGAGACTCAACTGTATTTGCTTTTGCTGCTGTGTGGTAGGTACAGTTACATGGTGATTGAAACATGTAAATTCTACCCAGACTGTAGATTCCACCTGCAGAGGCAGGTTCACTGCTCATGTAATCTGCCTTCACATCAGACTCAGGAATGGCACATAGTCTGTGCTGTGGATCCTGCCACCCCATGTGCATATGGCTCAGTGGGAAAAGAAAGGGGGGCAAATGGCTACTTGCCTTTGTTTCATGTCCTCTTTGTCTGTCTAATTGTCCGTACACTGATGAGACAGTATTGCTTCTGGAGACATGGTTAAAGGAACAGGTCTGAATTTGGAAGATTTTTACATTGTTGTTGAGGGATTTCCATAGTCAGTCCTTTAAGGATTAAGTCACATTAGCTCTGTCTGTAAGAATTTTTTGGTTACATTTTATATTTCATATAATATTGATAGAAAAGGGGATTTCCACTCATTTCTTGTTAGACAAAGAGCAAAGCAGCAAGTGGATCAGCATTTCCAAGGCAGGCATCAGTATCTGCATACTCTGTGGCCAGTGAATCCACATCTCTAGTATGTTGTTAATACTGTTGCAATATTGCATTATATAATTGCATGCATAATACAGCGTTTTGCCTTGAAGTTTCTGCCAGGAAGTGGCATTGTGCTGAGGTGTGAGCTAAATTACCCATCAACTACTTGACTGACAGAATGCGTATTTTAACAAAAATTGAAAGTCCTCTCTCTCCTTCTGTTTTATGTTGAAAATTACAAGTGCAGGTACATAGCTATTTCTTGATTTCTTTATATATGCACTATGGATATTTTTTGTGGTGATACAATATTGACCAAACTCCCAACCAGGCATCTATGTCAAAATTGACATTTTAAATGGATTTACTCTTTTTTTTTTTTTTTTTTTTTTTTATATTGGGATTTCTCAAGCTGTTTGCATTCTGGATTTTCCAATAACAATGTTCTGCTGTTTGAAATACAGTCATTAGCAGTATGGAAAGAGAATCGGTGTTGTTGGGATGAAACCCAAATATTTCTCAAGGTGCTTTAAGTGCTTTTTGCATCTTGTGAAGAGGTGTTTTTATACTGCAGTGGATGCAGTAAAAGCAAGATGAACAGTTGTATCTTAGTTAAGTTTTCATTAGTAATAGTCACCGCAGTAAATGCCATTTACGTGGACCTTGGGCTTTGCTTGTATTGACAAAAAGGTGAGTCTGTATTAGAAATGTAACTGGTACACAGGATGTTAATAGTTTTGTACCCATAGTTATAATTTTGCACTTTTCCATGAGAAAGCTTCTGATACCTGGGCTTTCAGGTGAAATATTCCACATCTCTAAAGCACAGAAAAGATACTACTCATGTGACTTCATGAGCTATGAAGTGGTAATTTCTAGACTACCAAAGTAAGTTAGTGTCTTTATTTTAAATTATGATCACATTTTTTAACTACCTTTAGAAAGTTTTAAATTCTATTTTTAATATATATAAATAATCTGCCTGCAGACAATATTAAAATGGCTTTCTAGAAAAATAGCATAACTACATGAGTGTAAGAATAATGATATGGTTTTGCTTTGAAAGGTGACACTTGTTTTGTAAGTGCAAATTGTGTCCATATTAATAACTTTGTGAAAGTGTACCTTGTCTCAGAAAGCACAGACCTGTTACTGTACTTGGAAGCAAGAGTCTTTCCAATAAGTATTTTGTGTGGCTTACAGGTCTTAAATGCCCAGAGAGCTGGATACAAGGCGGCTATAGTTCACAATGTTGATTCTGATGACCTCATAAGCATGGGATCCAACGACAGTAAGTACAGGTATCACTTCTTCTCTCCTGTTTGAAAATCATTTCACCCACTGGAAACAGCAGCACCACCAAAAACCACTCAAAACCCCAACAACAAAACTACCACCAGAAAGAAACAGAAACCAAAACCAAACTAAACAAAAAACTGGGGGAAATCCTCCTGCTTTTAGGATTTAATAACAGGAAATATTTGCATAAGAACAAATATATTGACCTGTGCCTTTTCTGAACGTTTCTTTTGGTTTTCCTTCAAATTTTAGTTCTAGTGTTCTGGGTTAAATTTGTATTACTGATGTGGAAAATAGCTGATGTGTTGTTAATTAAGTAGAAATATAGGAAAAAATATAGAAAAAAATGCATTTGGAAGGAGATCAGACTTTAAAATATGACTTTTTAGTATTTGGAGTCATAGAACCATTTAGGTTGGAAAAGACCCTTGGGACCATGAACTTCATCCATGATTGTTAGTCATTCCAGTTTGTTGTCGCATGGTTCAGTACATCTTCCTGTTCTCTGGACAAA
This sequence comes from Amblyornis subalaris, assembly GCA_018881555.1. NCBI lineage: Eukaryota > Metazoa > Chordata > Aves > Passeriformes > Ptilonorhynchidae > Amblyornis > Amblyornis subalaris. The sequence continues at coordinate 235,782 of JACAXG010000014.1, forward strand.
TGAATTCTAGCATATCATGTGTACTTATTTTCAATTTTTCAGTTGGAAAAAGAATATTTAAAGACCAGTGCACCATTTACTATTTGGAACTATTAGCTGTTCCAATTTTAACCTTCGTGGAGTGAATATGTTCAGAACATCTTGAAATCTAGTCAAAATGTTGGGTTTGTTTTGTGGTATTTGTTTTGTGTTTATAGTGCTGTTATTACTTTCTTTGTGGCATTTCTTTACTGTGTCCAGTTTTTGAACTTGCTTGATACGGAACAAGAAAACAAATAAGAAGAAAACAAATTATTTTCCAGTGGAAATGGTATTGAGTAAACTAGGAATGAACTTTCACAAACTAATGGGAGCTGAGTAGCCCAGGCAGTTAATGTGAAAGTGGGTTTAATGAACTCTCAACCCATGTGAATCTTATTTTCAGGTTTCAGTAAGTAATCAAAACATAGAACAAGTCCGCAAAAAACACAGATTTCATAGTGCGAGGTGACATTCAGCCATGTGTGATTTTGCCTTAGGGAACCTGGCTGCTTTGATACGGACTAAACTCAGGTTGCTATGAGCCCTAGATGTGAAGTATTAAGGGGCAAATCAATATAAAGCGAAGCTGGAGGAGAAGGTTTTCTGCAATATGGGATTTATCTTTCAATAAGTTTTCATTTATTGTTGCCTTCACTGGTAAACAGAGAAGAGGACAATTCATCCAGTTTCTTGAGACTGAAATAAAGATGTGAGACTTGTTCATTTTCTTCTTTCTTCTTTTTGACCTCATCTAGCTGCGGTTGTTTCCAGTATGTTTATTTATGTTTGGGGTGAAAAGGAGGGAAGATATATTAATTAAAACTTATAGAACCAGATCACAAAATCATGTAAGTTGCCAGAAATTCTGGAAATCAGTGAAGCAATGTGACTTGTATCAATTCTCTGAGTAAAGAATGTTGTTCTGATTAAACTTATGATCCTCTTTTGTCAAAATATTTTGGTTTTGTGCTCCCTTTAACTATTCCAGTAGGAATTTTGATTTTTCTTCCTGCAATAAATTCCCTGCAAATTGCGTAGGAAAAATAATAGCACTTAAATGAAGTGAAGCTGTAATATGCTTGTGCGTTGGTCTATGTGTTACTATGTTATAATATGTCTTCCTGTTGTGATAGTCTCATAGTGTTCAAATCTTGTATCTTGAATACCCATAGGTTGTCCACGTAATAATAGTTTTATTTTCCTGCTTTTTTTAATACAGTTGAGGTTTTAAAGAAGATTGACATTCCTTCTGTCTTTATTGGCGAGACATCAGCTAATTCTCTTAAAGAGGAGTTTACTTATGAAAAGGGGTAGGTTAACTCACATGTCGCTGTGTTATTCCTTGCATTAGGTCATTATCTCTTTTGAATATTTATGCATTTAAAAAAAGATGTTGTGATGACAGAGGCTATAGGTATTCCAGGTGAAATCTTGGGCTTGAGAGCAACCTGCAATGCTTTAGTAAATAAGAAAGATTTCACTGTATCTTTTGACAGTCATGTTGTATTTTTTTCATTCTGCTGTTAAAGCAGCTATGAGGTGGTTTCTGTAGATTTGATTGAGGTCAGTAAATAGTTTTAACTCAAAAAACGTTCTAAGAAACATTGTTTTATCCTTTTATTTAATTGGCTTTACACTGTGTGGGTATGGACTGAATTTTCTATGTTGTTGTGCTCAGGTAGGATTCCTGTAGTGCTTCTAGTGACAACCTTTTGTTTCAATTTTTTTTTTTTTTAATTGTATTTGTTCTTTAACTCGTTCATTAAATTCTCACTAATTTAGAAAGTGTTATCTCTTCCTCCCCACAGTGGCCATGTTGTGTTAATCCCAGAGTTCAGTCTTCCTTTGGAGTACTACTTAATCCCTTTCCTAATAATAGTAGGGATCTGTCTTATTCTCATCGTCATATTTATGGTAAGTTTCTTCTTTTAATAGCACTTTTTTCTTTCAAATCATCAGGGAACTGTCATATACTGAAGTTAAAGGAAGGGACACAGTAAAGGAAGAGTGAAGCTGTGTGTACCGCACATACCTGTACCATGCTTACCTGTAATCATTTCGTTTCTCAGTAAAACAGACAGGTGCAGAATTTTGTCAAAGGGATACCAGAAACCTTTTTGATGTTCTCCCTAGCATATAAGTGCAATTACTGGAATTTTCCTCACTGTCACTCTCAACACTCCACAAGTGCTTGCTTTTGGGCCCTATACAGAGTGACCTGTCCTTGTGCTCTTGTATACCGAGATCACATCCTGCCTTACTAAACTTAATAATCATTAGTCCCACTGTTCCACAGTGCAGAACCTCTCACAGCACAGAGCATAGATCTCAGCACATGCACTGCCTGTAGAGGTTCTCAGTTGGGACATCTTTCCTTGAAATGGTAAGGTAGCATAGCATTATATTATTTCAGGATACTTAGCATCCCATTTTTTGTAGTCTGTGCCCAATTTATTATTTTACCTTTTAATAAAAATCAAATAATGTATCAACTGTTTTCTAAACACTTTCTTAAAATAATTTTCTGCATTAGTATTTTTTGCACTGCAAATTATGCATTTCATTGACAATCCTGGGCATGTTTGGCACAAGCACAATTGCAGCAGCTCTCTGTTTGTATTTTTTTAGCAGAGTTTTTGCTATTGTCTTTTACAGTGTCCTTCTGGACAAAATGAGCCCATTAAAGCTAGATGTGTGCACAGTACGATGGGTGAACAACTGTCAGAAGGGTCAGGCTCAGGGAGTTGCAGTCAAGGGGCTGACACCTGGCTGGCAGTCGGGCATCAGTGGTGCTCATCAGGATTCAGCTTTACAGCCGGTTCTCTGTGGTGTTGCGATCAGCAACCTGGACAGAGGAGTTAAGTACACACTGAGTAAGTTTGCCAAGGATACTGCACTAGGAGATGCTGATTCCCTTGCATGTAGAGAGGCCTTCACAGAGACCTCTTGATAGATTAGAGCACTGGACAATTAATTGGTGCAGTGAAATTGATCTCAGGGAGGTTCCAGGTTGGATTTGGGCCTCATTCTTTTCTGATTCTGTCCCTGTTTGTTTGAGACAATCTTCTTTTTAACTAGGAAATTAATGTAAGACTCATCGTTACTAAGGATCTGGATTACAGCTGAAAAACTGCAGTTTGTTCATAGAGCTTTTTGTTTAGCTGTGGTAAAAGAGTCTGAACGAACAGTTTCGATTCAAATATCCTTCAAAAAGATGCAGATTTTGTTTTGCCAAAACTAGTTACTTTTTCAAATGACCTTAATATTTGTCCATAATATACATACATTTATACTTAGAAAAATAATCTATTGTAAAGTATATCAGTGCCTTTCAGGAATTCCTGAAGTGAGAGATATTAATGCTGTTTATAATACTAATGCCTTCTCAGTGCTTACCTACCCACAGCTTAGGTAGAGGTAGAGCACCTTTGCATATTTCAAGGGACTTGCTAGTGTGTATACTTTGGTTCAGGCCTTTGTTCATTTGTTTGCTTGTCATCATATTTGAAAAAGAATGTCATATCACAGGTGCTAGATTTAGAAATTGAATAGAAATAGCATTAGGGACTACTAAGAAAATGAAAATAGAATCTTTGTTATAGTTATTTAGGTAGTTTGATATTACTAGTTATTTAGTTATTTTACTTATTTAGCTGTCTTAGTGTAGCATGTAACAATGACTTGAAGTAACCCCCTTTAGTCCTCCCCAAACTACTGTTTTAGATAATATGAGAACAGTTCCGATGAATGTGGGAATAATCCTCTAAAACAGCTGTAATAATCTAAATCTGTAAGGAAAACTATTCAAACTTACTGAATTGTGTTTTGCTCTGCAATATGCTTCCTGGTTTTCACAGGCCCCAGTAGAGGATTGCAGCAATGGCCATTATTTTATGTAGTATGGACATAACCTTTTCTTTCTCTTTCCTCTCCAAAAAACACTTGTGTGTTCTCAGTTCCGAGTGCCATGATCATGGAGAACATCCTTTAGGCTTGTTTGGCTTCATCCTTGAGTTCAGGCAAGGCAAGAGGTGATTCTGTGCAGGTTCCCTTTTGACAAACTTACTGCAAAGCTTCATAAGTCAAAACTTTTCTTGTTCTTTTATTGTTTCAACTTACTGTTCATGTTATCTTGTGTCTGTTTTCCAGATAACAAAATTTGTGCAAGACAGACACAGAGCAAGAAGGAATCGGCTTAGGAAGGATCAGCTTAAGAAACTTCCTGTACATAAGTTTAAGAAAGGCAAGTAGATCATTCTTTGTCTAACTAATTGGACCCTATTGTCTTTAACACCAAAAACCCTCTAAATCAAGGGGGTATTAAGTTTCAGAGGTAATTTTGAGTACTCTTGAAACAGATAGAGTTTGGAGTGAAAGCATACAAAATATTTGGCTTGACCCTGTTCTCACTGAAATAGAGGAGTTCTAACACTTCTTTAATGGAAGCAGAGCAGACTGTGGCTGAGCATTAAAACGTTGCTTAAAAAAAAATCGGTAGGGAAATTCCATGGAAGTTCCTTTTTGTACTCCCATTATCAGTGACCACAGCAGACACTGTGTTGCAGTATTTCCTTTATTTGGACCTCCCACCTGCAGTGCTGTATCCAGCTCTGGAATCCTCAGCACAGGACAGATGTGGATCTGCTGGAGGGGATCCAGAGGAAGCCACGGATATACTCTGAGAGCTGGAGCCCCTCTGCTCTGGAGCCAAGCTGGGGGAGCTGGGTGTGTTCACCTGGAGAAGAGAAGGCTCCAGGGAGACCTTAGACCCCCTTCCAGTGCCTGAAGGCATCTGTCTGATAAGAAAGGTGGAAACAGACTTGGAAAYGGGGCCTGTTGCAATGAGACAACAGAGTGATGGTTTTAAACTGAAAGAGGGTGGATTCAGACTAGATAAAAGGAAAACGTTTTTTACAATGAAGGTGGTGAGGCACTGACACAGGTTGCCCAGAGAGGTTATGGCTGCCCTATCCCTTAAACATTCAAGGCCAGGCTGGATGGGGCTTTGAGAAATCTAATCTAGCAAGAGGTGTCCCTGCTTATTGCAGGGTGGTGGAATAGATGGCCTTCGAACTCAGACTATCTGATGATTCTATGATTATTAGTCAGGAAACTGGTAAATATTAGTGACATATAAGTTGCCTGACATTGTAGAGCGTAGAAACAAAACTATCTTGTGGGTATAATTTCTTTACCTTTCTGGAGGAGCAGTGCTTTCATTCAATCACAATACTTCTGTGAGGGCAAGAGCAATTCAAATTTAGTACCAAGATACTTGCTTTTGCAAACATCTCTGTGGTGAATAGAGAATGCAGTAACATGAGATGTGCAGTTGGCTTTCTGCAGAGTCTTAATCAACAGGCCTCATTTTGAATAATTCCACAGAATACAACATAGACTGTATAAAAATCTGTTTTCTACACTGAAAGGGTTTTGGGGAAGTTGCTGTGTTGTGGTTCTTTAAGAAATGGTCACACAAAAGTCAGTGGGAGTTGAGATCTCATGTATGATGTCTTTATAACAAAAGTGAGCACAGCAAAAGAGACAGAGCCATTGACTGTGCCTGTCATTTGACTGGTAGCAAGTCTGAATGTTCTGAAGCAAATAGCTCAGATGGGAACTGGTAAGTATTACAGAATTTATCCTCAGAAATACATATTATCTCCAAGCTAGATTAACTTTACACTAAAATGGAATGTAGGCCAAGACTGAAGTGCAATGAAATTAAGGAGTGTAGCCTTTCACTCCTGTAGAAAACCTCATAAATTTAGAGAAGATGGAATGCTGTGAGAGATGTGTGGGCATGTTATTGAGAAATTAAAAATGAGCAGAGGAGTTTTTTTCTACATTGAGTGTCAAAAGTTACAATTGTAATGAGTGGCGAGGTACCTGATAAAGAATCCAGAATTTGGGTGTTGCTATATCCACAAGATTTAAAAAATGGAAGTGATTGGTTAGGTGTCAGGGTGAAAGAAGAGCTTAACTTCAGACAGTTGTCTTTGAAATGCTTCACGTACACGTGAGGAAAAAGCCCCAACACGTGACAAATAGTAAGCTGCAAGAGGGCATGTCATTTTATGTAAATACATACTTTTAGGTACCATGTGTGTTGACTTTTTGTGTACATGTATGCAGATACATGGGATTGAACAATAGTGGGTGATAGGTGTGTCTCAGTGACTTTTATAGAGCTCTGTCACAGTAAGTGCAGTTCTGCAGTTTATTATATATTCCTAAATTGATTAATTTTTTTCCCTGAAAATGCGATTATAATCGGTCTAATTGCTGTTCATTACTGACCCATCTGCATGTCTGCACAGTTAGTTATGGTCTAATATAGAAAACAAAAGAGAAACTCTGCCAAAGTCTCAGTAGCTGTAGTTCTGTATTTTGCATTGCTCAAAGCACACATACATGTGTAAATAGATAATTCTGTATTTCTGAAAATATTTTTCTTATTTTTATGTGCGAAGTAGTTAGAAGATAATTTTGCTTACTAAATACTCTTCATACACAGTTTATTTATGCAAGAAACTTTATTTTGCAGCTGTGTCCATACTTCTTTTTTCATGATTCTTTTGGTGGTTCTGAGTCAGCTTCTAAATTACAGTAATGGGAATTTGAGAAAAAGATGTCTGAAAAGTGTCCCTTTTAGAAATTAAATCTGATCTTGAGGAGCATGGGGTCATGGAGCTGAAGCGGCTTGGAAACTAGTCCAGGAGAAATCCTGAGTGCCTGGGTGCCAAGGAGGGCCGGTGTCCCTGGTCTCAGCTGCTGTGTGGGCCTGCCTCCCTTCCCTGAGCCGCGGGCAGAGCAGGCACCTTGGAATAGCATTGGTTAATTACAGGTGTGATGATCTGTGGGAGGTGGGGAGTGGGTGGACTGCAGTGGATGGACACCATGGGTGCAGCTGGAGCAGCAGGGCCAAGGGCTTGTCGCACATTTCTTTGGGGTGAGGGCCAGGGCCGCAGTGTCGGCAGGAGCGGGAGAAATATCTCTTGTGGCAGGAAACTTCACGTGTACCTACCTGTCCTAGACATGAGTGTGAAGTTCCACTGCTGCATCATTTCCTTCTGAGGGTGCTGCTGTTCATTGGCCAGGGAATGCCCTGGGGAGATTACCCTGACCCTGAGAATAGCTGTCTCTTTCCAGCACTGTTCTTTGGACCCCCCTCAGGTCCTGCAGGAGGTGTCCATCCTTGGGCAAGATGGGCCACACACCCTTTTTTTCCCTGAGGCACCGTCCTTCATGCCTTCCCTTACTGTACAGTGTGTAACTAGGGCGCAGGCACCCAGCACCATGTGTTGTGCAGATGACTGCTCATGCGATCTGGTGGACTAACATGCAGTGGAGCAGTTGAACCTTTGACTGTCCAGTCCCTCGACCAGACGTGTCAGTGAAGTGAGGGGAAGGCTCCTGGCACATGCGCTTATGGCCATGTGGTGGGTACAGATGGGCTGGGCCAGGCTGATTGTTTTCAGGTACAGTAGTTTGCACATGTGAAGAACACTTCATGGTCAGGGAAGCGTGCAGTGGGAGCAAGTGGCTGCTTGAGAGGAGACAGTGCAGTGCTGAACAGTGATAGGACAATTAAGTTCAGTTGTGTGAATTACAGTGCTTGTGGTGTAATGGGAGAAGTACCATCAGGAGACAAAAAGTAGCTGCAGTGGATGCATCTGAATTCAAGAGGTGTATGAAAGAAGAGCTCACCAACTTTTGCAGATGTTAAGGAAACTTTCCTGTCTGACCATTCAGATACAACTCTGGGAGTCCATTTCCATCTCCTTCCAGATGCTGTTCTCTTAGGAATTTGTGTCACATATCTAAAGCCTTGACCTAAAACTAGATTTAGAGAAAGGGGGAGGTTTGTCCCTTTACCAGGATTTCTGGCTGAGTGTCCCAAAAGGCTGGTTCAGAGTATCACTGTTCCAGTAGTCAAGATTTGTTTTCACTTCCAACCTGATGATTCCTGGTCAGATGATGGTTCCCCCCTGCCTCCAGCTTCTGTTTTCTCTGTCCATGGGATTCTTCCTCTGTGGTCTTTATAGAGAAGGCTGAATCCTCTTTCAGCCTGCAGATTGCTAGGTTTAAATTATCAGGCTTTTAAAAATTATTTTCCTTGCGCAGTAGTTCCTCTGCTATGTTATCATAATATTGTTTCTTTGTTTCTGTTTAAATTAATCTTTGGGGGATGTGGAGGGCCACATTGAAGACTCCGAACAGTACTTACGCCTCTGGGACGGCTGCTCTGGATGTGTCGTACTGCGGCAGTTTTCTTTGTCCCATTTGTATCACGTTAGGAATACCAGTGATCAACCACTACACCCTGTTTCTTCTCAAATGTTAATAACTGATGAAATCTCAGCTAAAAATTCCCAATGATGTAACTTGCATCTTATAGTACTGAATTTAATTCATGTGCCATTATTCCAGATTTACAGATTTCTCTGTACTATCCCAGGTGCCCTCTGGCTAATGCCTACTTAATTGTCTCTTGTATATGTATAACTTATGATATGCCCCTTGGGTTTGTATCAGTATTGTTCCAAAGCAAGTTTGTAACAAGACAATACCAGTAACTCTCCTCCAGCCTAACGAAGTACTTCCAACACGACCAGGAGCAGCTTCCACTTGCCAGCTCTTTCTGCTAATCCTCGCTGCCTTTACTGAGCAGGAGCAGTCATTTCACATACAGAACTTTCCTGGCTATTGTGTCAATGTCCAAGGAGAGAAGATGTGCCATATTTTTTAATTCTGGAAATTGCCGACCTTCCCCGTGACCTTGCTAGTTTTGATTCTGTTTTCTCATTATTTATGTATCTTATAACTCATGAAGTGCCCTAACCTGTGTTATGGGCTGCTCTGGAAAGGGCACCCTTCTCCCTTTCCGCAGAGCTCGTATGTACTTCCCAGAAGAGAATCCTGGGTGCAGAGGGGTAAGGAAGGCACCAAAAGGTTCAGGAGTTTCTGTCCTTGCCTGGAGAGAGAGAATCCATGTGTGTTGAGGAAAAGGGTTTAGGAACCAAACCATGGATTTCTATTTGTTCTCTTACTGTGTTGTTCTGCTTGCTGCTGTTTGGTCTCAAAGCTTTGATGGGAGGCATTGAATGAATTCCTTATTTTTCTCTGTTTGTGTGTGCAGCTTTTGCTTTACCCATTGAACTATCTTTTTCTCAAGAGTTTTCTCACTTTTCCCCTTCTGTCCCGTTTTTCTGTCCCTTGGAGGGAGCTAGCAACTGGGCTGAAGCCACTGCAGACAGGAGCAGCTTTGGGCGCCAGTGTCTTTAGGAAAAGGGAAAGAGCCGTGGGAACTGATGGAAGGAGCGTGTTGCAAAGCCCTTGACAAAAAAAATGAAATGGGAGTGCATTGACCTCTAAAAAATGTCTCTCCTTTGGTCGTATAACAACTGTTATACGGTATAGATGCTGTGTACCCTGTTTGTGAAGTTTGAATTACAAAACACTGAACTTCCTCCTGTGGCCATACTCTGATTCCTGATTATTATTCTTGGTTTTTATTCAGTTTTCTTTGTTGCTATTTTTCTGCCTTATTGTCAATACCTTATTAATACCTGTATAGTAAAGTGAATCCTATATTTTAAATCCTTTCATCTTACTTTCAAAAAGCATGAAAGAATATTGTAGAGATAGCACTTCACACAGTTTAAAATGTTTGTTTTAACCTTAAGTGGATGAACTCTGGTCCCAGAGAGGTGAGAAACCCCAGCAGTAGCTCTGCAGCTGGCAGGACCTGCCCTGCGTGAGCAGGGGGAAGCAGGGGTTCCTCCAGCCTGAGGAACCAGCCGGGAGAGCCCGTGTGCGTGTCAGGAAGGGCTGCTGCAAGTTCTTTAAAGTCAAACGGATTCTCAATTTTGTGCTGCAGGAGATGAATACGATGTGTGCGCCATCTGTCTGGATGAATATGAGGATGGAGACAAGCTCAGGATCCTTCCATGCTCCCATGGTAAGCAGCTGTATTTTAGSTTTGTATTTAGATTAAAACAGCTCTCCAAAACACTGTGTAAAACCTGCAGCAAATACGTTTAGTGAGTGATTTATAAAATTTCTTCTTGCTAATATGCAGGAATGTATGTACCAAGTGGGAAAAGTGAAAGTTTGCTTTCTCTTTTTAAAAGCCAAAAAGCTAGCATTCCCACTTTGCATTTTTTCTTGGATGTACACATGAAAGAAAATCTGGGCTTGATGCTGTCTCCTAAATATCTGTATTTAATGTAATACTTTCTACATTTAAAAAAAAGAGGCCTTCACTTTCCCCAAGACAAATAAAGCATAAAACCTAATTGAGCTCTTGGTGACCTGTAGGTGCAGCTGAAGGGATGGGTCTGTCCCAGAGTCTGTGGCCATGCACACCACTGCCTGACTGCACTTGGAAGTCAGTTAGTGAAATATTTTCCCTGTGACAGTCTTTCTCAAGTCCAGCCCACTGCAAAGGTGTTACAGCCTTCTATACACAGCCAGCACAGCAGGGGACAGGCTGAGTTTTGTAGATCCTCAGTCATAAAACCAATTTCAAACCAGGCTGACAAACAAGGAGTTCTCAGAAGAGAAAGAACAGGTCCATGGCATCTCTCCCAGTGGGGGACTGCAGAGGTAACTGAACCTGAACACCAACAACCACCACAGTCAATTCTTGTGGAGAATATGTTGCCAGCCTGCTTGACCAGGTACTAAACACGATGTGCTGGCCCATGTAAATACAAGCTCTTTGCCCAGTAGAAGTCTCTGTTACTAAGAAGAGTGGAGGTTTTTTTAATACCATAAGTAAGACACTTAAATACATTTTTTAAAACATGACCAGTCTAGTTGCAGTGCTAATTGCAGACCTAATTTAAGATCTACAAAATCATGCAGTAATGTCATTTAATAATGAGGTGCTTTGATACATGTTGGTGTGGAGGTGAGAGGCGTTGTGAGGATGATGATGGTGGGCATGCCTGCTGCAAAGTGGATAGAATTCCTCAAGAAGCTTTAAAGTTTGTCATCAAATGTGGCCTGTTGTAGTACTGCTCTCATTCACTCAGTAGAGCACACATGTATTCATTGCATATACCCATGTGACTGAGATCCTGATCCATCAGGTGTTTTGTACAGTCTATATGCCAACAAACTTGGGACTAAAATTCTGCTGTGTTACTGAACAGAAACACGGTTTAGCAGGTTTCCCTGTCCTTTTCACTTCGATAATGATGTCCTTGTGTTTTGTTTTTTAACAGCATACCACTGCAAGTGTGTGGACCCGTGGCTGACAAAAACAAAAAAAACCTGTCCTGTGTGTAAGCAGAAAGTGGTCCCTTCCCAGGGGGACTCTGACTCGGAGACAGACAGCAGCCAAGAGGAGAACGAGGTGTCTGAGAACACTCCTCTGCTCAGACCTTTGGCCTCAGTCAGCACACAGTCCTTCGGGGCCCTGTCAGAGTCCCATTCCCATCAGAACATGACTGAGTCCTCAGAGTATGAGGAGGATGACAATGACAATGTTGATAGCAGTGATGTGGAGAACGGGATGAATGAAGAAAGTGTAGTGGTTCAGCTGCAGCCCAATGAGGACAGGGAGTACAGAGTGGCAAACACTGTCTGAGACTACTAATGACCAATAGGTGTGTAAACAAAAGGGTTCTTAAGGCTATTTACAAACCTTTGCGTAGGGAATCTCTTTTAATCTGTAATCCATTTGGTTTCTTTGATAGAAGCAGCAGTTCATGTAGTAGTTTTCTGGTTAAATCATTACAGATAGATTTATTTTTGATTCAGGTATTCAGTCACACATTCTGTCTTCTCAAAACCAACAGTTAAACTGGACTTCACAGTGCTAATGAATAATGTTAATAGTTGATAGAAATATTGCACAGACTCTAAATGTCTCTTGTTGAAACGGGATTTCTCTGGAAGTACTTTTATTTCCATTTTGTAGCTACAACTGGGTCATCCTGAGAGCAATATTTATTATGTGTAGGTATGCGTTATCCCTTAGGCCCAACAAAAACTGTATTTGCATGTTTGTATAGTTTTCCTAAAAACTGTCACCACTGCTGAAAGGAAAATGTAGAACAGATCAATATTCTGTGTGCTGATGTGTCAAAGTAAAGCAGAAGAAATTCCACTTTTGTCTCAAAGCAGTGATTCCAAATAATCCTTTGGAGTTTGCCATGGTAGCTGAGTTTAAGCAGTTCCATTGAGCAGTTCCCAGGATGAGAAAAGTTAGAATATATGTTTAGTTTTGAGCAATTCACAAGGTCAGGTCCACCATAAGCACATTAATTATCCCTCCTTGCTACTACTTTGTCGTCTGGTTTCCAGTGAGGAGGTGGGAGTTGGGAGACAACCAAGACAGAGGTTTTGTTCCACACAGAAAAAGAATTTTAGGTAAGTATTATATTGATCCTTGGCTCATGTACGTCTTACTAAGAGCATTTTATGCTGCATTAGTCTGCTAAACTGTATATAAAAAATTGTTCTTTTCAAATACCTGATTTGAAAACAAGTGCTTACACCTGTCTCACAGAACTCAGTACTTACCAGTGTATCAAAAAAGGTAGATTCTGTATAATACCTCTGTAACTATGTAGAAAGTAAAACCATGCATATACTCAAATGGAGATTTTTTTATATGGCCTTGACTAAGGAAAGCTTGAAAGAATGTTAATAAACATGTTTTCCACTTTAAATATCAAAAGGAGTTTATTGAACTTTGGCATGACTTGAGACCTTGAGTACTCACCTACATTTATTACTGAGGTTGAAGTGCTTTTGAAGATGCAGAACATGGAACTGTTGGGATCCCTGAGCAAACATTGCCCTGCATCGTGCTTGTGAATCAACAGTACAAGGAGTTGCACTGACCAGTGCTATGTGCAGGGGGTCTGAGTTATGTGGAAAACCTTCATTTTTGTTCACTTCTAGCTTGAGGAGGAGTTTGGACCAGCCTGGGTGTGTACATGTAGTTTGGCTGGGGGAGCGTGAAGGAGGACCAGGGTGCTCTCAACGATTCCTGCCCAGCCGGCAGCGCCTGCAGAACCGCAGCCCCAGTGCTGGAAGCCTGGACAGGCAATGGCAGGTGAGGTGTTCCCAGATGTGATTTCTGACCTAACACTCCATGCAGCCACACATCCTGCAGTTCAGATCTGTTCTCTGGGCCTGGCTGAGAGCAGGGAAAGTTTATTTTGCACAATGAGGCACAGTAAAAGGATAATAATGGAAGAATGATTCACCTCCAAACCACTGCTAACAGCAGCCATGGGGTAATGACAGTCAGTGTAGTGGTATATTTTCACCAGGCAAAATTCCCTTCAGCATGCATAGGTCTAGGTGAATCCAAATGGGAAAATGATTTCTCAAAATGTAATTACTAAGCTGAAAAGATGTTGCTTAAAAYAGGCCCCTGATGTTGCTATGAGTGCATATGTTTGTTCACTATTGTATTCCAGGCACCCCAAAATCTGAAGAGCTCCAGAGCCATGAACTGACTGAAACTTTGTAATATGCTCTTATGCAATTCTAGTTGTAGTATTGGCTGCAGTTAGGTGCAGACACAATTCTGCTAGGAAAATTCACCAACAAATGCATTTGAAAAAGTAATTTGACCACCACCTAATCCTTAACCAAGCAGAAGTGTACAGGTGACATACAGACACCTGCTCAGGAGAGGGGAATTGGTCGGAAAGGAGCAACGTCAAACTAAGGAATGTGATGACAAGTACCTGGTGTGTGCTGCCAGCAGCTGCTCTGCCTCTGAGGTGCTGCTATAGTCAATTCCAGCCACTCTGGCCACACAGAAGCAGCTTTGGGGATGTACTCTCACCCCTCATCCTCCCAACCAGGGAGAAACACAGCTTTGCAGTGAGAAGGTGAGTGCAACTTCAAATTGTATTCGGACACTGAGCACAGCTTCACAGGTTTTATGGGGGAAGCAGGACATTTGCATCCTCTGTACCAATTACTACAGAACAGGAATTTCTTCTGTGCTCCGGCTGTGTTGGTCTGTTCTAACTTTGGTGCTGGGAGATCCAGTTCAGACACAGCCACTTGGCAGTGGAAGAATATAAGCACTATATATAGGAAGGTTTTAGACCCAGATCAAGTGTCAAGCAGAGGAGCAGGTGCAGCTCTGACACTGACAATGAGGGTGTGGGGGAAGGAGGGAAGAACAGAAGTATTTTCAGGTCATGTCCAGAAGCACCTGAGTGGTTTGAGGGCCCAGGAAGGCAGACCCTCTCTACAGATTCACCTCTCCTGCTCTGGACTTCGCTGTCCTCCCATCCCAGAAGCACCAGGGTTCTCCATCACATTCCACTGGGCCTGTGTTTTTAGAAGTTCTCATGTAGCAGAAGTAACAAATACGGATGCAATTCTTTAAGGTAATGAAGACTTTAAATCTGCCCCTTCCCTGGGTAAGGGGAGCACATTCCCACCCTGAGTGTGCTGACCTGGGCAGGCCACCACAGACTCCTTTGCCAGGTCCTATGCAAAGTCTCCTTCAGCTTGTTTCAGGGATGGTGTATTGGGCATTCAGAGGGCAGGGGAACCCCTCACCATGCAGCAAGATAAATGTGGAGTTAAGAGATGATCTCTCATCTCCTAATTTAAGATCTGCTGCAAAGACTGCCTGGCTTTTGACTGAAGTAATATTATCACAGTACTGCTGTCCTGCAAAACTTAAAACTGCACTTAGACCTGTCAGTGTGGCCAGCCATGCACTGAAGAGCCTCACAGGATTCCTGGGGGTGGTGGGGAAAAATTACCAACAGTCTGGTTTTGTTTGGTTGGAATAAATTTATTTCATCTGTCTGTAAACAAGGTGTTTTTAATAGTTATGGCATTTTTTGAAATGCATATTAAATCAGATGAGTTAGACTGTATCCCAGATGTAACAAAGTGCAGGGAAAGAAATGGACAAATCAGCAACAAGAATTTGTTTAAATCTGTACATTATCCACAAGGCCCAACAATAGAAGCAAATACTAGAATGTCCCTAAGGTAGTGCCAGTCAAAAGAAACCCTCGGAGTCAGTTAAAATCCATCTCACAATAGCAACAGTTCCATTTTTTTTTTTTAACAATAGTATGGCACAGAATACATATTAAAAAATTCATCACAAGACAGCCAAGTCAGTTATTCCAACCACTACCATCTCCCATTTATTCTTTAGTATACAGAGTTCTGCAGTTCTTGCAATGGACATACAGGTCAGAACAGTGCCTGAACTGAGAGTTTGGTTACAGACATTTCAGATGACTCGTGCACAAGGCAGCTCACTCCATCATTTCTGCAGCAAGGGTGTGACAGGCCAAATGAAGATTTTTAAATTTGAAATGGTATTTTGACAGTTTATCTTACAAACTACCGACCTTCATCCAAACAGTGGCTTCAGAGCAGCCAAACTCTGCACCACTGAGTGATCTGGCAGAAAGACTGAAGCCAGTCAGAGCTCCCAGGGTAGCTGAAGGTGGCAGTTTTCCACAATGACATTGCAGTTTCATATTAAAAAACAAAAACAACACCCCCCACCCCCGACCCCCAAGCTGCAAATTAAAATTGGTCCTATGAGAAACTGAAACCAGACACACTCCAGCTGGTTACGCCGGGCTAGCTAATGGCCACAGTGGCAGCCTTGCACAAGTCAACTACAGAACAGGAGCTGGCAAAAAAAAAAAAAGTGCCTGAGCTATTGCAATGATGGAATGTCTGGGGAGTCCCTAGGATGGTGGTTTAAGGTCATGGGAGGAAGTGCATCTGTACCCTTTCATAGTTTTGTGATTGCACTTGTTAAGCAGTACAGGGTTCAGACATCATCAAGAAGTAAGAGACTTAAGCCTACAGTGAAAAGTGCAATGACAAAACTAATGTGACATTAATAGCTTTTGAGTGGCAAATTGGTTAAACAAACCAGGCACTATAAAAATGGGTGTAAGCAAACACATGGGTTTAAAAAACAGAAACAGAGGGACAGAAGTGAAGATATGCATGCACTTTTTTCCTCCCAACCATGCTCTGTGAAAGGAAGACTAGTGAGCTGTGACTCGCTCAAAGTGCTGAAGAGGCATTGATCAAATTAGATTGTACAATCGGCACCTTGTTTAGTATCTCGGTTTAGTTGTCAATATCACACTAATTGCTAAGACAAAGCAGAGCCTACACTTGGCATGTTCCCCTCCCAAGTTTCAAGTTATCATGCATATCATCGTCGTGGTGGTGCCAGACGGGCTTGATTACCTACAGTGGTTACAGAGATGAACAAGGGGGAACTGGAGTTATGACAGTAGGAAATGGGTAAATAAAAAACCACAAACTACCATCTACGGTCTGGTAGCACTGAGCACAAGCGGGTGGTGGTGCAGACAGCTGCTAGGTGGAGGGGGAGAGGCTGCTCAGACATCAGACCTCCTCAGGTATAAAGCCAGTTCATATGCTTTCTTGTTGAGTGTCCCACCATGGACACCTTCCTTTCCCATGACTATAACCAATACTGGAGTACACAAGGAAACAAAACAGAAATGAACAGAATTAAAGAGAAAAAAAAAAAAACACCTTTCCCCACCAACAAAGGGATACAAAGGAGACACAGGTTCATACCCCATCACCCTGCATTGCTAGTAAAGTTTCCAGAATGTAAGGTTTAAAGCTCACCGCCAGGAAAGTTTAATAGCAATCTTCCCCTAATACTTAACAGTCTGCCTAACAACTAGAACCCAGAGTCTCTCAAGTATTTTGCCATTGAGTATGCCTTCTTATTCAATCCGCCTCCATGGACCCCTTCTTTGCCCATTACAAAGACCAAGACTGAAAGAGAAAAGAAAAAAAGTTTTAAAAAGAGTGTGTTAGACATTGAAATAATGCAAGTTTTAGGCAGTGCAATAAACACCCTCAAATTCAAGATTTAGTATTTGGGTACTAAGTTAGTTTAACAGTTTTGTAAAAACACAGAGGTAGACAGGGCTGGGAGAAGGCACAAGCTATCCTCAGAGATTTTATCTAAGTATGGAAGTGGTAAGAGTTCACTGCTAAGAAAAATGCCAGCAGCCATCAAAAAAACATTACAGTGCCTCTCACCATCAGTCATCATCCAGAAAGGAAATCCTGGCTGCAGCTTAAACACCCACAGGGGGCAGAGGCGCAGTGTGTGCACAAGTGTGACTGGAGAGTGGCAAAAAATTCCCATGTTCTGTGCTGTAGCGGTCACTGCTGGTATAAGAACCAGAGTAACTGCCCTGCTGCTGGTAAAAAGCCCAAAGGGTGAGTTGGGCTGAGACCTTCCATGCAATAACCCAACTATAAACCACACCTTTTACATAAGACAAAATGCAGGGACAATTGATATGCCGAGTCTCTCCCCAGTCTCCCAATTCCAGCAAGATGTCGCAGATTGGTGAAAGGAACACCTGGAGGCTCCTCACCAGCATCTGCAACTGGGAGCTGCCATCAGATGTCCCCAGCAGGGACAGGGTCACAATGAGCACTGGGCTGCCACAGGTGAGGGACTGTCTGCCAAGCTGGGAATGCTGCAGCCAGCCTACCTACAAGTGATCATACACTGGGGCCTCAAGTTGCACCCGAGGAGGTTTAGGTTGGATATTAGGAAAACTACTTCACCAAAAGGATTGTCCAGCCCTGGCACAGGCTGCCCTGGGCAGTGGTGGAGTTCCCATCCCTGGAGAAATTTAAAAGCTGTGTGGTTGTGGCACTTGAGGACATGGGTCAGTGGTGGCCTTGGCAGTGCTGGGAGAACAGCTGGACTCTGATCTTGACGGAATTTCCAACCTTAATGACTCTACGATTCTATCTCCATAGCAATTTGCTCATAAAAGTTTAAGACAGTTCTCACTGGCATTTCACAAGTCAGAACTCTGCTTGTTTCACTTCAGTGCTGCCAACCTTCTTCCTGCATCCCTGCCCTGGGCTTTAGCCTACAGACACCTGCTCTGGTTTTACACCTGTAAGCAAAAGTCTTGTCACTCATGAACCTGTTCTACAGCCAGCCCAAAAACCCTAGCCCAGGTGTTCCTAACATAAGGCACATCACTCCCAGCCAGTATTTTATATCCCAGCTGAGTGGCTGCCCCATAATAGGTTTTACTGGAAGTTAAATGAGGAGCACAAGGAGCAGGCATGTGAGCATGAAGCACATTTCTCAGTGGTACCAAACTGGACGGGCTTTTTTTGCCTGGACAGACTTCAGCAAGCTCAACAGAAGTGCAAGAAGAGTTAGTGTAGAACTTTTTAAAAGTAGGAGCAGCTCATACAAGGGATTCACATCTTTGCAGAATAAACTTTCCATCGAGCAGTTTACAATGAGAAAGCTGCAGTCACTGCTTGTCATCAACAGACCCCTCCTGAACTTCAGGTACCAAGGGAAGGAATACCAGCTAAGCCTACTTGGAGCTGCAGCCTGCTCTTTCCTGCTTGTCAGGGACCTGTTAACCATTGTACAGCCTGGTGTTGGGCTGGGACGTAGATGGGAACAGGGATGAGTGCAATTCCCAGGCAGAACTCAGCCATCCAGCTATCTCACTGCCATGCAGCTCCTTGGATCACTTTGCAAAATTAACCAATAAATACAGAAGTCTGGTTTTCTTAATAGCTGGAGTCTATGCTTAGGGTCACATTCCTAATTTAGCGATCTGAAGGTAGAGAAAAGGGTGCTTACCTCGTCCAGCTCTGCCTACAGCAACATTATATGTCGGCTCACCACCTTGACTCTTTGTCCTGATGTCCATTGTGCAGTCACCATCGACATACAGGCTATCTCTGATCACAGAGCACTTCTTTGCACCAAGGGTCAGACCATTGGTGAAGAAACCCTCTCGGTCTTTTCCTACAATCATATCTATTTCTCCTGGCTGTCAAAGGAAAGAGCTCAGAGTTAGCACGGCAGGGTTTTATTGCTGTAATTTCCATTTAGAACCGGTCCTGTCTCGTATGGAGAAGCCGAGGCCGTGATTTCCCCTCGCTCCCCGCAGGAAGTGCTCCAGAACACAGGGCTTTGTTAGGCGCAGTCTGCACTGCTCCGCGGTTGCTGCGCGCGGGGGAGCCTCTGCCTCGGCGATCCCAGGCCCGAGCCCGTTAAACGGCGCAGGGCGTTTGTCGGAGACTGACCTCGGGCTGGCGCGGACTCCGTCCGCACCTGTCCCGGGAGATCAGCCCGGCTCTCGCCCGGCCGCGGGCCCCAGGTTGCTCCCGCCGCCGCGGCTCCTCCACCTCCCACTCGGGAAGGGCCCTGGGTCCGGGGGTTCGGAGGGGGCGCAGGCCCCGCCGCGCGGCGGCGGCGGCGGCAAAGTGCAGCGTCACGGCGGGCCCGGCCCCCCGACCGCGGCCCAGGCGGCCCCGCTCCGCCTCGGCCGGGACCGGGCCCGCCGCGCTCGGGGCGGGGCCGCGTGGGGCTGGGGGAGCAGCGCCGGCGGCCCCGCACGGCCCTTATCTTCGGGCGGCGGGGCCGGGCGGGCCGGGGGCGCGGGCGGGGGAGCATCAATGGCAGAGCGCCATCTTGGCGGAGAAAACATGGAGCCGGCGGCGCGGCGACGCTCGAGCCGCCCTCCTCCGCCGCCCTCTCCGCCCGCCCCGCACCCGGGCCCGCGCCCGCGCCCCCCCCCGCCCAGGAACGGCCACCGCCCCCGCCCGCGGGACCGGCCCCGCGCCGCTCCCGACGCGCACAAAAAGACGGCGCGGGCGGCCCGGCCCGTTCCCCCCGCCCGCAAGGTGCCCCCGTGCCCCGGCCGCGGCCCGTCGCCCCCGCTGCCGGCCGCGCTCCCGCCAGCCCCGCTCACCGTGATGCTCTGGAAGATGCCGCCGGCCGTGGCTGCCCAGACGTACTTGGCGTCGCAGTAGCCCACAATGGCGGCCTCCTGGCAGCAGCCATCGCACATCAGGTTATCCACGTAGCTCTGCCAGCCGGCCATGATCGCAGGGCGGCGGGCGAGGGCGAGCGGGCAGCGGGCGGGCCGGGGGCGCGGGGCGGGCGACGGTCCCGGCGGTGCGGCGGCGGAGCGGACCGAGCGCTGCGGCGGCGCGGCCCAGCCCAGCCCTGCGCTGCCGCGCCGGGGGCGGGGGGAGGAGGGGCGCGGCCGGCGCCGCCCCCGCGACCGGGGGGAGCTGGGCCGGGGGACGGGGCGGGGCTGGGACCTATGCCCGGTGCTCGATGACCGGGGCTGGGGCCGCCCGGCAGTTGGAGGTCAGTGTAGCCAGTCCCGGGACTCCTGTGGGGGACCGGCTCGGCCCGGTGGAATTGTGGAGGGGAGAGTGCGGGGCGGTCCCCGCGCCTGGCTCAGTCCGCACGGGGCAGAGGCGCGGCGGGGTCGGACATCCGTGCGGCTGCCCCGATGCCCCCACCGGAGGCCGGGAGCGGCCGGGAGCGGCCGGGATCGGTGAGTACCGGCGGCAGCGCCTTCCGGCCCGGCCCGGCCGGACGTGGCTCCTGGGGCTCAGGGAACGGCGCTGCGCTGCCTTCCCGGAGGGCGGTCCCCGGGGGGGGACCCAGAGGGGTCACGGCTGTGGTGCTGGGGCAGAGCGGTGCCCGCTCCTGGAAATGCACCGAGGGTCCGGCTCCCCATCCTTCCGTGCCCT
The DNA here is from genome assembly GCA_018881555.1 of Amblyornis subalaris. Taxonomy (NCBI): domain Eukaryota; kingdom Metazoa; phylum Chordata; class Aves; order Passeriformes; family Ptilonorhynchidae; genus Amblyornis; species Amblyornis subalaris. The sequence goes on from JACAXG010000014.1 coordinate 256,377, forward strand.
CTCTCCGCTGTGCCGTGACGGCCCCTGTGCAGTCGCTGCATTTGTGATGTTTCTGTTACTCTCACGTCTGCCTTTGCGCCCCTAGGAGAGGGGTGATCCCCGGCCTGCCTCGCCCGTGCCCTCCGTCCAGGTCCCGCCGGTGCAGGGTTCCCGGACCTCACCGCTGGGTCCCTGTCTCACACAGCAGTATCTATAACATTTTGTTTCTGCAGGGCTTGTAACTGAGAATTTCGGGTTTTATTTTTCCAGGTCCCACCAAGTCTCTATCGCAATAATTTAGTTCCACATTCCTTCACAACACCCGAGGCTGGTGCTGGTGGTTTGCTGCATTGATACCGGGCCCTGGGCAGGATGGCTTGGCTGCTCCAAGGCTTTCTTGGGTCGCAGGAGTGTTCTCCAGCAACTTTAAGGGCGTGTTTTGAGGCAATGGCTCTGTTTTCCTTAACATTGAAATTGGTGGGGATCATCTTGCTTTTGAGCAGGGTGGGTTGGCCTTCCTGGGTGACTGCTGTGATTCTCGGGGCAATGGAGACCGGTGGGATGTGACGTGGCTGTCCGTGTCTTGTGGCTGTAATTCAAGAAGTTAGATCTCACACCTGAATATGCCAAGGCATAGTATGCAATAAATGAATCTGCCTTTTCCCGACCTTTGCTTTACCTTCACCTTCCTTTCCCTTTGCCTTAAATCCCCAGGTATTTATAATGGATACCCCTACGGCACACTTCAGGGTTTCTTAGTCCTTAAACAACCTATTTCTGGTGCCATGGGATTGAGTGTTGTTTAGTACTAATCGCTTGGATTACTAGGTACTTGGAGAAGAGCTCATTTGCATCTTTTAGCTTAATTCCATAAGGTTGAGGTGTTTTATTTTATTTTCGCAGTGCCTTTCCCGCTCTGAATTTGGACAGCATCATCCATGTATCCCAGAAACATTCTCATGTCACTTTGTCTACCAGTGAGTTACAGGCTTTAAAGTTGCTTTTGGCTTTTAAAATAGCTAAAGCTTTTTCTGAAGTTCAGCTTGCCTTCATCATCCTCCTTCCACAGATTCCATCCATGGGAAGGAGAAAAGGTTCTCTTCTGTCTGAAGGTGCCATTGAGGATCACTTCTCTATTTAATGCTGGCCTGTAGGATGTCCCAGTTAAATGCTCTTACTGGCCCAAAATGGAATACATCCATCTGAAATGAATGGGAGGCTGATGGGCCCATTAGTTTTAGAGTTCAACCAAAATCTGTTTGAGTCTTTGTTGATTTTCTTCAAGCTGCAATAAGGATTCCAAATTGTATTACTTCAATAAGTGTATTTAATGGATATAGAGACAGACACCTCATCACCCAGGGACAAGCCTTGGGGATTTTGGAGCTGCATATTTGCTATGCTAGCATCATTATCCCTTGATTAACAAGAGATGGGCTTCTCTTGGACAGCAGACTGCTTGGTACAAGCATGCAGGTATCTCACACAAGAATCTGTGGATTTCCAGGGCTTTATCCAAAGGCTGTGCCCCTCTTGCCTGAAAGGATCTTGCCTCCTTGCATGTGCCCATCCTCCAACACAATTGTCCATCCCTTCTGCCCAAGGAGCAGCTGTGCGTTCGCAAGCCCTCGCAGCCTGGCGTCTGGTCCTGCTTCACAGGAGGCGGAGACCCCATGGTCACTGCCAGCCCRGAGGCTGGGCCAGGGTGCAGGAAGAAGCTGCTGCTTTCCCAGAACCCAGAGCCACACTAGGTTGATGTGTGGTGGTTGAGTGCTTTGCCTCTTTGCCAAACCAAATGTTTCACCTGTGTGTCAGAGTGCAGAGCAGGACGGGTAATGCTGCTGCCTCATCGGGAATATCGCCTTTTTTAATAGCTGCACAGACCAGGTGATCAGTGGTGTGAGAGCTGTTTTGGTAAGCATATTGTGTTAGCGATACAGGGAATACAGACATCTGCTTTTAATGATTTAAATTGGAAATAACAGCATGGAAGTCTGGGATCTCCTGAACGTAAATGGTTGGATGAGAGTAGAAGATTTGCCACCTGCTTGGTAGCTCAGCTTCTAGTCATGTTATTTGTAAAGTAACTCTAGTAATATATTTAGAAAGTAAGTCTAAATTGGGTTACTGTTATTTAATGTTAAGAAGCTACCAGGTAGCTTGTATAATTTGCYGATTCTGCAGTCATCAGTGGTGTTTCTGAAAATTATGATCCTTTAATTTTATTTTCACTTTTAGGTGCCTCATTTGGTTGTGCTCTGTGTTATACAATCGGTATAATACTGTTTGTATAGGCACTACTGCAGCAGCTCTTTTGAGACTGTTGGATTTAAGAAAATGAGGGTGTGCTCTGTATCTTAAAGATTGTAAGAGCAGGGACCTCCAGGGTTGTTGGGGTTTTTTTTGTTATGAGACTTAACTGGAATCTGAGACATTTCTGAAGTGAAAGATTTATATATGTGTAAAAATATCCTTGTTAAAATTGATAGATACAGTGGGTCATTTTAACATCAGTGCCTAGACTGATGTATGAAATGGGCTGATTGTAAGCTATAGCCATATGATAAATAGTTGTGAAATTGTGATTTCTTGCATTTTAGTCTCTTTTTACATTTCGCCTGGTAGTTGTTCTTTCTGGAATTTAGTTGCATGCTACAGCCACGGTTTGGTGAGGTTTTGTGCAGCTTATAACAATTACTGGTCTTTTTGCTTCAGTTCAGAATGTTGTCTAAAATTGGTGTTGGATCACATCTAAGAAAAATAATCATTTGGAAGAATTTTAAAGTACCCGCTGTGCTTAACCAGTATACTCACTATTTACAGCTTTGTGAGAAACTTGACTGCTTTTATATTGTTAACAGAAAAAATGAAATTGGCCGAAGACTTGAAGGAGAGTTATATTTTGTAAGTAATGTAACTTGGGGTTTTCTGTCAGGCCTTGTAACTACCAGAACTGCTGCTGTGCTCAGAATGATGAGACAGCCAGAGGCAGGACTTCTTACAATAGTATTGTTCAGATTGGGAAAGACCTCTGAGATCATTTAGTCCAACGATTATGATGTCACAGGTTCTGCCTGTTTTCACCAAATTGTTTTTCACCATTTGGAGATTACTGTAACCAGCACTTATGTACAGACAGGAGGGCAGTCAGCCACCAGCAGAATGCAGCTGGGCTTCTTTGTGGAGATAAACTTCACAGAGCCAGGGCTCACAGGCTGCGGCGCTCCGCTCCGGTAGCTGGTGCCCATGTGGGCGCTGCTCTGGTGACTTCCCCTCCTAACCATACTGGGTTCCTGCTGGGTTCCTGCAGCGCTCTGTCTCTTCACCACAAGCGCTTTCGGAAGTGCAGAGAGGAACACTGATTTACAAGTGCTACAAGTCAGCGGATTCGCTTCGTCTGGTGACAGCAGGGAGCAGTCCATGTCAGCCTGGCGAGGGTTGGGCTGGGCAGAGTCCTTCTGTGACTACCCGAGAGACTCGGCTGAAACCCCAGGAAGCCACCAAAGGCTGGGATGAGTGCTAGCTAGAAACAACTTGTAAAAATGACATATTAATGAGTGCAAAACTTGAAGCTAGGTTTAAAAAATACGGTAATTCGAAATGCAGCAATCATTAAGGCCACAGTCCAGAGTTTTATTGCACAGCTACACCTCTGCATGAAGAAGGTCCTGTACTGTGCCAGCATAGCTGTGGCTGCACTGCAGACAGCCTTGTACAATGGTGCTTAAACCATCTGGAAAGTTCTGGGGAAAAAATGCTTTTCTGGTGTATCTTGTATTGTTCAGAACAATGGTTTAACTCCATGTTAACTCTCCATGATGAGAGTTTCATCTCCTTAGAGGATTTTGGCCTGGTATGGTTTTACCAATAAGATAGCCCAGCAAAACCTTTGTCTTCCTAATGACCAGTTATGTAAGTAGTTCTGAGAAGTTTCCCTTCCTTATTCTTTATTCAACCATCAAGTTTAAATAGAAAAAAACTAAAACGTAACTCTGAAAATCAGATGCAAGCATAGAGATATGGCTATGTCAGATAAGAGTGCGAAATTGCTTCCATTTCGGTGGCTTCCAGAAGTACTTAAAATAGGAGGAAGGACAGTTCTGTGTGGGTGTGATTTATAGACTGGCTAAAGCACTAAAAAAGTTGTCTAAAGTCATGGAACTTTGCTTAGCCGTAGGATTTTTAAGGCCAATTCTTGATCTCGCTATTGGCCAACAGAAAATAAACCTTAATCCTAGAAATTAAAGTACATTATATGTAAATTCTTACTTGGAGAGGTAGTCTCTGGTTCATAATGGTGTCTTTGATGAGAGTCCCTATAGGAGTCACAAGTACAGAGTTGGGCCCATATGACCCAGCTTTCTATGCCTCACAGTCACCAAGCAGTTGGACTCCTTGTTGTGCTTATATCCTGCAGTATTTTGTTTTGCTTTAAATGAAGCAGAACCCAAGCAGGTAACTGTTAACTTTTCAGTTATGAAACAAGGGTATGAAACTGTGAAATTCATTAAGTCTGTAGAGAGCTTGACACGGTGTAGGGAAGGTGGGAACATCCTCAGTCCAAGGTCTTTGTGTTATTTTGCCCAAACTTGTGGTGACTCATCACATGCCTCTGGCAACTGGTTGTTGCAGTGGGTGAAAGGTTGTGTGGAAGTTAATCTTAAAAGCCAAAACTAAGACTAAGAAATGCAATGAGTGTTGGAGAAGCACAAAGTTAGAGGAAGAGAAAGCAGAAAGGTGCAAAATGAAGCATAGGAAGCACAGGCTCTTGACACAGTTATTATTTTAATGGATATTTGTGCAGTGTGGTTTAACAGGGGCAGTTAACAATCTTACTGTGGTGTAAAGTCTGAACCTGTGATCTCTGTGCACACTTCACTGACCGCAACGAGAAGTGATGGGAGATGAAAGAGAATGTTCAACTTTTCACGGGCTTCATCTGCTTGGTTTTTTCTCTGTCACAGTTGATTGGTAGAACAAATCTAGCTTTTTAATAGCTGATCTGCATTTTTTCATTTCTGCATTAAGAAGAAAACTCAGAGTTTTCCTACTGTTGTGTTGCATTGTGGTGCACGGCAGGAACATGGGGACCCTCTCCCACGGGACCCCACCCCAGGCAGCAGCGTCCTCCTGGCCACGTCCTGGTGACTGCACTCACAGGCCTGACAGACCATTCTGTTTTTTCCAGCTCACAGTTTCTGTAGGTGATTGTTTCTGCACCACTTTCCACTGCACGTTCAGTCACCCAAATGGTTCAGCCGGGGAGCTCTGGAGCTTTGTTCAGGGCATTATTTTCTTCATTCAGCTTGCTTTCACTGACAGGATCTATAAGTATGTTTGTCTGGGTGGTATTTCCACCTCTGATCACAAATGATTTTGCTGTTAATGCTTGTTACTTGTTAAAAATCCAAAGGATTTTTGGATCAAAGACACATAAATTTATCTGTGATACACAGTTTCTACCCAAAACATTCACTGTCTGCAAAAGCATTTAATAATAATTCTGACTAAAAAGCCATATTTTCCCAGTGAAATTATACACTTCTAACCTTATAATATACCAAATTTTTCTTTAGCCACAAAAAACTTGATCCTAGCTATAAGCAGCAGTCAACTTGCCTGCTGTTAGCTTGTCAAAGAACAGCCAATGTATATTTAGTATTTAGAATATTTTAGTGTGAATTTTTGGTAGTTGAAGTGCTACTTAGTTCCATTATGGAGAGAATTATTTCTGCCATAGCTGTAGTGCTTTTCTTTCAATTGCACCCAGTCAAATAAATATCACATTTTTGAGGAACAAAGTAAATGAAAATTATTCTGCTCAAAGTTGTCTACATAATCTTAGAAGAGGTGTATTCAGTCTGAAAATCTAATACTGTGCAACTGTAGAGCAGCCACTCTGGTATGAGTGAAAGGAAACATTAAGAATATAAAAATGGGAGGAACGGGGAAAAGTGGAAAACTCAAAGGGGAAAGTAGCCTAAAAATGGCGTGGTTTCATTTAGAACATTTTCTCTTCTTTCAAAGTACCTCTGTAAAGACAATAAATCATTCTGTCTCTCGACCAAACTGTTCATTGTGGAAGGTGAGTGTGTGGCAGGTGTGATGGGCAGAGTCACTGCTGAGGCTGGTGGAGCTGGGGCAGCTCCTCCAGTGCTGCACTCACCTGGCATCCCCAGAGACCTGATGGGGCTTCAAGAGGTCGTGGTCTTGCTTGTACCTCTGTCTCATGGATGGGCTGTCCCTCAGCACCACTGTTGAGACCACACAGTAAGTGCCAGTGGAGGAAGTGTCTGAATCTCAGGCAGACACTGTGTTTGTTGTCAGCCTTTACGCAACTGAGAGTGGAGTCATGGTGGTGGTACTGTGAAGAAGAAGAGTCTAGTCATCTGCTGTGTAACTCTCCATCCTCACCTGTCTATATTGCTGACATCCTCATGCATCAGTGGTGCTTGCACTGCATCATCAGTTGGTACCTGGAATGCCCACAGCTGCTCACACCTGTGGTTTGGTCCCACATGTTTTGAATGGTGGAGTTTCCAGTACATGCTCGGGTTGTGTGAAGACAAATGTGGGACAGATGCATCTACTACAGCTTGTCTGTACTCTGTGTCCAGTTGGCATAGTGCTTTTAAAGGTTTGTGACTCGGCTGGGTTACATTTAACTAGGAGAGTGAAAGGATTCCTCCCATTTCAGTTTTCTTTGAAACTCAAATGTAAAATGCACAACGAGGACCACTTTTCTTAAACGAAAATACAGGACTTCCACGTGTAAGAAAAATTTCCAGCATGTTACTGCTTTGAACAATCAGAACAACTGTCCTCTGCTACACAAACCTCCTCCTCGTTTTGGGTTAGAATGGTGTGCTTACAGCAGTTGGGACATGCAGCAGGGCTTTGTTACAGAGCTAGAAACAGATGCAGTTCTAGCAGTTGCCATTGCAAAAAAAAGGCAGAAAAGGAGAGGGAGAGAATGTTAGCACCAGCTAGACGTTTTTGTGTGTTGGTAATAGACACCATTTTTCTGTGCTACCATTAGTAGGTGTTTGTGGAGGAGATAGTGGTGACTTGCTGGCAAGTGCTGCAGCCATGTATTAAACAGCAAGGGCAGTTCAGAACCATCGATGGCCTCGTTAGCAGGGTGAAGTGGGATGCACCTGGAGCAGCCCGGTTCCCTGGACCCACAGAGAGGAGCTGTGCAGGACGTGGTGGTGGTGGTGATGGAGCATAGTGCGGAGCGAGGCACCGGGTGCACGCAGGGACCCCTGTCTCCATGGCAGGTGCGTGTTTTGGGTGCTGTGCCCCTGTCCAGGCAGTGCCGTGGTCTCTGCTTGGCCCAAGGTACTGCAGCTTTAAAATGAAGCCTTTATACATTGTGGGAACAATTCCACAGTGTTCTCACCGGCGTGGGACAACTCTGGGACACCAGGCTGGCTGCTGCTCCTCCATAGTTTTCTGAGTATTTTCGCTGGTTTTGGAGTGAAAATCTCTTAGTAACTTCCCGGCCCCTGGCACTAGATGGAGCTTCAATCTACTTGCACTTGGAAGCCTGTTAAGTTTAACCACAAGTTAAAAATCGAGAAGAATAAATGAAAATATGCATGCCTGCTGCTACACTTATGGCACCTCTTTCCCTGTTTCTTAGCACAGTGTTGTAAATTATAATTTAAATTTAATCTAAATGAAAATTAAAATATTGCAGCAGAATCTCCTTGATCTACTGTGTGCTTTATAATCACTAGCACCCTTTAATGTACTCTCAGGATCGTGGCAGAAGTTGTTGTAAGTTAGATATACTGGAAATGTGCTGCATATTTAAGCTAACACCTAAGCTGTGCTAAATAAAGGTAATGCCATTTCTGAACAAAGTACCTGGTTGTATTTCAGGATGTGGTGGAGGTGACCACCCTTTTTGTTTGCTGTCCTCACACAAGAATACATTTGTATTTTCACTTTGTGCTACCAAAGTTAACATTTCAGAATCATCCATTACAAATCACTTCATTTTTCCTCCATTTGTTACACTTGAAAATAATGAACAAACAGAAACAAATAAAAACAAACTTTGAAAATGTAGTGTTTGATACTTTTCGTTTAGCAAGCACCATGTCTCTCAGGACACACGCACATATCAGAAGTTTAAGACCATCTTTTCTTTCTACAGAAGGAACTGGAAGTAGATTTAATTTTGTTCTTGGGTGCCTGGGTTCTTATCAGCAAGAGACTGGTTCAGTCAAAACTCTTGTCCAAGCACTGAAGTAGTCGCAAGAAGAGAAACTGAAGTTGGGAACCGAAATGGTGACACTCATGATAGAGTTTGTCATTAAAGCACTGAATATTGTTTTGTTCTTCGCTACAAAATCTGACCTTGAATTTCAGTCTTTTTCAGAGGTTTGGTGCTAACCATCAAGAGGATAGGGACGGGTGGGGTGCTCAGAAAGCCTCAGCAGGGCAGGCAGCACTTGTGGGGTGCCCTTTGACATGACCTGCAGAGATTGCACAGAAATTGTCATTGTGTTCTCTTCTTGCTTGCTTTTTGGTAGATAAAGAAAGCTTTGCTTGTTTTTTTAAATAAATCTGTTATTTGCCTCAGGAATGCCTGTGATGCTCTGTCTGGGACATTAGAGGAAGGTCTTTGGAAAGACCTTACAGACCTATTCTATCATTTACCATTGCACTAGGTCTGTCACTCTGCAGCCTTCCAGGGAAGTGAAGCTTCAATACTTACTGATTTAAAAAATGTTCAACCCTTTTGGTTCATTTTGATTTATCTTCAGTGAGGAAATGAAGGTGTGAGCCAAAATCTTTTGTCTCTATTACAGCTGAATATTATTAGGTGGGCAGGCAGTCATTTTGTCACATTGTGCCCCTCTGGCAGAGACAAAACCACTCCTTGAATACGAGAGGCTTAGGCAGGACATGGGCACTGGGCTGCCCTGCAGCAACAGGATGGATGTGCTTCTCAGATTGTTCAGAAGAACTTTTTCTGAATCTTTGGAGACTGTAGTTTCAAAAACACAGGCAGAAATTTGGGAGTTCAGGCAGCTGGTAAAGAGGAATGCTGGAGCTCCAAGTCCCTGAAGTGACTGGACCCTTCTGAAAGCTGTCGTGAGGAAGAGGATGTTAGCCAGAGCAGGAATTGGACTCAAGTGGGCCTGGTCCTGCAGCCTCTGATGGCTCTCCTCTTTGTCTTCCCAGGTCACAGAGCACTTGTGCTTGAGCTAGTTCTAGAATGGCTGGCATGAGACATGCCAGGAGCATGGAAAGCCTGTGCTGTGGGTAGCTTCCAACCCAACCTTTTACGGGGAGCCGGCTCTCAGTTGGCAAAGGTCAGTGGAGCAGGGCTTCCTCTCTTTAGCAGAAGAATGTGGCTGCTTTTCCTGTTTTCCTGGCCAAATAAGGTGTGTTTGTCCACGTACTGAGTGGCAGAGTTGTAGCAATCATCTCATCAGGCTTCAGGCACTTGCTGGGGGGGTTCCCTTTGGGTTTTCTTGGCTGAGTAGTGTGGGACAGGAGCTGGTGAGTTCTGTCTCCACTGGCCTCCCAAGGGTCCTGGTGCCTCTGGCTGCTTTTGTCTGCTCCCATATGAATATTGCCAAATTCAGGGCAGAGGCACAGGACAGCAGCAGCAATTCTGTTCCTTAAGGGCCATTTGTAAAGATAACAAGCTGAAAACTGGTTTACTCAGGCAGGTTTTTGTTCTGCTGGTATCAAAACAAATCCATTTTACTAATTACAACATTTTCCCTATACTGCTTTCCGTGCCATTTTTCACAGACCACACAGCAGTATTACCTGACTGCTATTGCAATTTATTCCAAATACAGCAGAGTGTCTGACTCCCACATAATGATGCTGATGCTGAGCAGCTATTGTGTTTCTGCCCAGAAGAGCTCCATGTTGCTGTGATTGCCTTGACTGTTGAACATGGGCTGTTTTACTTGTTGCAAGTGAAAAAATAGTGATTCATAGAGTAACATTATTTCACTTTGCCACCAAGGTGTTACCTGTCCTGAAGGAACAGCAGGCTGTCTGCGTGGGCACATGTGTGTCAGCATGCAGGGACTACAGTCCCAGCTCCTGGCACTGTACAGATACAGGCCCTTGTCACAGAGAAGATCCTTTGTCCTTCAGGACATTMGTGAGGAATTCCTTTCTGCTTTCAGATCTGATAGTGGTGACTTAACAATTGCTCCAGCAACTGATGTAGCTAAGGAAGCAGTTGTTTAGTGGATGCTACTGCTAAATCTTTACTGCTGTGTTGTGTTAATGCCAAAAGAGAGAGAGTGTTTGATTTTCTTAAAAAACAAACAAACCAACCACTTGCTTTTTGGGGTAAGCTCCTCACAAATGCCCTGGGCTCTTTTCTTTCTACTGAATAATTTCAGCATAAGGCCCTTGTAAAGTTTTGTCTCAAATGGAATCAATCCAAACCTTTTGTTTGTTAGTAAAGAACAAGTTTTAGACAGAAGATCTTTCTTACTTTTGTAATATGTATAAGCTCCCTTTACAAGCTCTAGCCAAAGAGCATCTTGTTACAGGAAGTGAAACTGCTTCTGAGAGAGCGCAAGCAGTTCTTTGTGTTCTGTCCCTGCCGTACAGCCCAGCCGAGCCTGCCTGTACCCCTCGTCACCGCGGGGACACCATCTCTGTGTCCGAGTCTCTTGGTGTGACGGCACCAGGAAGGAATAACTGGCATCAGGCAAACCACACCCAGGAACGAAATGGAGCAGCACGAGCAGAGGGTTTGGGCGGCTGCCGGGGCAAGGGCAGCCAAGCTGACGTCTTTGCTTTCCCACCTGGCCAGTTCTTCCTTCACCAGAATGGGCAGGGATGCAGAGGTGGTGCTGGCTGTCAAATGTGTTCAAATAAGTGCTGTAGGCTGGTGGCGATTCAGATCTGCCTTTCACAGTAGCTGCCAGCTGATGAGCAGCCTTCCTGTTTCCAGCAGAGCCTGGCTGTGCTCAGGAGGACTGCACACAGCCTTTCTGTCTCTTCTTCACAGCCAGAAGAGCAGCAGTCACACCATGTGCCTTTCATGACAGCCCTTGGTGTCAGGGGTCCTGGTGCCCTTCCTTGGGGCACTCAGGATGGGGTGTACTGGGGAGCCCAAACCTGGTCAGCAGGTAGAGGACTGAGCGCAGTTGGGGGCTAGAGGGGCTTCTGTCCTTCTGATGGTCCTGCTCCCCTGCTGCAGACCAGGAACTTCCATTCCACAACAGCACTGTAAGAGCTCCTCAGCCTGCCTCATCCCATGGCACTGGGTGCAGGGAGTGGGGCAGTGCATTTCTTCCTGCCCCACCGGCCACAGACACAGCCTCTCATTGCTGCCCAGGCTGGCCCTGGGTGCTGACATCCCAGTGCTGTGGTGACCTGCAGACACGCAGGTAACCCACCGGCATGGCTTACGTGCTGTGGGCACATGAGGTGAGAACTGCTTTTCTTCGCATGTTGCATCAGTGTACAAAACAGAGGCTCAAGTTTAATGCCCCTGGGGAGCCACCATAGGAGCTGCCTGTTGGGACCACGGCATCACTATTAGACCCAGGTGATTAGTGAGGGAGCACAGCGGGTCTGCTCCAGTACCCGGRGAGCACATGTTCCCTTGGGAAGTGAGTGGCACTGGGCCTGGGTGTAAGCCATGGTTTGAGCGGAGGCAGGAGCTGGAGGTCTGGCTCTGAGCACTGCTTGTACCTGTTCCTGGCCCGAGCAGAACATGGGTCGGTGACCAGGGCAGGAACCTGAGGAGACACCATGCACCGTGGGAGCAGGACAGGGCTCTGTGTGTGTGTTGTGTCCTGCAGCTACTGTCCTTTCCCTCCTCTAGGAGAGGCTCCCACCTGAAAAGTACACAGGACAGAGCCATGGCAGTGGCAGCAGCAGCAAAGTGCCACGGAGTGCCCTTGCAGTGCAGCAGCTCTCCTCAGACTGGCAGGGACGGCCGCCGGTCCGTGAGTAGCAAACCGAGTGTCCTAGTTCAGCGTGCAGCTCTTGGGCAGCCCTCAGCCGCTCCATGGCTGCCACGCTGGAGCTGACTCATCACTTCTAGAGTGGCAGAGATTGGAGCTTTCAGGCCCTAAGGATTTTGCTGTTTTGTTATTAATTTTAAATTGATTAAAATGAATTTTTAAAATACCAGGAGACACTTGCCTAAAGAAATGGTTATTAAAAAGAGAAGGAAGTAGTTGGTCTGTGGGAGTTAACTGTGTGCTTAACAACCGCTGGCTCCGGCAGCTGGGAACTCCCGTTGCAGCTTGGAGGAGTCTTATGTCAGCTGTTCTGTCCTGGCAGATTAGCAAGAACAAGATTAATCCATCATTATTATAAAAAAGTGAGAACTAGAAACTGTCCTTGTTTATACCCAGCACATCCCCTGGTGTCCTTATCCATGACAGGGTGGTATTGCAATCTCAGCTACACAACTTTGTCCAGAAGTCAAGATCTCCTGGGGAAGTGCATCCGTGCAGGAGCATCCTGTTCTCTCCAGCATCTTCCAGTGCCTGACAAAGCTCCTCACATGATCCTGAGACTCCCTGGGGTGGCCTGTGAGCTGTCTGTACTAGAACAGGCTGTGGGTCCCCTGCTTGGCCTCCCAGGGAGGGTGCCATAGCCAGGGTGGGCAGGACAGATGGGTGGAGGATCCTTTTTACCACTGTAAGAGGGCAGTTCTAAATAAGCTTCTCCCATGGGCTGTTCTCACCGTTATGCCTGCCCCCGCTGTTCCAGGGGGAACTGCCTTATGCTGTGGAGCAGGAGGATTGTTGTCCCCGAGGACTTCCATCTGCTGCTTCCATCAGCTTTTTGTCCTGTAAATAAACACCAACAAATTAAAAATTGAAAAAAAAGGCAAGTGGAAAGCTCAGTGGTACTTCAGAGAAGACAGAGCAGGAAGCTGAGAGGAGTGAAGGAGCAGAATATGGAATCCACCTGGAGACAATGAAGCTACGGATGTTGTCTGTCAGCCTCTTTTATGTCTGTTTAAAAAAAGAGACCTGTTATTTCAGTGAAACCAAAGAATGAAAATTAAAAAGCAAAACAAAACAGGACAATAGAAAACTTCTGCAAAAACAATTTGACACTTGCTATTGATTGAAGTAATGAAGCARCAAGTTCTACCAACTTGCATAAAAGCACCTTTGGTCTGCTTTAAAAATCCCTGTAAAAGATACAGTGATATCACTCGTGTGCTGTTCACCAGTCTCGTCTCACCTCTAGATCTCAAAAGCTGAACTGCTTTAACTTCACGTGCCAAAGCAGAACCTATTTCTCCTGGCTCTGCCCTGCACTCAGCAGTCAGCCTTGCCCTGGTGCTGTAGAGCAGGTATTGGTGTGGGAGACCCTGGATGGTGGAAGACAGAGTTCCTGCTCACCTCCTCGAGCATAAAGTTGTGTCAGCTGGGGTGACTGGAGAAGCCCATCTCTTTCCCCCACCCTCTGAGAACAGGTAGGATGGATTCCTTCTTAGGGCTTGATGTCCCAGCATTGGCAGCAGGGCTTTGTCCTGGGTGGTTCTCACTGCTGTGATGTGCTCCCTTTGGCTTCACCTCGGGACCTGGGAAGGATGGCAAAAGAGCAGTTTATGTTGTGTGGCATGTAGATTGATGTTCTAACATAAAGTGGCTTATGTGGAGGTTTTAACATATTTCAATTTTTTCCAACCAAGCTACTTTCCAAATTAGTAAATGATACAAACAAATTCCTTTCTGTGCTCAGACAGAATCAGATTTAGTGTTTTACTCAAATTAGAAAATGATGTAGTTGGGTAGGAAGAACACTGGATTACAGAATGTTCTTGCTTCATTCATTTTGTCAGCTACAGTTTTAGTTTTAATTATTTATGGCACTCCATAATGTACTAGTTAATTTACAGTAGCATATTTTGGTACAGTAATAAAATTAGTGACATGAGAGTTACTGCAACACTTGCTGTTTACCTTTTGCTGAGTAATATACACATTAATTATGCATATATTAGAATGGCTTTAAATAATACATAGCCTCAGCTGGAGGGTTAAGGTGTTGTAGACATGCTTGTTCTTCATGTAGTTAAAAATAGTGTCATCTAAGACCTGATCCTAAATTAATGCATGAAATCAGTACCTATTCATGGAAGGAAAGTTCTGGCAATGTGAAATTCTTTCAGTCTTTGTAGGGCCAGGCCTCATCCAGCAGATGTTAAAGAGCATTTCAGTGTTGTAAGGGCAATGTTCTTATATAAGGTTATTTTATTTTATTCCTATTTCTTTTTAGATGAAAGTGTCCAACAAGCCTGCCTTCTCAGTCCTGTACAAGATGCTGCAGAATCTGTTTAAGCAGTGCTGCTGTTGATGAGAACACAGGTGTAGGAGTTGCAAAAGTGCTTGCCTTGTGCACATAAAACATGACTTTGACAAAAGGAAGTGCTGTCAGGTTCACAAGGCAAACAGACTTGAAAATAGAGAAAATATTTTTTCACTTTTTTGTAAGTTTTATCACTCAGCTGTGCTATTTCTAGTAGTAGTAGACATAACATTTTGCAGAAAGAAATTTGACAGATCTATTCAGCTGGCAGTACTAAGTTTCCCTGTACTGATAGCACATCTTGCCAACAATCGTGTCCTGTGGTGGGAATTATGTTCAGTTACCTACAAGACAACTGGCTGTTTGCATTATTCCATTTTTTTGAGCCAGGGATAAGACATGCCCAGCTATACCAGGAATTAAAACAAACCTACATGTCCATTCTTGTTTGGCGAAAATGCTGCTCATGTTCTTAGAGCAAAGCAGTTATATTCTTTGTATGGTCACAGGTTCTGCTACTTAGTGGTAATAGCTGTCAAGCATCAAAAAACCCACAACAAACAAACCAAACCAGAGCAAACAAAACCCAACCGAGGATACTCTGCCTAGCAAGTATCCTACCTTACTCCCTATTTTGCTTCTTTTAGCCCCAGGCTAAGGGTACTGCTTCTGAGACAACAGTGATTCACACCCTCGAGCTCTACCCGCAGCCAAACCCAGGGTTTGGTTTTCCTGCTCACCCATAATCCATGCCTTCTTCCCATCCCTGGAACAGAACCCTGGAACAGAGGGCCTCTGCCTTCAGAATCGAGCCCCTTACCTCTGAAAGGCCGGTGTCCCTCCTGGGCATGGCACTTCCCCAAGAAAACCTGAGAGAGATGCAATATGCCTTTGCTGAAGTTTCCACAGAACTAGCGTCCAGGGTAGCATTTGGCCCAAGGTGTTTTATGACACCAACTTGCAAATAATTTTGCTTCTAAGTATAAAGGCTTGGGGAAATCAAAAATTTTCCTGTTAAGTAGGAATCTGCAACACTTATTTGAGCAAACCCTTCAACATAAACTTAGGCAGGACTTGGCTAACCCAATCGGGAGATGCAGAGTCTTTCAGTGGCAGTTGTTTTCTACATTTCTTTAAGAATGTGTGTGTGTATATTGCAGAAAGGCAGAAAAATCACTGAAAGAATTACTCTTTTTTTTTGCTTCTAATTTGCTCATAAGGAAATTGAAAGTAAGGAAATCTCACCAGTAGGAACACCCACATGCAGGTACCAAATGCCTGCATGCACCTAAATTCAATTGATGCAAAGAAGCTGAATTTAAAATGTGCTACAGAACAAAGTAGGGCCAGCTGGAGGATTTCCTGCTGGAGAAAGGAAAAGCCTGGGGAGGCAGTGGGTCGGAATGCTGACACATTCCTGCTGGCTGTAAATAGTGTATCTGGAAGGAGGGGAATGGGAATATCTTGATTTGGTTATCTGGACTAGTGAACTCTTCCAGTTAATGCTTTTTTCCATCTAGCATTCAAAGTTTTTGGGGGTTTTATATTTCTTTATGTCTATTAAAAATATGTACATATACATATATTTGGGTTGAGGTTCAGTAAATATTCATTATAAGAGGCTCCAGAACTACTGTGTGTTTGAGCACAAAGAAGCAACAGAAGATACAGAAGACCGTGTCAGGGTGGCTCTGAGCCAGGTGTGTCATGGCTGTACAAGTGGTGTCAGTGTTTGACTTGAGAAAGGCTTGGGTTGGCAAGCGCCAGTGCCGTGCCGTGGCTGCTGCCATAGGGAGTGGGAGATGGGACCRTGGCTGCCCACGGCCTCTCTCTGCTCAGCTGGGAGTGGGTGCTGGGGCTGTGGCCGCTTCATGGTAGCTGGGAGGGAGAGGGGGGCTTGGGGAAACTGCCATGAATATTCCAGTAAGCGGGCTGGAGGAGCCAAAGGCAGCTGCAGAGGCTTTCGGCAGGAGCCCCGGGTGCCGCTGCCAGGAGGCACATGTGTGGCATGGTGCTGCCAGTTTTCCTTTTGTTCCAGCCTTGCCTTGTCCTCCCATGCTAGCACTGGAGGTGGGGGATGCCTGAGCACAGTGTCATGGGGAGCCAGACCTGTGGCACCTGCCCCATGCAGCTCCCATTCTCTGTCGCTGCTGGCTTTCCTGCGGTGGTAATGATGGCAGTGGCACTTGCTCCATGAAACACCTTGAGGGTTTGACTGTTCCACAGACTTTTAAAGTTGCTAGTATTTCATTTACCAGGCACTAATAAAAAAAGCTTGTTTGAGTCAAGTAAAAATGCATTTAATTCAGTACTTCTCTTGCAGTCTCAGTCTCACCATACCGCTAATTTTAACTGTAGGCTGAGTCATTTTCATCCTACTGCTTTAAAATCAGGCTTGTTCTGCTATGTTTGGGAAGTAGAATGCTTTTTCTCTCTCTCAGTCAGATCTGTCCTGCCAAGCTTCTATCACTCGGTGCTCTTGCATGTAAAAATAACATATAGCCAAGGATGATTTGCAGAGTTAGTTTTATTACTGTAAGCAAAATTGAAATATAAAGGATGCCAGCATACATTATTCAGATTGATTTATAAAACTAAATTAAATGGAAAGTATTAGTCCCAGTGAAATATTTAACCTTGTTCTGACATAATTCCTCGGGACAGAGTTTGCACTACAGACATTCCACAGTACTTCTCTCTGGGTTTTGTTCCTCTGTTTGGCTTCCTCATCTGCCAAACCCTCTGCTGAGGCTGCAGTGGTTAATGTTTTTCTAATTAAAGCACTATCTTATTCCCTGTTCTGAAAACTGCCTGATTGAGTTTTCACAAGTCCAAGTACTTCCATTTGAGACAGACTCCTGGCATGACAAATACAGGTGGAATAGTTGTAGCCTGGCAGTGCTATAGACCACGGAGATAGCTGTGAGGTGAAGCCCTGGCAGCAGGTAGGGCTGTTCCAAATACTGTATCAGCAACACCCCTGTACCTGTGGGGAGAGAGAGCAGAAATACAAGGGAAATGCCACGGTATGCATGTGACTGTAGCACATCAGAAATATTGCAGCCCTGGCTCTGTGGCTTAGGATGAGCATGGCAAAACTAGAAAAACACTGAAAGTGGCATGAATCCAAGATTGAGCAAACTTGGTCTGTTTATATACAAGATCTGGTTGTAAATCTGGGTTGATCTAATTTTGCATTCAGAGGTTGGCTTCTTCACATGAATTTGAATTGTAAAGCAGTGGCTGATACTTGTTTATTTTTACTTTGAGTTAATTTGAATCTGCATCTCTGCAACAGCTTGGGTCTTTGGACAGCACAGGCTGGAACAGAAGTGTGTAGAAATGCATTACACCAACTTGATGTAGAGTTGTTTCGCCTCTCAGTGTGGAGAAAGTCCCTGTGCTGCTATTCCACCTGGGAGCAGAGGCATCCTACCCTACCACAAAAGCCGTCCTGTGCTGCCATGGGGTCATGCTGACAGAGGGAGGGCGTTGGAAGCAGCAAGAGGAGCCCTGGGTCTCTGCTGTACAACAGCGATGTTCCTCCCAGGCTGGCACATGTTCCACTTGCTAATGTTATGTGTGGATTTTGGTGCATAACATCCTTCCTTGTGAAGGTTTGCTTTATTTCCACTGTGAAAAAGGCACTAAAGATGTCTGCTCGCTCTCAAGCTTGAGTCAGTTTGCATAACCTCAAACCTCCAGTTTGCCAGGCTAGTCCTGGCGAGACTCAGCAATAGTCCATGCTTATGGAGACAGGCCAGCAGTTGGCAGCCGTGTTAGTGGGAACAACTGATGTTTTACATGAGAAAAGATAACTTGGTTTTAGTTGGCTTTATCTATCTATTTTCTATCTCTGAGTAGTTTTAACCCCAGTTCACTGGTCTGCTAGGTGAAAGTAAAGCACCTGTCAGTCAGCTGGTTGCCTTGATGCTCAGCCTGACATCAGCAGGACCAACAGCAGTGATCTGTGGTGATTATTTGTGCTTCCAGAGGCTGTGGGATCTTCCCAAAGATCAGCCCTGTGGGACCAGCCACGGGACAATTGCAAAGCAGGCACGTGGGCAGCAGGAGATGTCTGTGCATGGGTGGTTTGTTCACTGACCTAGTGCAAGGCTGTGGTGATCAGACTTGTCCTGCAGCAGCTGCATCATCTGGCTGTGCCTTTCCGTCATCGACAAGCAGGTGTTGGCCACTGAAATGGGCTGTGCCTCGTTGCCAGATCCCTAAAATCTGCCATCTGAAAAGCTAGTTTTATGTTTGTAGCCATGGACCTATCTGCAGTATTAAAAAAATCCCATGCACAAATGAGTCCCTACCCAGCTAGGCAGACACAAGTGTCCCTTGTTCATTTGTCTCCTGCCCTAGTGACTGCTGCCCTTTTGCATCCTATACTGTGCATGGGGCATTCCAGCTCTTGCAAACGGAAGGTGAGGGAGCATAGAGCAGCATTGACTGATGGCACTGTTGGGTGCTTCCGAAGGACAAGGTGGGGCTGAGTGTTTGGAGTACACTTAAGAGGATACGTTTACCTGAATTCCTCCATGGCGTCAGCACAACAGTAGAAATTATGTTAGTAGAAGCACCTCTTCCTATATTGAAGATAAATTTATTAAGAAAAATGTATATTAAAATAATGGAACACTTAAAAATATTAAAAAGCAAAGAAAGATGGAGTCAGTGAATAGTGTATGACAGAGCAGGGCTTCAAGTAGGTGATCCCTTTGTGCATCACTTACTTCCAAATTTGGCTTCTAGGTAATTAAACTGACTATTTTTTGCTAGTGTACTTTAGAGTTTGAAAGCRTAAGCTTTTGAAAGGAAATTCACCATTTGCAATGTAACTGAAAAATGCAGGCATTGGTTCGAATGAAGGTAATATTTGGTTAGGCGACCATTTTCTGTTCTCGGGCTGATTTGGGGTGTTTTTAGGGTATTTGCTTCTTAGATGTGCAGTATGCACATTTCTACTAATGAGTTAAATTCATTAGTCTTGAGACCAGATTTCTTTTTTTGCCAGTCTTTTCCGGTGTCTAGTTCAGCAGAGAATGGGGCCCAACCTCTTGCTTCAGTAAAGAAATTGCTGGTACTTAAGGTTTTTGGTAATGTTGCTTTCACTTCTCTTACCATGTGAAACTGAGGCCAAGACCCAAATCTTTGGAGTCAGAACATTAGTGGTTGGTGTCTCAAATTAAAGGGTGAGAGCAGAACCAAACAGGAAGATGCCGGCCTCAGTGCCCAAGGGAGAGAGGCTCAAAGGTGGGTTTAGGTGGCCACAGCTTAACCAGGGTTGTAGTGAACCAAGGGTGTTTGAACAGCATGTAACAAAGCCACACTTCTGTCCATTTTAGCTTTAACTAAATGAACTGAAAAATAATTTTTGAAAACTTCAAGCAATTTTTGAGGAATTCATAGACTGGATTAAATTGTGCCTTCATTGAACATAGAGTATAAATTGGGAAAATGTGAGTTTCCAGCTTTCAGAAGGTTGTGACTTTCAACTTTTTTTTTAATCAGCTTTTCTAGCTCTGAAATAGTGAAAATTACCACTGCAACTGGAATAGTATTTCTAAAAAGATGCATTGTTCTTTTGAGCCTTTACAATGCCATTTCAGTGCCTTTCGCATGCTACAGATACAAAAAAAGTTGGAGCACAGCAGTTTGGGATTGTGGGGGAGCAGGAGATTGGGGGGCAGGGGGTAGTTCTCTTTTAAATCAGTGAAATGTGGTGCAAAGTCAGGTCCCCTCTGAAGCAGGATTGGTAATACCTTGGCTGTCCTGATGGCTCTTAACCCATTTTCTTCTTTAAATCTGCTGCTGATGTCATTCCATGGTCTGGTCCAGCACTACCTGTAGAAATTCAGCCTACATCTTCATTCCCCAAAACTAGCCTGTTACTTCTTGATCTGTGCTGGGAAGAAGCAACCTGGATCTCTTTCTGCCAAAAGATCTGTTATGCCCACTCAGCTTTGTCCTTCTAGACTAAACAAATCACATTCTCCCTCTTTCTCACAGAACTGAAGGACAGCTGAGGCTGAGACCTCCAGGGGTCGTTTAGTCCAGCTCTTCTCTTCAAAGCATGCTCCCAGCTCTCTCAGCCTCTCCCTGTATGTCAGGTGCTTCTACACCTTCATCATCCTCGTGCCACTTCATTACACTCTCCAGCAAGTCCAAGTCTCTCTGGTATTTAGTGATGTTTAGTATTGCCAAGTCTTGAGATCGCACTGATCCCAACTGCTGTCCTGTTCCCCAGCAGAGTACACAAATCCTGTTCCTTCCCAATTTCTACAGGGTATTCTTCTGTTAGTGAAATACTCTGTAAGTCACTTCAATCTCTGCATTAACTCTTACGTAAGCCTTTCCCTGGCTGGCGACTGTAAAATGAGATGCCATAAACTGCAGCTGAAGAATGAAAAATAGGATTTCTTCTCTCCCTGGTACCAGCAGTTTGGTCATTTCAATCTCCCTTCATGAATATGGACTTTTAAAAGTAGAATTACAGATTTCAGAGGTAGAAGATTAAAAGATTTAGGAAATCCTAGGGAAAAAAAAATCCTGCTTCTGGCTGTGGTGAAGAGGTTGGAATCTATGTGTAGATAGAGAACTTACAGCCGAGGTTACTGTGGAATTGCAGGAACCACAGCACATGCTTGTCATGGAGGCTGCTCTAAATGGGAGAGGTAGCAAAACTAAAACTGGGTTTGTGTGTGGTGGCCAGAATTGGGTCCTGTGAGCCAGAAGGGTTTGAGCCCCTGTCTCAGCCTCTCCCTCACTCATTGATCTTCACTAGGAGTTCCCTGAAGTTAAGTCTTCAGGTGGAGAGCGTCTGGCAGTGGGGAGAACTGCCTTGCACCCCAAGGTGCCAAGGACAGCAGTGCAGAGAATTTCTGTGCTGTTGGTTCACGCTTTAGCTGACTTTGCTGGTTGCTGTAGGCAGGCTGGCTTCAAGACCCACACTTTGTCCCTGACCTGTGCCAGGAGCAGGATCCTTGTCAGGCATGCCAGTCCAGTGGCACACATGATTTTGCGTACATTAGGTTTTGTGTAGTATGTGTGGCTTTGGGGCTTTATAAACAGTTTTTTGGCAATGAAGAGAGACTGCGGTGATGGAACCAATGTGCCTTTGTGAGGCACACAAAGCCCTCCGGAGAAGCAGGAGGGGACTTCAGTCTGGGTGAGGTACAGAAGTGCCCCGAGTTTATTCAAATTGAGCTAATCATGTAACTGATTTGTCAGAGAGGGTGTCCAATAACACGGTGTTGGGTGACTGATCAAGGGGTGAGATGAGAAGATCTGCGGCTGTTCAGGGGCAGAGGGGAGAGTGAGTCACTGACATGTGCCCCCGTGGGCTTAAGGTGGTAAATGGAGAGCAAACGCAAGTGATTATTGGCATTCAAAAGCAGCTAATCTGATCATTTGGAAAGTGCCGGTTTGCGTATTTTCCTTCAGAAGGGGTTTTTTCCTATCTGTAAAATGGTAATGACAGTCCCTGCTCAGCAGCCTTGCTGTGCCATGTGTTAGCAGTCATGGCTGCTGTCACTGTTTGAAGTGACTTGTCACTGTTCCTTTCCTTGGAATTGCAGTATTTCTGCTCAGCAAAGGTACAGCTAACCTAGAAGTAAAGGAGTGAAAACAGCAAGTGTGAGACTATGTGATGCACAGAAAGAGGAGGCAGCGCTTTCCAATAAAGCATGCGGTGGCATGCTGAGGTGGAGCTGTGAATCCAGGCTGCAGGATGCAATCTAGGATGTGCCTGGGCTTAGAAACTGTGTGGTAATCGAACAGCGGTTGTGTTCTCCGCTGCTGTGACTGGCTGTATTTTGGAAAATGGCTTTGGCACAGACATACATAACTGATGACAATGAGTTTGTGAATGTAGATACAAACCCACCAATCCCCGCCCCAGAACACAGCAGGTGGTAACTGGTTTCTCCATCATGGAAACTCCCGTTTATTGCAGTGGAGGCTGAGGCCTGCGTTGCAGGCAGAGAAGTCTTACAGACCCATAGAATTGTTTAGGTTGGAAAAGACCTCTAAGATTAAATAGGCAGTTTCCAAGTGTGATCTGCAGTGTGTTCTGATCCTGAAGTGTGGATGTGGGGGTAAGATGTGCAAATTGGAGCCTTCTGTTAGAGAGGAATGAAATCCTACTGCAGTGCAGCAGCAGAGTTAATTGCTCCTTGAAGTCACCCAGAACTGGATCTTGGCTTCAGGCAGCAGCTGAAGCAATCCTGTGCAACTGGACAGAAACTGGGAGTGAGTGGGACTGTAGGTGCCTGTTGTTAGATTGGGATGGAGCAGGATTGGTCGTTGTAGCAACCCCCTCTGCTCCATCAGCGGAACGAAGGAACCCTCAGCCACAGTTACCCACCAACTACTGCATGGACCAAGAACCTGTCAGGTTCCAGCATCCATTAGGTGCTTCCTTCCGGAGGCTGTTGCATGCCTATGGCACAGATGATTGCAGGTGATACAGGGTGTGCCGCATCCAGTGACGTGCTGTCTGGCATGGCTGAGATGGTTTCAGTGAAACTCCTGGTGGTGAGGCAGCCCAGCTGACATCCTGCCTTGCCTTGGGCTGGCTGGAGGGCCCGTGGGCAGGGGTTGTCAGCACCGTGGTGCTCCCCAAGCCGCTGCCCAGGGCGAGCTCATGGCAGTTGTGAGAGGGGCTTTCTCTTGCCACCAGTGGGCTGTATCCTGTGCTGTTACCAGGCGGAGCTGCAGTAAAACATCGCTGGTGCACGCCACGGATACTGCGACAGGGGCTGTCTTTAACTGTGGGAGTGTTCTTCTCTAACCAGCTCCACACCAAATAGTGCTTGGCCTCCTCCTCCCCTCATGCAGGGACGTTTGGAGGATGAATCTCATCAGGTATAGCAGCATCCAGCCACCTCACAGGTGCTTGATTACAGTAATATCTGCCTCATCCAGTGCCCAGAGGGATAAAATAACTGTAAGGGGATGCTGTTCCTTTTTTTAACACTTTCTCTTTTTTGTTATGTGGTTTAGAGCCTTTGTTCCAAACACAGTCCAAGCTGCCTTTGAAATCAGCAATGTGACTTCATCCTCATGCACCACATTATTTCCTCTTTTTCAGATAGTCTCGTTCTGTTTCTCCCTTCCCTAAGGCGAGCAGCCTCCAGAGTGTTTGCAGCACTGCGGTTTGACACGGAGAGGCTGGGAAGCTGATCCATGCAGTGATTAAGTCACTCTCACAAGGTCACGCGGCAAATCGCTGGCGCCGCCAAGAATAGCACCCCGAGTCTCTTGGCTCTCTCAAGCCCACCCTCAACACTCCAGCCTCCTTTCCTTGGTGAGCATGATCTGATTCATAATGCAGCAGCTCTGCTGTGAGGCTGGCTACCTCTGCGATCCTGCTGCGGTTACAGGGGAAAGCAGCCAGGCTCAGGCAGAGACAGAGATTGCACATGCTTGTAGCAAAAAGTCTAAACCCCAGAAATGGTATTTAGCAGCTTATCTTATCTACAGATAAGCTTATAAAATGTACCAAGTGGTTAAAAATAGGTTTTAAAGTTCTTGGCAAACATCTCGACCTTTATATTCTTTGTTTTTTGCTGCAGTGCAAAAATACCGTTTCAATTATTCTGATTCTTTTTGGCTTTTCCTGGTCTTTTTGGAAAAGTACCAAATTATTGATGGGTGTTTTTAGCTTTTAATTGTGCCTCAAGTGCTAAACTTATTCCTGCTATTTGCTTGCAATATGTTTAGGCTATGTTTAGGCAAATGCAAATGTAAGTGGTTATTCAGTGCCTTTGGTACTCTGAACAGAATGTGCCGAACTCCCAGGGCTTGGTACAAAGCCTCAGCCTCCAGCACTAACAAAGCCTGTGCAGGCAGCAGCTAAAATAGGAGAACTACCTAGGCTTGACAGAGGGGGTTCAGAAGATCTGGGAAGACTATGGATCATACACCTAGCTTTTGTCCTATGGACTGGGTAAACGGAATAAGGGCACTCTTGCCCATATTCTGTTAGCCGAGGCTGCTCTCGAGCTCTGGCTACACTCAGCCTGTAGTGCAGGGGCCTGTGGAGCCTTTGCAGTGTATAGTTTACCAGCGAGGTTCCTGTGGATGTATTGACAGTCAGTGTGTTCCTGAGGCATAATGGAGGCTTTCCTTGGACAAACACCACAGTGCTGGAAGTGAAGCGAGCCAGCATGGTGCTGCTGCCTGCTGCGTGTCCATTGGCTGGAGCTCGGGATTTTTACAGTTGTTTGCCTGTTACCCAACCTATTTTAAGCTGTGATGGAATAAGGATGGCATTTGATCACAGTACTGGGCACAACTGCTTGGCTTTTATAACCCATGTTTTAAATGGGAGGTTTTTCCATGTGTGCTTTTGTCTTCAAATAACTTCAGACTCATAGGTTTAGGCTTGGTACTTTCCGCTGGCCTTTGCTATGGCTTGATGACAGAACTCACAACTCTCACTCCAGAGGGTGCTGGTTACTGAGGTGAGAATCCTTCAAAGGAAGAGGGTAATGATGACTGTGAGACACATAGAATACAGCCTCCATTCTGGGTCTAGGTCTCATGGTGAAAGTTAAAGATGTCTTTGTAACTCTCTCTTTTCATTGGGCTTTATTTATCACCTTTACAGGTGTGTCTGCGTCTCCCGATCTTGGGTTTATTGAGCAGATTGCACACTATGTAAAGACTTTAATATCTGGTAGTACAGGATAAATCTCTCCCATTGTGGCAATGATCAGCTGCTGATGCTGGGTCTAACACTGTTTCTGTGTTCATGTGCCTCTAGCACATGGAATGAGCATCTCCATATACCACATAACATACACCTAAAAGTGGTGCTCTGTTTTACCTACAGGTCTGAGACTTCTGCGAACAGCCTGGTGTGCAAACTTGGTCCCACACTTTTCAGTGCATTAGGTACATTTGTGGTTACAGTGAAGTTTAGTCTCATGTCACTTGTTTTAGTGCTGTGTGGAATGAGGCAGCAGGCTTGCTGCTTCCTGCAAGTGAGTGCAGCCAGGAGACTAGTGTTTGCCATCTGGGAGGAAAACCAGGACTGGCATAACAGGTCGTCATGAGACAAGGTAAAGAAAGCACTTGGCGGAGAGAGGGACGGAGTACAGAGAGGCGGAGAGGAAGGGATCAGTCATAGATGTCTTTTGTCTCCTTACATCATAACCGGAGAAACTCTGGAAAGCAAATCACCAAAGATGCTGCTGTAGGCTGTCTTTTGGTGGAAAGGAAAACCGTGGAATATCCCTGCATTATTCTGAGTGTTTTTCAAGGCCCATGTAGATAACTGATACCCATAAAACAATTATACATTGGTCGTAATTTGAAATTAGATTTCTGCCCGTATATTCTCTTGCTTTCCTGTTTTGATGGCCAAGTTTTTATAAAATCTCTGCCTTTTGGTTTTATATTTCCAAGCTGCACATACAAATACCAGCTTTGGGGCAATTGTGTACCTAATTCATACACACAAATATCTGATACCTGTGACAGCCCAGGACCAGGGTTGGAGCTCTTGCTCAGCCTTGAAAGCCAGAGGCCAGTGAGGGGCTGCTGGGCCATTGTGCAGGCCGGTGCTGCATGTGTGAGAGACAATCTCACTTCTGCATGAAATGAAATTACAGCTGATGAAACCTCCACCTGTGTATAATGTAGGTTAGAAGGAAATCTGGAATAGCTGGTATGTTGGAGTGAACTACAGTTTGTGCTGTTGGGGCCCGAGGGATGGCTCGTTATTGCAAATGCTATTTCCCCCTGGAAAACCTTCACTTGCAGTGGAGGCAAACCGTAGCAATTTGGCCCAACACAGGTACACGACGCCCTGTGCAGTCACTAAAGAGAAGGCTGTTTGAGTCAGTCTTTAGTGAGAAGTATACAAAGAATTTGATCCTTAAAAAATCTAGTTAATTCATTGTCTAATTTTAGAGTACAGCTCCTCTACTACAGATTCCATCTGAGGGACAGCTCAGAACCATTGAAGCCAAGGCTAACATCCCATCTCATCCTGGTTTTACTAAATCAGATTTATTTCTTTCCCCCAATGGGTCTTATTCTTACATGTACTTTATTGCTGTATCTTTTCTGTTGTTTTCAGGATTATTAACCTTTCTGCAGCAAGATTTGAAGCAGCCAGATTCCAGCTCAGATCAAAGTCCCCAGGATTCACTTGTGATTTCCTGTAAGGCTTCTTTAAGGTATTCCTGATTAACATTATGAAGCCATAAGGTTTTATTGTGAGTGTCTGAAATGCCATAGGAATTTTCTGCCAACCTTTCAAAAACTTCTTACACTTCAGTGCCCTTTGCTTGTGGTTTCCAAAACAACCTGTGTCCTGTAAAAGCAGTTCTTCAAAAAGCTTTGAATGTGTTTTCCAGCACTTCCTGGGGGTGTCCCTGATCGAAGCTCTGCTTTGGTGTGAATGCATGAGAAGCTGAAAGAGAAATTGATTGCTTTCTGCAGCTCACCTCCATTTTTTCTCTTGTGTTAAGGGCCATAAAGCAGAAAAGTAATTGAAAAATGGAAGCTGAAGACAGTGCTGTGTATGTACTTGTGARAGCTAGTTGACCTTCTTCCTTACATCTTTATTCAGTTGTTGATGGATCTGGATCAAAAATGGAGGATTTTTGTCTGGCTGAAGCAGGCTGGCTGACAGCTGCCCTGGGCACTGGCAGCCGCCACTGGCCCAAGGGCTCTTGGCCCCAGACAGGCCACTTGTCCTGCAGTCCTTGCAGCAGCTGGCTCTGGGTGACCAGCTTGCTTCACTTAGAGGGCTGATACATCCCTGAGCTGCGACACAATAAACTGAGCAGCTGAACACTTTGGAGCCTGCAAAGAACAACAGAGGGTTGATTTTTGTTGCATTTTGAGCTTGTTCTGTGGAAGACAAAAGTAACCTTGGCTTTCCTTATTCATGTAGTCCCAACATGGGATATGGAGAGTTGCAAAGCATGATGGGAGCAGACAAAGTCTGTGCTGGTAACAGGGGTTGAAATGTTTCGTGTCATGGAGAAGATGAACAAGCCAGTTCCACATCACCTTGCTTTTCTGGGACTTGTGAGTACTGTCAGTGTTCCTGCTATTTCAATTCATGAGCTGCTGCCCTGTGTGGTATTAAAACCGTTGCTATGCATGGTCCAGTGTCACCTTCCCAGAAATGGATGAAGAGAATAAGAGGGCACGAGCCTCCCAGTGCTCTTCCTCCTGTCTTTTGCCCTTTGCAGTTTGCTGCATCGTGAACTGCTTGAGCTAAAGCAGGGGCAGGAGAGCACAGAGACCAAGGTGGCAGCAGAAGAGGATGGCATAAAGGGACCAAAGAGAGAGGAAATGCATGAGCCATAGGTAGAGAAGGCCAGGGTGCCATCCTTGGTGCCAGAAATCTTTATTATGGCCATGGTCAGCACTCTGTGCTGCGGAAAGAGCAGGCCTCCAGAAGTGTTACCTGTCATACCTGGCCACAGTAATCCATACCGTGAGCAAGGAAAAAGCCATCCCTTCCTTCTGACATAATAAACAGAATGGATTTTTGGGGTCCCTCAGTCTTCCCGAAACCGTGGCGCTTGTCCGGCGGTGCCTTGACGCATTCGGCGGTGCACACATACACACACACACCCACACACAAAGACGTACTTAGTCAGAGGCAAAGAGTCGGAGGGGTTCTCCTTATGTGTTCCACAAAATAGGTTTATTCCATGAATCGTCAGGGAAAGGGAGAACTGAGAACAATGGAGGGTTCAGGGTTTTATCCCAGGGGCGGTGGAGGCAGAGAGAACAACAGGGACCAATGGGTTGAGGGTCAGGGGGCGGAGAGAAGGTGGGGTAATACAACTTCAACCACTAGAGGCAAACGAGGGGAGGAGCAGGGTACAGGAATAAATGCGATGCCGAGTAAAGGAGAACACTCTAGAACTGAACCTTATAAGGGAAGAAAGAGTAGCAGGGTGCTTGGTCACTCCTGTGGCTGGCTCAAACACTGGCAGCATTCTCTGCTGCAGGCTCAGCCACCTCTACACTGACGGGTGGAGGAACCTGGCCAGTCCTGAAGAAGTCCGTTTCAGGTGTGTCCCCTGTAGTCAGTGCTGCAGGAGTCAAACTCCTGCTCTGGCAAGCTCAAAGGAACGTGATCAAAAGGCCAGCAATAAGCTCACCTGATGCAGCTCTGGGCTTTTGGAAGCTCATGTTCCCAATCAGACATGATGTAAAAGCCTAGTTCTACAGGCAAGATGATGCAGTGCCAATGGGTAAAATCTCTGTAAAGATGAAATGGTCAACTACATTCTGCTTCTGGAGGCCTTGCACACATGGAAGACAGCAGATATATTTGCTGGGAAAACTAATAGATGGAGAACCGTCACTCTCTGACCAGGAAGCACTGAAACATTAAATAGAAGAACCTGCAGATTCTTTTTGAGGTTTTATTTTCTTGCTACAATTGCAGGCAAAGAGGACTAGATTTTTCTGGAGCACACACCTACAGTGGAGAGCCCTGTGTGCATTTGCCATTGCTATGAGCAGTCGGTATCAGGGTTGACTGAACAGCAGCTTGTGTGGATGCACCAGGTGTTTTACACACAAACTTGGAGAACAAGATGCTGATTGATCCTAAGGCTTTTGTTTTCACGTGTGTTCTGAAAGGGGCAGTTGGACAGAAATCTCCTTTGGTGAATCCGAGACACTTGAGTCTCTTTTGTTGTCAGAGAGGGAAGATGGCCTAATTAACCCTGCTGTAGTCATTGTCAACACCAATGGTACATCTCTTGAGCCAACAAATACCCCTTGCAGTGGATGTCAGTGAGTACAGAACCAGACTGCCAAGAAACTTCTTGGGGTTTTCTTTCCTTTTGCTTCCTTGGCAGCAGGGTCTTCTCCCAGCCACCCTTAGCCAGCATGAACTGCTCTTCCATAGACTGGTGGATCTTTAACAAGCATGGTTGCACTGTCTCTACTTGGTTTGCCCTGTGCTATCCAGTTTGCTCAGCAGTGATGCAGCTTTCTACAGCTTGGTACCTTGAAAGTCTTCTCAAGTACATGGGGCAGATCCTTCAGGAAGAGAAGCAGTGATTCAGTGCTAAAGCTGGCAGAGCCTGCCCATTCTTTATGCTCGAGCTTGTTCTTCTGTGTGTTCACGCACTCACGCATATCTCCTCTCCAGCATTTTATCCCTCTTCTCTTTAGTGCTTTATCTCCCTTCTGCTCTTTAGTGCCCGTTATCTCTTGTCAGCTCTCTGCGCTGCAGAGCAGAGGACACTGTTTGGGGGGAGTGCTGTGAATSAGCCTCGTCTGGCATCTCCAGGAGTGCCGTGCATGTGGGTGATGGGTGTTTCACGTGAGTGTGCTTCTCCTCCCACAGCTGTGTCATACATCCGTGCTCTTGCTGCTGGCTCCTATAGCACATCCCGTGCTTTGGTCTTCCCATCGCTGCCTGGCTTCTCTTTTGCAGGCAGCTACTGGTGAGTAGCCTGTCTGCTGTCTGGCTGCATCCACTGTCCTGATTTTCTTTCCTCTGTCATTCATTAATGGGTGAATACCTTGTGCAGGCTCCATACCCACCTGTCTGGAAATCATTCTCTGTCTCTGATTGTGAGTGATACCTGCATGTTTGGTTCATCCTCCACTTCATGGCTCTAATTTTCCTCCCATTCCTAAGCGGTGTGGCTCTGCTGCATACAAGGAAATTTTGCCGGGGTCAGGCTGGAGAGAGCCAGGAAGGATCATCGCCCAGTGGCTTTATGCTCCTCACGGATACCTGAAGGAACAAGAGAAAGTGGCTGGTGTCCAGAATATGCAAATGTAGGTGTGTGACAAATGAACCAGTTTCCCATTTTTTGGTGAATTGACTAAAGCAGGTGTATGCAGACAGGCAAAGTTCTAGTGAGGGACCCTCCTTTGAGCATGTGGCTGCTCCTGTTTGTCCCATGTGCCACATTACTGCTTGTGGGCCACTGCCCTTGGCCTGTGGTGGCAGAAGATGAGCAGCTGGCAGGAAGGCAACAAGAATGTGCTACTTAAACGTAGGTTGCTAATGGCTGTGTTCCCAGTGTCCAGATGTGTAGCTGCTCTGGCATGCTGGGACCTCCCTCTGCTGTGGTAGACAGTTCTATTATTAGTTTAGTGGCAGCTTTCCATATGCCAACACTCGTGACTGCAGGACTGTTTAATTTTCCCTACTCTGAAGTATTTAATTTGTCAGCTGTTAGCTTCTGTTTAGTAAAGATCAAACGCCAAAGTCCTTACCTAGATTTTTACTCAGTTAGGGCTGGGACATGGATCCTGTCTGAACAGACCATTATATCTGGGCAGGGTCAGGGGCAGGATCAGAGGCAGGATAAGGTCTTGAATTCAGAAAGTCATCACTTCTAGGCTAATTAGTAGAAAACCCCATCTTTAGGGATGGGTGTCTAATCTCCCTTCTTCTGTTAATTTCTGTTTGGAGAAATGAAAAATCAGTTCTGCTAAAAGCACCGCCCACTCAAATTTTGAAGCCGGACTGTGCAGCTGAGGCGCATGGTTGCGAGTGCCTGCCTGCAGGTGCCGGCCCCTCTCTGGCGTGGAAAGCTGCTGCTGTGAGTGAATCATCCCACCATTCACTGCTGGGGGCCTCTCTTTAATTATTGAGTGCCAGAATAGATGTGTATTGAGTTACCTTGCTGGCATATATAATCTCCAGCATCTCGCGTAACTCTGCAATATTCTCAGTTTTCCTACTTGCTTCCTCACTTCTTCAAAGAGTCTAAAACAAATATGTTTTTATATATTGCTTGTCTAGCAGTACATGTTTCCAGAGAACAACAGGTTGTATGCTGGCTTTGAGGATAGCCTTCCCTGGCGGCATGGATTGCCCTTGTTTAAAGTCAAGCCTGCACTTGGTTATGCAGCAGAATGAAGCAGGAAGTGCATGGTGCATTTTTAAGCCAACCAACCAAAACCGAAAACCAACTCCCCAAAAAATTCAGAAAAAAGGGAGAGCAGCCTAAGCCAGCACAGCTTTATGAGAGGAAAGTCCTGCTAATCAAACCTGATTTCCTTTTATGACAAAGTAACCCACCTAGCTGCTCAAGGGGTCAAGGGGAGCCAGTTGATGTAATCTTTTGGGATTTCAGTAAAGCTTTTGATACTGTGTCTCATAATATCCTTCTGGACAAACTGACCATCTCACTGCTGGATAAATACGTCATGTGATGGGTGAGCAACTGGCTCACAGGTCAGGTGCAAAGGGTGACAGTGACTGGGGTGGCATCAGACTGGCACCAGTCACTAGTGGGATTCTGCAGGGCTCTGCTCTTGGCCCTGTGCTCTTCAACATCTTCATAAATGACCTGGACACAGGACTGGAAGGGATACTAAGCAAGTTTGCAGATGATACAAAATTGAGAGGACCTGTTGACTCCCTCGAAGGCAGGGAGATCCTACAGAGAAACCTCGACAAACCAGAGGACTGGGCCATCACCAACCATATGAAATTCAACAAGGGAAAGTGCCGGGTTCTGTGCCTGGGACAGAGCAGCCCTGGATGTACGGACAGACGGGGGAATGAGATGCTGGAAAGTGGTGCCACAGAAAGGGACCTGGAGGTCCAGGTCAATTGAAAGTTGAATAAGAGTCAGCAGTGCCCTGGCAGCCAGAAGGGTAAACTGTGTCCTGGGAGACATTGCCAGTTGGTGAAGGGAGGGGATTGTCCTGCTCTGCTCTGCACTGGGGTGGCCTCACCTCGAGTCCTGAGAGCAGTTTTGGCCAGCACAATATAATAAAGACGTTAAGCTTATTAGAGTGTCAAAAGGAGGGCAATGAAGATGGTGAAGGGCCATGAGGGGAAGCCATATGAGGAGTGGCTGAGGGTTCATCCTGGAGAAGAGGAGACTGAAGGGAGACCTCATCACAGTCTACAGCTTCCTCATGAGGAGAAGAGGAGGGGCAGACACTGATCTCTCCTCTGTGGTGACCAGTGACAGGACCTGAAAGAATGGCCTGAAGTTGTGTCAGGGGAGGTTTAGGTTAGATATTAGAAGAATGCTCTTTCCCCAGAGGGTGGTTGGGCAGTGGAACAGACTCCCCAGAGAAGTGGTCACAGTGTCAAGCCTGACAGAGTTCAAGGAGCATTTGGACAATTAGGCACATGGTGTAACTCTTGTGGATGATCCTCTGCAGGGCCATGAGTTGGCCTCGATGATCCTTGTGGGTCCCTTCCAACTCGGTGTATTCTGTGATTCTGTGAATTTTGCTCTCACTGCTCTGAAATACTCCATTTGTCAGGTGTTGCTGCAGAAGATCTGGCTGACGTGTCTTGAGGGAACTGCAGTACTAGGAACTGCCGGTGGTGCATGACTTGAGAGGCTGCCCGTATCCATGCAGGGCTGTACTGGTGTCACTAACAGGAGCACTTGGAGGTGGGGAGGAAGAGAAAATCAACATACACTTTTATAATTTTTCCTGGCTTACAGAGATGCAAATGGCTGCCAGTGTTCCCTCATCCCTCTCTGTCTTGCTATCACACAAGGCTGCAGGCATTAAAGCTGTGAGCAGCAGTTGAGAAATTGGCCGTGGATCCCGTGACCTTTAGTTCCCCTAAAATCCTCTGGATAATGTAGTCTCCGGTGCTCACGGCCATGAAACAACTATTATGTATGTTCTTTCTAGGTATGGCAAGCAAAACTTGTCTTTCCTTATTTTGCAAAAGAAATAAAACTGTTGAATTCCATGTAATCCTAGTGACAGTTTTCAAAAGAAGGGAAGAACATTGCCCAATGCCTAACTGGAAGAAAAGGCAATACTGTGGTTAGTCGAATACTTTTGTTATTCACAAGTTTCAGGGAATTTCATGAGTCAGGCAGGAGCCGTGGGCCCGAGGTCCCTCCCGTGTGACCCCCCCAGGTCTGTCCCCTGCAGCAGCGCTGGCAGGTGCTGACAGAGTAACTCCAGCTGGGATCTGTGGTATTGCTATATGCCCGGGCTGGTGAGAGCGGGGAAGCAGGGCTCCATCTACCGCTGTGTGGGAAGAAGGAAAAAATAACCAGGATGACATTCGTCTGCACAGAAAAGCTACTGGATACCATGAACTCCATGTGCTATTCTTTTTTTTTTTTTTTTCTTTTTTTTTTCTTTTTTTTTTCTTTTTTCCCTTTCCCCTGTGGCTTCCAGAGCCCTTGACTTCCCATACAGTCCCCTTGGTTGGGACACTGTGCAGGTCTGTAGCTGGGGACAGTCCCCACTCATACATCATGGAATGTGAGGCTGGAAAAAACAGCAAGGAAACAAAGTGACTTGCACACATATAGAGAGAATTGGAAGCAGAATCAGAAACAAACCTTGCCTTCTGCTCTCTTTCTCTGACGGGATGGGGTTCATGCTCCAAAACGTGTTGAATACAGAGAGTTCTTGGAGGGCTGCAGGAGCAGGTACTGGGTCTGGATAGTGCACAGTTCTGTGGCTTTTTGCTTGTTTTGCCACCGCTCTGTTTCTGAACTCCCTCTACTTGTATAGCCAGAAACATGTTTCTTCTGTAAGTGCATATAGACAGGCATTTATATGAGAATGGAGCTCTGCACAAGCCGTAGGTCCTCTTCTGCCAAGCTCGGGATGCAGTGAGGGTGTGAGCCCTGAACCCAGGGCCATACACAAGTTCTGCAAGCAAATTCGGTCCTTGATGCTTTCAGCTGAAATCCTACTCTCTGCCTTGCAGAATGTACCATAATAGTGGAGCATGTTGTCCAGAGAAGCTGTGGCTGCCCCATCCCTGGAAGTGTTCAAGGCCAGGTTGAACGGGACTTGGAGCAACCTGGGATAGTGGAAGGTGTCCCTGCTGATCATGGGGTTGGTGGACAGGATGACTTTTAAAGGTCTCTTCCAACACAAACCAGTCTGTGATTCTGTATTGAAAACTGAGTATTTTCCCCTGTCCTTTATCTTTGCAATTACCTGAATTAACCTTGCTGTGCTGGGTGAGGTACTGTTTTATATAGCTGGTACTGCCCGCTTTGACTAGCTCCTGAAGGATAATACGTACAGTGTCGTTCTAGAAAAAACAGATTTTAGGATTTGGAATACTTGGAAAAGGTGCTAATTTTTCTCTGCAAGTGATTTGCTGGTCGTGAGAACACATTGTTATTCAGTGCTTGCAGGGAACATCAGAAGTGTCTGGATTCTTAGCCCTCCACAAAAAGCTTAACTGATAGTTCTGCACTGGCAGGAAGAGTTTGGGCTTATGTTAATTGACTGGGAGAGCTTGTCTCAAGTTATGTGAACAGATGTTTCAGATTTGAGTTCAGCCTGGCAGAAAAGGGAGAACAATCTAGTCCCCAACATTTCCCATCTTTTGCTTGGGGGAAAAAAAAAAATCAGAAGTGACTTTCTTTTTTTCTTTTTAACTGGATTTTTCTTTACCATGAAACTGAAATGCAAACTCCTGGAGAAATGCAAACTCCTCGAAAGGAGAAGCGATTCACTTTTATCCAGCCCAGTGCTTAAAGCTTCTCACCTGTTTGCTCAGCTGCTTTTTACTTGTCAGTGTTTTCATGAGTGGAGCTGCAATTAGCTCTGGAAAACATCACAAACAGTTAAACCCTCAAAAGCCTCTCAGAAGACATAGTCTGCTTTCCACATTTTGGTGTGTTACACAGCCGGGCAGCCCTTTGTGTAGCAGCTTGTGTGCTGCAGCAAGAGGAACAGCGGAAGAAATGTAAAAAATACTTCTCCTGACACAGCTGTCAACAATTAAACTGTGTGAGTCTTCACTCACAGAGGTTAGGGAGAAGCCCAGGGATATCTGAAACAGCTTTCAAGAGAAAGCACTGAAAATATGTGCCAGAAACTGAGGAATAGATTGCAGATGGCAAATACACGTCTCCACAGACTGTCAGGGAAGAATTTGGTTTGACAATGGCTGTGATGTGCCATGGAGCTGTGCTGGATCAGACTGAGAGTGGCAGTGTATGGAAATAATTAAGCCAGATAAGCATGCCCAGTACTGATTTTTATGGGAAAATCCACCCGTATAGTCAATGGGTAGATCCCACAGACTGCTGGGAGTTGGAGGACCCTCCGCTCCTGCTGGTACTGCTGTACAGTTTTTATATCATGCCTGTTGTCTGTAAACCCTGGGGACCTGTTCTAAGGGCAGAAGATGGTGTTGTCACCTCCAGTCTGGGAGAGGGCAGCAAAATGGTCTGTTGGGGCCGGAGAGCAGCAAGTGGTCACAGTGGAATGACGTGTTTTAATGTGCCAGTGCTTGGCATGTTCCTGTAGGCCTGGACGAGATCAGGTCTGTCATGAGCAGTGGATAAAGAAACAAAAAGTGAGGGGAGCAGTGCACACAGCACCCTGGGAGCCATGCGGGGTGGCCGTGCTGCTGGGGACTGTAGGTACAGGCACAAACATGAACTGCCTTGTTTGAGGTTTGGCCAGTGACCCTGGTGGTTGACCTGCTGGCTAAATGTGGCCTCAATGGCATCTCAGAGGCTGTGAAATCTTTGGGACTGGAGGAACCCTAGCTGAACACCTGTGTGTGCTCCCCAGAGCTATCCCCATCCTCAGGACAACCTGGCCTCCGGTGGGAGCTCTCACGTCAGCATAGGAGCACAGAAGGAATTGGTTGATTGTAGTCCTTTGTTTATGTGGCAGCAGGATCAGGCTGTAGACACAGTGCAGTCCCTCAAGTTTGCTGCTGCTGCAGCAGTATTGGTAGCTTAGGCCCTCATCTTCCCAAGGCTTTCAGTGCTGTGCGATGTGGGGAGTAGCTCACCCTTTCCTTGGTCACCACTTTCACAAAGTATCTGCTGGATTCTCCCAAATTAATAATTTATTCAACTTTTTCTCACACTGCAGCCCATAGTGATGCATCCCATTAACAACACCAGGTGTGAGTAAGACTGGAAGTTCCCCAGGTCCCAAGAGATGACTGAAATTGTCCCAGTTGCTGTGCCTGGGGAGAGCATGAGGGTGGTGGGAGATGGGGATCTGCGGAGCGCAGTGTGCGAGTCTGAAGGTGCATCTGAATAGCTGAACCATGACATTTTCTCTTGACAGAAGTAGTGAGAGAGGCCACAGACGCTTCCTTTCTGTGACTCAGAAACTTGCAAATCTTTGATTCACACCTTATAAGTAAAATTAGCCTGTGCTTCACTGCTGCCAAACTCCTTCAAAGCACAGATACTTGTACAAAGGCATTCAGCAACAGAAATGGAATTCACTCGTGGATCAGATTACTGTTATTTCTGACTGGAAGCAGCACCAGAAATACTTGCAGGGATTTCCACTTTGCCTTTGAAAGGATGTGCATATTGTTGGTAGAAAAGTAGCTATTTGGGAGGATCATTCACATGCAGTAGGGGACAGGGAGGGGAACAACGAGCTCCATGAAGCTGCCACAGTCATGAGTACAGGAGTTCAGCTTTGCACTGTAACATTCAGTCACTTTGGAACAGGGATCTTCAGCTGTTGTTATCGAGAATGTTGTGACATGAGCTGCGATTACTGCTGCTCAGGAGGATATTTCCAGCCCTGGGTTTGAGCTTTCACCCAGCACGCGGTTCTTTACACTGTTTATGCCTTGGCATCCCAGAGAGCTGTTGGACATATTCCTGCACGTGGGGACTCTTCAGGTGAGACTTAATGAGGGGAAGGATTTTGTTGATTCTTAAGGCAGCGATTGTTTGTGACAGTGATGAATGTGATGTTACCTTGAAACATGAACTTACAATCAGCTGGGAGCATCACTCAAGAAAAAATCTGGCATTTAAAATCCGTGCTGTTCATGGTCTATATTTTGCAGCCAGCTGTAAGTAAAGCCTCGGTCCCCATGACGATGCTCTTGGGTATGGAGCCTGATGGCATCCGCAGAGCTGGGCTTGGAGGCTGATGGACCCACGCAGCCCACAGAGCGGGGTTCCAGACCCCCATGCTGATCTGCCCACTGACAGCGACAGCAGAACGTCACGGTCCCCTCCAAATTCTAGGACAGAGCAGACGTCTCCAACAGGGTTAGCTGCCTGGGATAGGCAAGGACAGCTGTGAGCTGTGGACTTCTAATGCAGAAAGTTTTCTTGTAATCTACAGGGGGGAGTTTTAGAATAAAGCCAGAGTGCCCTGATCATAGCCTGAAATGCTGATATAAATGGTGGAAGGAATGGATGTCTGTAGTATAATGTAGAGGTGTATAATGCGTGTAGCATAATGTGTGTAGTACACATGCAGACATTTTTCTTTCTGGCACACTGAGAGTTTTAAAGCAAATGAGTACAAAAGGGGTTTACTTAAGAAAAAGTTAGGCATGTTGCATTGGAAATAGAACTGATTATATTACTTTACCCAAGAATAATCTACTGAATATCTTTGGATGTCGAGTGAAGTCTTGCTAAACAACGACACATTTTTGTGGCCATCTTGGCCAGGTTTGTTCTTTCTGCTTGATGGACTGTGCGCAGAGAAGTGTATCTCCAAGGAGTGAATTTTTGGCCCTTTGGAAAGGTGTGGGAAAGGAACAGCAGCATACAGGCTTGGCATGCCCCAGGCATGGCTGCAGGAGCCTGGGAACATTTTGTGCCTGCAGGAAGTGTAGGAAGAAGGGAGGAGGAGAGTGGGGTGAGTGGCTGCAATGAGCTGTGTGGTGATGGCACTGAGTTACATGTCTGTGAGCGGGAACAGCAGCAGGGGTGCCCAGCCATGACCTGGTCTTCATCACAGCTGAGGTGAGAAACAGGCCTTGTACCATGCCCCTGCCTTGCCTGGTGGGTCACAGCAGAATTGGGTGATTCTTGTGAAGAGCCACAGGCAACATCTGGACCAGAGAGTGCAGGTAAAATTCCTGGCTGGAGTAAAAGCAAGCCAGTTGCTGAAGGAAGGGACAGAAGAGGGGCTAGCTTTGGAAGCTCAGCTCTGTTAGCAGTCAGACTTCATCTGTGAGTGGAGGCGGGAGCACACCGTGGCTTTTCCAAATGTATCACCATAAGGAGGTGTATTTATGGATGAGAAACTCCAAATGTTGTACAGAACAATGAACTAAAAATGAAACTGTAGAACTCTCGCACAAATTGCAGATGAGCACAGGGCAGGTGAGCACAGGGCAGGTGGGCACATCATGGGCAGATGGGCACACACAGCACACGTGCACAGAACGCCTGCAAGAGGCTGCATGTGGCCACATCCTGCACAGCAAGTCTGCAGCACATTCCCTGAGGCAGAGGCAGAGCAATTGCTGCTTGCAGCTGTAATGGCGGTGCATTGGGTTTCTCATTCTGGATCTTGGAGAGTAACCCCCTCAACTTGTAAATAACATGTACAGTTACATGGGGTGCATTTTTCTCTGCCCCAAATGTGTGGTGCACCCCAGGGAAGTCAAGGGAAAGGTTCCCATGCCTTTCAATAGGTGTTGTTGCCCACCTTAACAGAAAATGTTCTGATTCACTTACAAGATGTGCTCATTACGTCTGGGCCTGTGTCCCACTCTGACGCCCTGAGCTGGTGTTGAGCAGTTTTCACTCCCTCACTTGTTAATGTTGGCATCTCCCTCTTTTGCTTGGAGCAGCAGCAGCACCAGTCTGACATCACTGCCAGACATACCTGCACGAAGTAGCAGATGACACCACACCATTGCCTCTCATGGTTTCTGTTGGACTGTGTCTTGTATGTGTTTATGCACTGGTGATGGTTAGTGATAGGTCCCATGCCCTGGCATTGAATATCACATCCCATTTTTGTGAAATGATGATGATTTGCAGAGACACAATCTCTTCCCAGACCTATGCCTGCCCCAATAACTGCTGGGAACAGCACAAGCCCTGGCAGAGGTGCCAGAATTCCCGTGTGTGCAGAGCACGCCAGGCTAAGCAACTCTTACTCATGAAGCAGGGAGAAGCATGAATGGGAGCAGATTTTAGGGTTATTTTAGTGAAGAAAATTCAGGGATGTTAATTGCTGAGCTGTCATCAATTTCAGTGACTGCAGAACCCGATTAGCCTCTAATTCTAGTTTCATGCTAATACTATTGCCAGCTCTTTCTGTGAAGCAGGTGATGCAGTTTGAAACATGGCTCCACAGCTGCTTTGTGTGGGTGTCTGGTTCCTAGAACCAGCAGGGAAATCAGGGCAGCATTTGGAAATGCTTTGAGAGGCCTAGGGCTTTTATACATTTATTTTTTGCTGTCTCACTGCTGCCACACACACGACTCACATGGGCACCAGCCCTTATCAGGCACAATTTTCCCTTGGCTGACACCCCACTTGGCAAAAGATAAAGCTCAACACAGTCCTGTTGGGGCTCACTCACTCACAGATCTGAAGCGGGGAGGCTGCTAATTGCAGGATGCCGTAGATGTGCCACTCTGGCCCTGTACCTCTGAGCAGCAAGGAAGGACCAGAGTGTTCTTCGGGCAGTGGCCACCTGTAGCTCTCTGCTGTGTGTCCCTGGGACACACTGGGAAGGAGGGTCAGCTCTGTCCCACTGCTGCTGGCATGGTCCCAGCGCAGCCAGGTGCTCTCCTGGGCGTGTGTGTTGTGCTCCATGCAGCTCTGCTCGGGGTTGCAGCCCAGCTGCAGCAGCACCGAGGTCACCTGCCCAGGATTCATCTGCACTGCCAAGGGGGGGGAATTCCAACTATTGACTGCACTTTGTGGCATTCTGCTTGCAGGTATTTCTGCACAGCTCTGGTTTCCCCATGTTATTCCATATGGATCTTGAACTGGTGTAAAAGTGGTGCCTGATGGAGCCTGGGCCATATGGAAACATCTGGGCACAGTTGGGTTTGGAGCGCAGCAGGGAGTTTGGTTCTTTTCTGGAAAATACTAAGCACATAGATGGGAGCACATGGGATGAGTGCCAACATCCCTGTCAGGAGCTCAACACCTTTATCCATTGGAGCCATGGGATGGGAAAAATGTCCATAGGATGTAGAAGTTTATTTAAACATGTATTTAATGTTAATGACTGGACCCACAGCACAGGCTTTCTGACTTGGAAGCCGGTTGCTGACATGGAGCAGCTGAGCTTTGTTTGCAGAGAATTGTTGTTCTCTAGTGGATTTGCAGGTGTGAACACAAGTGACATGTTAACTGTTGACACCAATTTGGGCTTCCCTGTTGCACTCTCAGCCATCCTGGAGGATACACAAAGGCTGGAGGATGACTGGAGTGCCATAAGGAGTTTTCCACAAAGACAGCAGAACTTTGTGAAGCTTCAGAAATCTCCATTGGCTCGTTCTGCTTCTGAGAAATGCCCAAGTTGATGATCACAAATGAGTCCTTACAGCTCCTTTTGAAGGTCTGAAGGCTTTGTTTTCCAGCAGAAGAGCTTGTCTGGGCATTATCTGTGCTGGACTGACCTTCAAATAAAACTGTTGCTAAGAACTGACAACAGAGTAGGTATGACAGCCCTGTCAAGGAATGGATAATCTCCTGTCTTTAAATACACTTTCTATTTATGTTGGCAGTGTACAGACTTCTCAGGATTTTACCCGCAATCCCAGACTAATACTTCAAAAGCGCCACCAAGGAAACTTCTCTGCAAATCTCTTTCTATTTCAAAACTTCTTGACTGAATAACATGAGTGGGCAGATACATCACTCCCTGCCGAAGCTCACAATTAAAGAATGTTCAAAAGGAAAAGAAAATATTTGGAAAGTATTTTTTTACTGTCAAACAGACCTGGAAATTGTATCAACTGAGGGGAAATACCAATTGTTCCTTGCAGCTTAATTTTTCATAGTTAGTTTATTTCTCATATGTATCAGAATGTTTCAGTTCATGCCTCGGGCACCTCAATCTCTGCAGGCGTCAGGGTCCCCTGGAGGGGCCAGCAGCTCTGTGTGCCCCCAGATCAGCTGGGAGGCATCTGCCTTGTGTTAGGAGAAACGTGATCTTCCCGCTGGCTCGGACACGCAGATGGGGGTGGGAACACTATGAAACCGCTGCTTAAACCTACACATAACTCAGCACTTCAGAATAAATAAGCAAAATATACAGTGAAATAAGTTGCCTGCATTTTCTCAGCAAAAAAGATAAGCATTTTCGGAAAAAAATTATGGTTTTCCACACCATTTTGTAGAAGCTGCTGTGGATGCCAGGTCGCTCGCTACCTGTGAGATTGGCTGCCGGGGACCAGGCCACAGAGGGACGGTGGAGACTGCCTTGGTTTTACCATCTGACTCCAGATCTGGCTTTTGGCTTTCTCTGACGATGCCAGTGCAATCACCAGGGCCTGGCTGGAGTTAATTGAATTAAATGGGACACTTGCCAGGGACACCAGTTATCTCCTGCAGTCATTAGCACAAGAATGGTGTAAGGATTAGCTCTTGTTTGCTGTCTCAGGTGTTAGTGGTGATACCAGCTGACATGTTAAGGTCTTGTTATCAGCAGCGTGTTCTGAAAGAGACAGCAGCCTCTTTAGCTGATAATACTCATATCATTTTTTTAAAAAGCAGGTATTCCTTATTGGAATAATTATGTTTTATTCCTCACTTTGAATAGTTTAATGAGCTTCGTTTCTTCTCTCTTTTCAGCTGGCAACTTGCCCTGAATTTTCAGGGGGTCAGCAAACCTATGAGACAGATACACTCACCTTTCTGACTGACAATGCTTCCCAAAGACTTGCTCTCCAGCCCTTGCAGGCTGCTTCAGCAGCCCTGGGAGCATGGCTGTGGTGCGGGGTGAGTGATGCAGAGGAGTCACTGGTCCTGGGTGTTGCAGGTATCACATGAACTCTGCAGTGGGGGAGGAAGGACCTGGGCTTTTGGATTCTGAAGGATATTGCTCTGATAAATAAAGAACAGATTTAACTACTGCAGGAAAATGTGGGGATTTGCTCTTTGGTATTCTGGATGAGAAATTCTGGTCCTGAAGGTCTGTACAATTACTGAGAAAGCAATGGGCACGTGCCCATGTCCCACCTGTAGTGGTGCCCATGTCCTATCTGCAGTGGTGCCCACATCCCAGCCGAAGCAGTGCCTGTGTTCCACCCATGGYGGTGCCTCCTTCCCATGTGCCCATGTCCCATCTGCAGCAGTGCCCACGTTCCACATGCCCGTGTCCCACCCGCAGTGGTGCATGCTCTTGGTGGCTCGCCTGGAAGTGAAGCGCTGCTGCATCCTGTGGCTGGGGAGCACTAATGAACAAGCAAAACTGAT
Source organism: Amblyornis subalaris (assembly GCA_018881555.1). Classification (NCBI taxonomy): domain Eukaryota; kingdom Metazoa; phylum Chordata; class Aves; order Passeriformes; family Ptilonorhynchidae; genus Amblyornis; species Amblyornis subalaris. The sequence goes on from JACAXG010000014.1 coordinate 298,739, forward strand.
GATGAAGTGCTTCATGACCTGCTGAGCTCAGACATCTCTCCTACCCAGGGTGTATGGGGGTGGGATTGCAGCCTCTGTGCAGGGGATTTGGGAAGTGCCTTGGCAGCAGAGCAGCCATCCCTGCAACTGGGCAGTCTCCAGTCCCGCTGGATGTTGCCGCATGAAGCCTCTGGGTGAGTTTTGCCCTGTGCCTGGCTGATGGGGAGGTTCTGCCAGAGCCAGAGGAGCTGTGGCTGATCCATGCTGGGCTGGACCCACGGTGGGTGAGAACAGCCAGGGCAGCACCACAGCAAACCTTGACCTTGGCTTATTCATGGATTCATTCTCCCATAAACCCATTGTTACAGACAGGCTCTGTGGTGATGCTGCCAGTCCATGCTCCACACAACCCCTCTGCACGCTCCAGCTGCTGGGAAAGACCCCTGGCTTTGGGAAGTCATTTTAAACTCTCTTTGAGGGGCCTTAAAAATTGCTGAACTTTTAAACCAAGTTCTTGTGATTGAATATTTATTGTTGAACTCAGCATGAAATGTAAAACAAAGCCTAAATCCAGGGATGCTTTTGACTTTAGTGTAAATGCTGACAGCAAATGCTGACAGCGTTTTTAATATATACAGTATTTTAGTAGTGAATGCTTAAAATTATTCTGGTGTTTTGTGTCCTCCAGTGTTTTTCTCTCTACTGTGGTTAGCCCTAGAGTCTGCGCTGGAATGAGTAACATGCAGAGATCTGAGACTTATGGCAAGCTCAGCCTAGGCTGCTTTAAGTCACGTTAGTATAGGGATTTTCTGGCAATGCCATGGGGTCAGAGCTGCATTATGACCCTGTTATACATCAGAAGAATGGCTGGCGCATTCCTTCATGCTCACAAGACTATAACAGGGTCAACTCTCACCTGGCTGGAGCCTGCCAAGATCACCAATTTGACTTCATTCTGCCACTGGAAAATTGTTCATTCTCATGGATAAGTCAGAATTAATGTTGTGTGGCGGTGAGAGTGCAGTTCAGTGCAGGGTCAGTGCAGTGCTGATGGGCAGTCCGGGGCTACCGGCCATGACCTTGGCACAGCCTGCCAGGGCCAGTGCTGGTGCCAAAGCACAGCTGTTAATATCTCCTATACTCTGCAGTAGTATCAAGAAATATAAATATACAGGACACGGGCAAATCCAAAAATCCACAAAATGCCTTTTGTTCTCTTTGGCAGAGTCACATTAATGTTTCTTTCATATAAAATGTCCGTCGGGCTTTTCGGCTTCCAAAGAGAAATGTATTCCAAGCAGTAACTGCGATAACTAGTAAATAGAATTGTAAGTGCTACTGACAGAAAAAAACACTATAATGATATAAGGGCAGAGCTGGTACAAAAGTAGCCCTCGTTAGTGTCAAAATGAGGCAGATGTGAAATGTTATCCTCAGGAGTACCACTTAAGTAGTTCTTTGCTTACAGAAAGGTATCACGGAAGGTTTGGATCAGAGTAACAGTCAGCCTGAGCTATTTTGTAAGAGGAGATAACCATCTTTTTGGAATTTCACAGATAGGCTTATCAGAGATGAGAAATATGGCTCAGAGTAACGAGAGCCTTCAAAAGGTGCTCTTTGTACCCGGGCCCTTCTGTGGAGAACACAACATCCTGAGGGGACGCTGATACACAGCTGTCTGTACTAAGGGAAAAGCAGGAATGTTCAGTTGAGGGTGTTAGAGGAAGGGCGCAGCTCCTGGACATTACCCCACTGTCCTCTCAGTACGATGGGTACAGACTAGTGGATGGAAGCTCCAGGTTTTGTGGTGCCAGAGGGCATCAAGGCTCTTCCCATACTTGTATAGAAGTTTCCCATAAAAGGGCTCTGTTCCTAGGCACAGCGCCTGGCTTGCCCCGGGAGGGCAGATCAGGGATGGTTCCATATGCCGTCACACCAAGCCGCTCATGTTGGCAGGTTCTTTTCTAAGAGGAGGTGTCAGATTGTCCAGCCAGCTGAAGGAATCCAGTTGGCAGGAGAGTGACTTAATTCAATAAGCAGAATTTAAAAAACACTGTGGTTCTTTGTGTAACAGCCAGATTCTACAAAATTAGCTCCAGCTCTGAAAAGATTTCTCTCCCCACCCTCCCTGTACTATCCCTTTTGGTCCTGCATGTCCCTACCTCCCTAAACTACCTTGTTTTGTCTGGTACCAGTGGGCTCTGGGGCCACTCTGCCTGTCCCCTGCAGGAATCAGCTCAGCCGAGTCACACCAAGGCACCTGCGCTGGTGGGAGCACGACGCTGGCGGCCGAGGAGGACACAGCCTCCCAGTGCCCGGTGCTCCTGCCCACTGCGTACCCCTCAGGGACTCCCTTCTTGTGGGAGGGACAGTCTGAAATAACTCCCTGCAGGAATGTGGGACTTGTGCAGAGAGGTGGCAGAGGTCGATCTAAATCTGTCTATGGACACAGCCAGGCAGGGAGGACCCACATCCCACAGAGTGCCCTGTGGACCTTGCCCATGGAGGTTTTGGAACGGGTCAAATTCAATCACTATGAACAAGAAGCTTTGGCCACTTGTCACTGTCACACTCTGAGCATGAGGACCTGCAAGTCCAGTGTTGCTTTCTTTTTCAAATGTACCATCATAACCTCAAACCAGCACAGATGTGACTGAAGTTGTAAGCAAAACTGTACTACAAATGTAACCCCCTTCCTTCTTTTCTACATTCTGCTGTTGGATTTATCATTTCTTTTCCATTTCAGGTCTGCTGTTTTCTGGCTGGGGTGTTTTTTATGGCCTGTATTGTAAGGAAAGCCACACATGGGGAAAGCAAGAAAAAAGTAAATGGAAAACAAACCACAGGCCTGGCCATTAATCCTTCTGGGGAAAGCATGGCCTGGGCTGCATTCTTCAGCATCCAGACCAACTGTGGGATACACCAGGTGAAAATGGACAGCAGAGTACTAAAGCAGAGAGGGAGCAAAGGTTGACATGGTGACTTGGTGGGCTAAGTATAGACAATTCTTCCCCTTTCCAATGACTTCTAGAACTGGGAGGGATTCTGCAGCCAGTGTGATTTGGTTGATACCCAAAATATAACACAGAGATCTGACAGTAGGGATTGCAGCTAGAAAATGATGCGTTCTCTGGCACAGCTGTCATATTATACTAAGCCTGTTACTTCTCTTTAATCCTAATTAATGCTTTCTCTTTCCACTCTGAGCCAGGTTCTCTGGTCAGCCATCGTTCCAGGGGATCTGCTGCTGCTGTCCCACTGGAGCCTGTTCTTTTGTGCCCCTTCTATGAGGAGCAGCTGAAATAATGAGTGAAATGTTGCTGATATTAGAGAGGACTGCTGCCATCTGCCCCAGAGAAATCAACGTGTAATTCATTAAAGATATCCATACTTGTACTGGGAACATGTGTGTCCCAGATGTGCCAGTTCAGGATTCCCATCAGAGGGAGCAGGAGAGGTCCATCCCCGCTGAATGCAGAGCCCTGCCCTGACAGAACCACCCTGGCACCCCCAGGATCTTCACTCATCTCCCTACAGCCTGGCAGAAATGCTCGTGGACCTCTCCCAACTGGGGCTGCATTTTGACCCCGAACTGCCAAGGAAGGTACAAAATCAATGTATCTTTTGGGAAGGAAGGGTGTGGGCTGAGATCTGGTGTCTCAAGACCATGCTCTTTGGATGGTGCCGATCTAGACATTGTCTTACTCCCAGCATTTTTCAAATTGTCTGATTTCCTACAGTTTACAACTACATGCAGAAGCCAGAAGTTATTACATGCAGCTGACTTTAAAGGACACTGTCTTTAACAAATCCTATGTACATGTTCTAGAAATGTTGTCATACCCTATATTTTATAGTTTTAGACTGCAATTAATGGGGACGAAAAACATGTTTGTAGTCTGAGAATACTGGAATGGTTTGGTCTGTATTTTTTTCTAAATATAGAATTTCCTATTTACTCAAAATAGATCTCCATGTGTAGGTTATGAAGTATTTCATTCAGAACACAAGATAAATGCAGTTGAGTGGATCTTGACTTGCATCAAGGAATCAAAGCAGGCAGAAAGGGAGGCAAGTACAGTACATCAGACAGCGGGTCTTTAACCATGCAGGAAGGAGCAACAGATCAGAAAGTGTCATTATTGTTTCTGTTCCTCTGTGGCCTGCAAAGTGCTGGAAACAGCAAACTTGAAGCAGGGAGTGGGGCTGTGTGAGGCCAGGCTTTCCTCCCTAGGAGCCGTGGACCTCCAAGGCAGCACAGCAGGTCAGTGCGAGGCTTCTGTGCCGCCTTGCTAGGGGAGCAGCGGGAGGAAGAGTGGGACAGTCCCATGTCCCCCAGAGCCCCCACAGGGATGGGGTCTGCAGGGATTTGAGCCCAGTTGGGGCCCAGCGCACAGCAGGAAGCAGTGCTGAGCTCTCAGAGGGTGGTGCTGGCACTGGGCACAGAGCTGGGGCTCTGCTCTTATGTAGCAAAGGCTCTGCCAAGTGCAGCTCTGGAGATTGGCACTGATGCACTTACATTGCATGACCATCACTTTCTCAAATAGATTTGTCACTTTTTATGTTTTCCTTAATTAATTTCAGCTTTAAAAATCTCAGCTATTCCTGCCTCTTCACGTGCCTCTCTGCACATATGTCTGGCCATGACTGCCGTCATGTTTAGAGCTGTGCGGTGGCTGTTGTCAGAACCCAGGAATGCAGCCTCGGGAACAGAACCCTGCGCAGGCAAACTTGGCAGAACCTGGGCAGTGTCTGGAGCAGCAGGAATCCAGGACTGGGAACTGACTGCACTGTTATTGACTGGTCTTGCATTCCCAAGAGGACAAATCAGGGCCTTGTTTGCCAGGTTTGCACTTTAAAAAAGCCTTTGCTTTAATGAATGTACAGCCTAAGTGGCATTGTTCTGTTCTCCATTCTGGGTTGTTTTTCAGAAAACAAGACCAGTTTATGAAATTTAAATCTCTCCTAAAATAGAAATTGTATCTAGAGAAGTCCCTCTGTGCTTCCATTCTTGGTATAAACCAAATTTATTTACTTCTGTAGTTGAAATTTCATTACTGAAGAACATAAAATTTCTTTAATGTTGTTGGATGTTCTTTGTCTGGTTTTGAGTGAAAGTTGGGATTATGTGACCATCTTGTGGCTGTAACACTTGTCAGTTCATTTAAATTAATATTTTAGTTCCTTATTTATTATCACAAAGTTTATTGATTTGTTAGGAGTAATACCCAAATTTGTGATGCTGAGAAGGAAAAGCTGCAGCATGAGCCCACTTGGAACTCTTGGCATAGGAGAAATGCACCGGAAGCAACCACAGACGGGCAGGTTCACCAGCACTCCAATGGTCTGTCTGTCTGTGTGTCTCAAGATTTTCAGGTTGCTTTTCATATCCTGATGCAACTGAAAAGTCAACCCTGTTTCAGAAAAGTGTGTATGAATCTATTGAGCTGTGTGCTTGAAAACCTCAGCCATTCCCAGGACACAGATGAGCGATACAAACCTGGCACAAGCAGGTGACGTGTGGAGATGGGCGCCTTGGAAAGAAAACATCGAAGGAATCACACAGTGATCTGGGGTGGGCAATTCCCAGGGCCAGGGAGTTGGAAACTTGTACAAAGCCACCTTGTTCTTCACCCATTGCTGGTGGGCTTCAGTTCACGAAGAAAGTAGCTGGAAAAATTACCCAGAAATACTTGACCTTCCAAAAGGCCTTTAATATACTATTAGCGGATGTCCACTGAAGTGGTTCACGTGCTTCCCACTTTAAATGATTTTCTAGGTTCACCCATGTGTGAAAAGGAGTCTGATTATATGGAGGAGGGCAATGGAGGAAAGAAATTTCAAAAAGGAGAGAAATACACCAGGGAATCTTACTGGTTGTGTTTGCTTCAAGGGAAGACAAGGGCAAATAGATGCAGCCACCTCAAAGTAGCTTTTTGACTTTGAACTTTAAAATAAAGGAACATGGGAGTGCTCTGAGGTATTGACAGCACTTGACAGAAGCTCTTCCATGGAGATAGGAAATGTAGGATCCAGTGCAATTTGCTTTCTTAGCCAGAAGAGAAATTCTTTTTTTCCCCCCAGTACAACAAAATTATTACAAACCCCGTTTTCCTCAGTGCCTCTTCTTTCCTTCTGCCCTTGGTTGTCTGGCACAGGAGGTCCCTTGCCTGTGTGGCCACCAGTGCTCATGCCAGGGGCTGGCCATGCCCCCGCTGCAGAGTTTCAGCTCTGACTCTGGACCAAAGCAAGCAAGTTATCTGGGGCTGCAATCTCTAGTGGACTTCAGGCAAAATACTTTTCTAAGGAAATTAATTCCATGGTTGGCACAAAAGTGCCTCTACCATGCCCCTTTCCAGTGGCTGCTGTGCCCAGATGCACACAGCAGTCTGGCTTCAATAGTTCAGCGTTCTCTTCACTGCCTCCCTGCTCTGACCCCCAGCAACACTGCAGGAGGAGAGCAGAGACCACCCCCCACATGGGAACACAGCAGCATTCAAAAGCCCAAAGACTTTTTAAAACCAGGGAATGGGATTTCCACATATGATGAGAGAGCACACTGCACAGTAGAAAATACATTTGTATGGAAGAAAATAACTTTAAGCAATCTTGGAACTTAAAGACTTTCATGAAGGAAAGCAAGTGACAGTCCCCTCTCCCATCTGCATTATCTGACAAAACGAACAAAGTCTCTGAGACAGGTTAGACAGACAACAGCATCAATGTGGCAGTTGTAGCGCTGAAGCAGTTTTCATTTTATCAAGTATCTAAGTATCTTTGTGGGGAAAAAACCCCAAAGTTTAACTTCGGATCCGAAGCATCAGACTTGTGATTCCACAGAATTTTAGGACTTTGGAAATGTTCTATTGTTTTTCAGTACAAGCTCATGAACCTGGAATGAAATTGTCGTTTGGGGACAAAACAAAACAGATGAAAAATAAGTGCTCATGTCAGGTCTGGAGGCCAAGGGAGTTCTGAGCCATGGTCTTTTCGTGTTTCTTTTCCGTCAAGTTCAGGAGCAACTTTGAGCAGGATTTGCTGCAGTTGAGTGAGACAGAAAAAATCATATTAAAAATAAAAGAAGAACCCTGAATAAGAGTTTTCAAAAAGCCGTTTATTTTCCTATATAAGACATCCAGATCCAAAGTGAGTGGCGAGTCAGGAGTGTGCTCAGGCACATGGATCCAGCAGCAGCTCCCAGGCTCCTCTGACTGTGGCTCTGCCGGAAGGGCAGGTCAGCTTGGGCTCACAGCAGCATAAATGTGGGATGATGCAGAGTTCAAGCTTCTGCCTCCTCCTTTTGGAGGCCACACAATATGCACACATCGTGTTCCTGAATTCATGCCTCTTCTGGCAGTTTGTTTGCCTCATCATTAAATTCCTGTGTTCGTCTTGGTCTACACCGGTGCCCAGAGCTCTGCCAAGCTGCCAGCAGCTTGCTGAGGCCCTGGACAGGCGCCTCAGCTTCCCACAGAGATTGCACCCCCGTCTCTGCCTTCCTGCTTGTTGCCAGCTGATCCTGAAGGAGCTGCCGTGAGTGTATCGGGAGTGCAGCCGCGCAGAACTGCACTTCTCATGTTCTAAGGGCTGTGTGCTGAGGAGCTAACCAAGGCAGAGAGACTGAAAGATGTAAGAAGTTTCTCCTGGAGCCTGTGTTTAACTCTCCATGGCCCTGTTTGGGAATGGGCTGTAGTCACTACATGCCTTTAGCTTGAGCTTGCACTTCATCAGTCTGAGAGGAAGAATGGGAGAAATGTTCTGAGAGCAAATTCCATGTATGTCTTCTGACACCTGCTAATGGCATATGTGAGCTGCTGCATGCCAGGAGCTGATGGCAAAGATAACATCACTGTGGAGAAAATTGCATGGTGATGAAAATGAGACTCGTGTTCCAGATGACCCCATAGTTCAGTGCCTGCTGGGGCTGGGGCTGCAGCTGGGGCCAAGCTCTGCTCACCGACACTCACACAGACACATTCAGTGTGATGGCCTTGTTGGAATCCCAGAAATTAAATTTTTTAAGGTGGGCAAAAGGACAAAAGCTGAAGAGCTTTTATTCACATCCATCCCCAAATCAGGCTTTGCTGCAACCTAATTACTATGAGCCAGGGCAAGGGAGGCTGACAGGGGGGAACAGCTGTCAAGGTGCCCAGTAAAGCTGCTGGTCTGAAAACTGACATAATGGCAGAGTAGACGTGGTGGGCAGCTCTTCAGAAGTAAACATCCATTTACAGTAGGATCATACAAATATTTGAGGCACTCAACAGCAAGGTTCTTGTTGCTTTTCACCCTCGTGCTGCCTGGAGTTTTGGCTCAGTGAGGGAGTTCATGGTGTTTTGTGTGAACCAAGAGGTAATTGTGAGCAGCTACTTAAATAGCCCTAATTATGTTTAGAGAACGCTGGTCCCTGAAAGTAGCTAGGATCTGTGAAGAAACATATTGTCACAGATGACCACCTGATCTGTGCATATGGGCCTAAAAAAAGCCACTTTGCTAAGTTTAAATACCTCAAAGTGAATCTGGGCAGACACCAGACGCCTGCAGCCGTGCCTGCTCTGCACACACTGCCTGAAGTGGGGGGAGTGCGGCTCGGAGCCTCATGGCCACAGCACGTTCAGCCAGCCCGAGGTGTGCTCCTGAGGGGACCAGGGCCCTTAAATACCAGCCTTTAAATACCTCACGGACAGAGAAAGGTGAAGGGACTGGGCCCCCTGAACGGGGGATGGAGAAGCCCAGAGGCTTACGTTGCTTAATCCTTTGGCAAACATGCTCGGTGTCTGCTGAGTCCAGCAGCTGATCCCACCTGCACCAGCACCGACCCCACCTGTGCCAGCACTGCCCCACACAGCCAGCCCGAGCTCCTGGGCGACAGTGGGCCTCCAGCTTGGCTGTGGCCCTTAGCAGTCAGAATTTTTGAAAGTCTGTGACAGAGAGGACAAATGTGAAGCTGTTGAACATGTTCAGCCCTTCAGCATAAGAGTTGAAGAGTTCACGGTGACAGCTGAGATAAGGCCAAGCCTGGTGGTGGGCCCCAAGACCCCTGCTCCGCCGGCCACCTCCTCCTCCTGCAAGGAGCACCCAGCTGCCTCATCCCACCATTAACCACATCTAGCTTCAGCATGACTTAACAGCACAAAATAATAGTATCTTATGACATGGAAATAGGTCAGAAATAAACTCTATGCCTTTCTGTATTAACCTGGTGGTTAATATTCGTGGTAGTCAATCACATTTCCTTCCTCTTTGTTCTGGTTTGATCACTGATTGCTTTCAGCACTCCGCATGCATGGCCACAGGAGTCAAGCCCTCTAGGAGCTAGCACAGCATGGTAAGGTTAAGGGCTTTTTCCGAGGAAAAGGCTCTGTGGAGGAGGATTGCTGTTAATGCTTGTACTGCCATCAGCCCCAGCTCCAGGCATCATAGGCAAAATTTTTTGGTAGCAAGCTTTCAGAGAGATTTAAAAGAGATTTTACAGAATTGTTTTAGGGTGATTATGGAATTACAATGGAGATAACTTTAGAAAGAAATATGAGGGGAACGGAAAAACATTATATCTATTCAAATAATAATGAGGTGGGAATGACAATAAAGGCCAGTTTTAGAGAGATAGTAATATGTACCAGAGAGGTGAAGGGCTGTTACAAGTCCTCTGGACAATCAGAGTTTGTCAGGGTGTTCAGTTGGAGCAGCCCTTGCACATGGAGGTGTGGGCTATGGCAGCAGATGGGGCTGGTTCCAGGTGGTTGTGTAGCTTTGCTGGTCCATGTGACACAGATGCCACTTGTGGTTTTAGAGGCTTTCACAGCCCTGAGATCTCACTGTTTACAGCTTAAAGCAACACCAGCATCACCTCAGGCTATAGGGAGAAAAATTTCATTGAACCACATTGCCTCTCTCATAGACAAGACACAGAAACATAACTCACTCTCAGAATTTGAGGGTTTTCTTGACACCTTCCAAACAATCACTGCATTTCATACTTGAATGCCTATCAGTGAATCTCCAGTACAAAATGTAAATAGAGACAACTAGAAGTCAAAATGTCTGGTGTTTCCTTTGCACCCCCAGAAGCTCTGGGCACAGCCCTGTGCACAAGGAGGCCAGTCCTGGGGGGACTGTCACGGCTGAGACCCGTGTGTTAGACAGAGCTGGGGCACACAGGAAACCTGAACACAGTAACACCAGGGAAGGTGTAGGCAGAAACCCACTCTGCTCAGGCGGTCACCACACAAACAAGGACACTGATCAGCAGGACTGATCAGTGCTGATGCTATTCCCAAGCCCAGAGCCCTGTGGTCAGAGCTGGCATGTCATGGGCACAGACCTGTCTTGTGCCTGTTTACACAGGCTCTCACACCTATGAGCATACGAGACCCCTCAAAGCAGTGGCTCTAAATATCCAAAATCAACATGATATCCCTCTCTCAAAGAAGTGTTTTGGAACACTTGTCCAGACTTCCAACAAGGAGTGACAATTATCAGAAGGGAACAGCTAGCAAAATTWAAAAAGAGCCAGCCAGGGTGGAAGGGGCAGACTGTCTGAATCTCCAACTGTGGGTCAGAGATTTATCATGCTCCTAACAGAGTTCCAGCTACATTCCTGCGGGCAGAAGGCCTGTAGACTGGATATATTCCAAAGGCTGTGCACTTACAGGGTGAGTTTTGGGGGAGCAACTATAGAGGTGGGAAAGAGCTGGATCTCTCTAACATGCTTCATGTGCAGTCTGAACCCAGCCTAGAGACATTTTCCGCTGCCTAATCTTCACTGGATCCCTGTTGGAGGTCAGTCTTGTATTTCTTCCTAGGCTTCTCTGTAATTAGAGAGTGTGCAGCCAGTACCTGGGATACAGGATTGCTGCTGGCCATTCCCTGTGCTGAAGGGGTACAGGCAGAGGCAAGGCTGCTCACAGCAACTCAYGAGGGCCGGTATTCAGCGCTGTCAYGGTGCAGCCAGGGGATGAGTCATGTGCAGGGGTGGACTGAGCTGCACCCCCAAAGCTCTGATGACCACAGGCTGCCCTTCTACATCCCTCCCAAGCAAGAGCAGACAGGTAGGACACACAGCAGCCTGTGAACAGCTGCACTTTGGTGTATGATCCAACACGGACCATACTGCATCATGGATATAACTGTTCAGTTCTAGACGTTAAATACAGTTTGGTGTTGCATTGCCCTGCTCTCAGCTTTGCTCAGGCCTTGCGCATTTCCTTGCAATCAGCTCCTACCCCTGCAATACACTGAAGTCAGAGCTAGTGATGGTCTCTGTGCAGGGCTGTGCTGAGTCAGCAGCTGCTGCAAGCCCTGTTCAGCATTTCCCCTTCAGGGTTAGCAATATCCCAGAGAGCCAAGGCAGGAAATAAGAYGGTTACAGCATCTCAGTTTAATTTACTGTCAGATGTAAATCAATGCTTTAATCCCCTGTGATAAAAATCTTTGTGATCTCTGTAGTGGATAAAGATATTTGGTCAGGCAAAGTAGCCAATTTTAAACYAGGCAGTATAAACTCCTTTGTCACCAAGGCAGGTGATTTTGTAATCACTGTATGATAGATCCCACCAGGAAACTCTTATTCTATAACATTAGCTACAACACTAAATTCACTTAGGACTTCTTTGGAATACATGGAATTGTTGGTTTGCTCCATTCCCACATCACAAAGCTAAGTTTCTCTGCTATGTGAACAAAAGAGATGAGAGCAGCACATTTTACAAGAATGTTGAGCAAGCATCTTTAGTTAGATGAAGATGGRAAGTCTTGTGGTCAGACATCCACTTAGGAGACAGACAACTTGGATTGTTTCCACTACTGAACAGATTTTTTTATATTATCTTTGAGCCCCATCTTCCTCGTTCAGGAATCTGTGAGGTTCAAGCAATTCATATTTCCTTAATTGATTTCTCACTCCCTCCTATAACCGTTCTGGCTGGCTGGGTTTGCTCTTTTGCAACAACCAGATTTAAATATGAGCAAACCTGGAAGAAGTGACTAGCCCAGAATGTACAAGCTCTCACTGAGAGAATACCCCCAAGTGCACGTATTTAAAGAATTAGTGTTTAATTGTGGTGTTACAGCACYGACCACATGCAAGGAAAGCATCACTTTCCTCAGCTGACACAGATCTGTTCAGCTCAGAAAAGCCAGGACACAGCAGAAAATGCTGTGATAATATCCATTCTCCTCTTGGGTTGGGATACACAAAGCTCCTCCCAGGAATGACTAAGTGCTCTCCTCCTGGTGTGCTATAGCAGCTTTCCAAGGACCAGCCCATGGGTATAAAAGAACTCATAAGACAAACACCTTGAACTTCTAGATTCCTCATTTATTACCGTAAAGTTCATTGCTGACATGCATTCCCCCATGCACATCTACTGAAGGATATGATACAGAGAGGGATAGGATGGCATTTCCTAGCTTTCATCAACATAGATCCCTGTACCAGAGCAGCCTTTTGTTTTGTGACGACAATGATAACTTCGGACACATACCTCCCATTTCCAGTACAGTCCTCGWTGCATGGCCCCAGAGCAGAGCACAGCCGCAGCACAGGCTTCCCCTGACATTCCCATTTCACACCACTCTGGGCAGGGCAAGGAACACACTTATAGTCACYCTGACTACTGCAGGGGGGATACATCCTCCAGAGGCTGTTGGCACCATATATTCAATCCCTCAGCACCAGCAGACACAGGTCAGTGACAAGACAGGTCAAGGAATGAGGCCTGAGGTCAGTAGATGCCCAGTACAGCCACTGAAGCTGCCTGCCTCCAGGAGCTGAGGCGGCCGCTCTGAAGGAAACAAAACTCCTGCCTGGTAGTAAACATCTTCAGTTACCCCACAGAAAAACAAAAAGAACCAAACGATTGCCTAGGCAAGCGTTCAGGTGGAAAAATATYGAAAATCTGGATGAGATGGACATGGTGTGTGTCCTGCGTGGAATTCCTGGAAACGTTTGTTGCTGGCATGCCTGGTCATGTAGTGTTGGTTGAACACAGTGCCAGGACCATGCTGTTCACCTGCCAGCCTGTCCCCTGTCCCTCCTTTGGCTGAAGGAGATGCAGGTGAAGCCTGGGTGGGACAACTGCCAGGTGTTAGGAAAAATCACTTGTGCCCTCAGATCACTTCCCCAGCAAGGTGTACCTCGTTCCAAGGGGTGTTACAGCCCTCTCCAGTGGTGTGGGACCTCAAGGGGGCTGAGACCCCATGGAGCAAAGAAGGTGAATGGCACCAAACTTCCTGGGGGAGTCAATTTTGGTGCAATGTTGCCCACCTGTAATTCAGATCCACTCTTTGCAGCAGGGCAGTATGGGCAGGCAGAGCAGTGCTYATGTCAGGATGGTGCAGGTTCCTTTGGTGTGCCACAGCTGAAGCYCATAACATGGGGAAAGAGAACGTCCGTCACAGGGCTGAGCAGACAGGGTCAGATCCTGCCAGAGTTTTGAGTCTCATCTAGACAGGATCCGTACTTTTCAAGTTGCAGAACTTGAGCTTTTTTTATTTCAGCTTTACAAATGCTGGTCAGTGTTTTTGCCACTTTTCATATATTAAACTTCTTGGCTTTATCCATGCTCCATCTAGAGTTCCATCCATTAAACCCCTAATTTTTCTGCCTTTTCTTGCTTGTAAGTGAAGGAGGTCACCTTCAGAGAGGCTGTTTCAGAGGACAGTGGTAGTAGCCATGGAGTGGAATGGAGTGCCCTGTCCAGTGTAGTCTCAAATGAAAGATAGGATGGCTCTGAAAAGCATGATAAAGTCTTTGAAAATTAAGATAATACCAAGGCAGGCCCATACCTGCTGTTAGCATGTGAGGTTCAGAAGCACTGCTGCTGAACAGCATTTCCATGCCAGGAACCTGCACCAGCTGCTATAGATGCAGATCAATTCTTCCACTGATCTGACAGCATGGGTTTTGGACTCCTCCAGTTCTTGGACTCCTTCACCTCTGCATCACCAGGATTTCTTCAGCACAGTTATYAACAGCTCACATACCTGCCACACCTTTCAGCACTCGCCTCTGCATTCCTCACCCTGATACAAGACATGCCTTGTTCATGGCTCTCAGACCTCACACTCACTGTGTGATTCACATGGGATCAAGTTGTATGAAGTTCTGGCAAGTTGTGGTCGTGATGGATTTAACCCTGTCCTTGAAAGAACAGATCCTGTCACCTAACTAGTACTTTTGGGAAGTATTTTACAACTTGCRTAAAGAAAAATCTACTGGAAATACCTTATCTGTAGTGACAACCTCTGGACCTCAGTACACACAGAAATCCAGTGATGTCCATCGTTTAACACACTCTTTTCTGTTCTCCAACCTGTGACCAGAGCTCACAAGCTTTCTTCCAGCCTCTGCTCGGCTTATAAAGCTTTTCCTGCCATCCATCACATTTTCCAAATCTCCAGTCTCTGAGTGCTGCCAGTATTTCCAGCTCTCAGGGCCTTTGGGACAGACAGCTCTGTGTGCAGGGACGCAGTACCTGGGAGCTCTGATGGAACAAGCTGAGGGTCCCAGCACCTGACCCTGGAGGGTGCCTGGACTCTGAAGYTGGCACAGGCCAGATGGAAAATGATCCCACCTTCCCCTTTTTTCATTGTTGTTCTTACACAGCACAGCAAATCAAAACCTCAGACCAGCACAATTCCTATAGTTGCTTGCTCTGCAGTCTAGGAAAAAAAAAAGAAAACCCAGCTCCTCATTTCCACACAACAAGTGGGAACAGCAGTGGTGGGCAGCTTTCTAGACTTGGCCAAGGGGAAGATCTGAGCCTTTGCTTGATATTAAAACACTCAGCTTAAGCTGATTTTTATTCTGCTCTTGAATTTTATGTCTTGATTTTTAAGGTTTACATGGCATCAACTGCTTCTCAAATACCTCTGTCCGTTAACTAGACCTACGAACTGTTTACAAACATGTTACTGCTAATTATTAAAATGATATTGTGGTCTGGAAAAAAAAAATCTAAGAAATGATATCTCAGAAGAGTTTGTGGATTTGTACAGTAGAGGAGGTGTCCCCAGGCTCTGGGTGGGAAACATGCCTCACAGATCAGCCTCAGTTTCCCCCAGTTCCCTTTCTGAACATGCAGGTTGGTGAATAGATAGAGAACTTGTTCATGGTAAAAAAGATGTTGCTGATAGCTTCACTTGAGGTGCTGTGCAAAAGAGCTGCATTTAGGAGRGCTGCCCAGGAAAAGGGATGGAAACACACAGTAGTCAGGGACTGTCTGGGCAGAGAAGCTTCTGTTGACATCAGCGTGAGGGTGTGCAGGTCAGGGGCTCTGGGTGTGCACAGGGCCAAGGGAATTATGGCCTGGTGGWAGGAAAGGTTTGTTCTCTGGGACTGATCCCAACCCACACCTGCTTTGAGGCTCTGGATTCCTTTTGTTGGCTCYCTGCAATACTGTTTTCATTTAGTAAACTGACACACATTGAAATGTGATGTTGCTCCTGACTGCAGCAGAAACCTTTCTGACCACACACCAGCACAAGGCTTTCYCACTCACTCCGTTTTATTTTCTACTCTGAGCTCTTCAGTCTTACACCCATGCTATGCTGGCATGCACAAAACTGCACTTTAAAAGTGKCCACTCTGTGACCATCACAAAAATCCCTCCTTCTGGTATTTTTGCTAGCATCAGTCCCCAGAACGCAGGCCTTAACAAAGGAACATATTCCCTACTGATGTGCCAGACAAAAGTTCATGGCTTTGTCTTCCTGAAAATGAAGTCTTGATTATTCATGCAGTTCCCAATGAGTCACTCCACACCCTTTAATTATTTCTGACAGATGTGAAATGCCTTCTGCTGAATTCGTACTCCAAGGAACCTTTTGCATGACTGGTTTATCAGTGAATGCGAGGAGACTCATGATTTACAGTGCTTCATCAGGGCATGTGTAATACTGAACAACATGACTAGGGAAACCAGACCCACCTATTTTTGGTCATAGGTTCAGAGCCTCCAAAATCTGCCAGCAGCTGCACAAGAGGTGTTCACACAAGGCAGGTGTGTGCACAGGGAAACCCGATTTACCCTGTGGATCTCAAAAAAGGATCGGCTGAGGGCATATGAATTCATTCTCAGGGATCATATGGAGACTTAAGTGCTAACCGGAAGGCCTATTTCTGTCACTTTTCACTTTCTTGCTTTCACTTTGCTGYCAAGAGTGTTTTTCCCACTAGGTACGCACTCAGCTGTGGTGCAAGCCACRTGTGGTCCCTGTGCCTGTGTGAGCCTTGGAGCCCAGACCTCCCCAGCAGTGAGGGAACGCCCAGCTCGGTACCCTCAGCCTGCTGGGCTGCCCTGACATCCTGCAAGCTGGAAGTGCTCTCTGCTGTGTTTCCCGGCAAGCAGGGTTAGTGCACATCTCACCCTGTACCGTCAGGGGCACATACAAACAGCCTGYAGAAGGTAGGTGAAGGCTGTTTCCCAAAGGCTCTAAAGCCTCTCCTAAAATGACGGCTCCCCAGGCTGGCCTGAGTACATTTCTTTTCTCCTACATAGAAGAGATCTTTCAAGGAACCTTCTCTGAACAAGAACCTCYTCCAAAGCAAGAAGGCAGCTGCAGCAAGGATACTGTGTGGGTACCGACAGCTCGAGCTGCTGCTCTCAGGTGCACCCGCTGTGCACCATGGACAGGAACATACCCAGGACAACTCACCTGCTGACTCTGGGAAACCTCATGCCACAGGGCTTAGTCTGGTCAGACAGAGTCTTTCCCCTGTACATGCCATGTATGTATCTCACAGGAAGCAGAGTGGTTCCTTACCAAAGGGAGCTCTGAGCAGCTGAGCTCCGCCTTGGGAAGCCCCAGMAGCAATCCCTGTTGGAACACCTGCAGTGAAAGGGGACAACTTGCTCTCACTGATGGCTGCATTTCAGCAGCATTCCTGAGCAGGTGGCCAGGCCTGGTTCCATATGAAGTTGAAGACATTCCTTCTGCAATGAGATTTTAGGCTGGGTTTCCACACTTTTCTCCTGCGGAAGTCTCTGTCACTGCAAAACAAAACAACAGCACCCAAAGCCATGTTAAGTCATTTTAGTAATTCCAAAATCCATTATTCCTCTGGCTAATTGAAAAAGCCCCARACTTGCTCTAGACTGTACAACTGCRAATTTTGTATTCACAGTGGTAAAACTCCCCGCTTCTTTTTATCCACAGACGGTCATGATGATACCTTTTTGTTCAGTAATTAGTCATTTTGTGTCAGGTTTGACTTGTTTTAAGGGTTTAAATTGCGTGTCTTGCTGAAGGGAATCTGTAATTGAGATACAAATCTGAGCACCTGTGAAAGACTTCAAGTTTTGTGCACATGACTAAGTATGTTTTTAAACATATATTTTACTGCTTTAAAGACATCTATGCAGGATGTCAGTTGAGGCTGATCTGTCATCTSTCTGTCTTGTCAGCAGACCCACTGGATTCTGACAGCTGAATAGAGGCCATTAATTAAAACTGTCAGGTTTTGTCAGACCCTTGTCCTGCTCCCTAGATAATTCAGTCTTATGCATTTCAAGCATTTGCAGCAGGAACATGACCAAATCTTTCAATATCYCTGCTAAATTCTATGCCCCTCTGTCTAAGAAAGAGGATTTATTCCTGCAGCAATATCCGTTTGCATTTCTAAGGCGGGGTGTCAGCCATCGGTTCTCCATTGAGAAGTGCCATGGTTTGTGACGACTTCTCAGAGGGAAGCTATGCAAAGGTTCTGACATTGACTCCCCACCCTCAGGAAGGTTAGAAGGGATAATGCCAGAAGTTTTCCAGGAAGAAAGAGTTTTTTTCTTTATACTTTTCTAAGGAGGTTATATGCTAGAATAAGCAAACAAAAATTGTACCTGATTTCAGGTCCCTCTGCTCCCACAGCTATCCTCCCCAGAGTCGGTAACTGCTCCTGGGGAGCTATGGCTCTCAGCCAGACATCCTTAAAGGAGAAGGGTTACTTTTGCATGTAACTGTTTGCATGTAACTATTTGCATGTAACTAAAAAATTGAAATTTTTAAACTTTGCTATCTGTACAAATTTACTCTTTGTAGCACATCCATGGACCGTTTGGAATGCACAAGATTCAGAGCCAGTGGTCAACCCTTAGAGTCATGTTTAGAAAACACCGGCTTTGTTTGTTTTACATGTTTATAATTGTGTCTGGCCATATTATCATTTATGAATTTCCACAGTAGCTTTCAAAGTAATGTTGGTTTGTCTGGATATTAATATTGCTAAAAAGCACTTAAAATGTCAAATACAAGAACCGTTGTTTGCTTCTTCTTGCTACTAGAGCCCAACACAGATGTGAATCRTGAGCCATATTGCTACAGCTTCTGAAATCAAAGAAAAGCCAAACAATGTATAGCCCAGCACAGACATATCCCCTAACGACACAGAGGTGTGGTGCTCCAGCTCCGCATTTCATAGGAGAAAAGGAGGATATATGATAAGAGGTTAGTACCAACTTCTCACTGTCCTAGGCGGTGACTGCAGTCTTGTATGGACAATCTGTTCCTTCCATGCATTGCTCAGAGGTGGATCCTATTCAGAAACCTCTTCTCTGCCCCAACAGAACAGAGGGCTATGTCACCTTCAGGTGGAACCCTGTTCAAGCGGAATRTCACAGATTTGCCTCTGGGGCCAACCTGAGCTGCAACAGAGCATGGAGAAGGCAGGTTTCGGGTAAGACAGTACRTGCATTTTGCACACTTGCGGGGTTGCTGACTGCAGACTTCCACGTGGAAGCCACACCAGTAATGAATATGTTCCAAAGGGAATTAATGAGGCACTTTCCATGTGGGGTCCCACACCTGCAGGGAGGCAGGTATCTGGTGTCTTGGATGTACAAGAGGATTTTCCCACAGCTCACCTGGACTCAGGTGGTGGGCTTAGAGACTCCGTTGCCCATCACACTTTATCCTCTGAGGCATTGTTTGCAGAAACTAACACAGTAGCTAGGTCTCTTCTCATGGGCCTGCCCGGGGAATGAGGGACTCTGGGCCACCTCCAGGCCATTTTTCATATCAGAGTCAGCCTACCTGAGGAGTTTTCTTTTCTTCTTCGTGGAATGGTGGCATCTCATAAGACATAAGACATAACTTGTTGTTAGCTTGTGCACAGCACAGTGCAGTGTAAGGAATAAGCATTACGCTGAATTACAAAGTGGTGTGAGTAAGAGCATCTGCCAGCGTCTGCAGATATATGAGGTCAGTGAGTTTACATTCCTTCAGGTCAGAGAACAGAACAAGTGTGATCTTATCCCCATGCCAGTTTCTCCACATTGCAAAGTCACCGCAAGCCATGACGACACATCGTTCCTGCTCTGGGAGGAAGGGACTGTGGGCTCATCTGCACCGCCTGGGAGAACAAACTGGAAGGAACAAACAGGCACAAGCAATCTCCAGGTAAGAATGTGGAGGAGAACAAGCACACCGGTTTTCCCACAGCACAAAACAGCCAAGCTCACAGTATGTACCGCCAAAACCACATAAATGTTCCCTAGTGAAACCAGACTRTATTTATGAGGGACTGCAAGATCTTAGTTCCCATCCCCACTTGGTGTCTGCTCACCTGAGGAGAAGAAGAGGTCTTCTGTTTAAAGTAATGGATCCAACCTGGTGTCCAGTCCTGACAGGCTGTGAGGGAGAGGACAGCGTAACAGAGGAATTGCATTTTCCCTCTCCTCACTTGTTATTCTGTGTGGTCATTTATTAATTTTTAAACTCAACACTTTTAATTATTTTTATAACCCTTACTGATGTCACTCTGAATATTACTGTTATCCTTATAAATACACAATCCCCTTTCTGTAGAAATTTTAGCCATCCAACTGACATGCCCTATGACTTTGAAATCAGTACACAAATTTCATCAACAGAATTGAAAATAAAACTAAACTTAAAATGAAAGCTACAGTTTGTACCCTCAAGGCTTATGAGTTTAGTCTTGTCCAAGGTATAGGTGCATGTCCCCAAAATTAATATCCTTCTGAAGGGTTTTCTATGTTTGTCARAACAAGACAATTTTAGAAGCATAAATATGTGTGCAAAACAAAGTTATGGTTACAAGGGCACATGCTGGGTTAAAGAAAACAAACATCATATCATACAGAGATTTTCACTAAGGATGGGAATTGCTCAGGATTGGCATGGGTCAAGCATACCTTTAAGTGCTATTCGCTGGGCAATATCCAAGGGATCAGACTCCATCTTGCACACCTTTGTTTGCTGTWAACTACATAGTACCTAGAATAAGTGCTGAATAAATAATAACYGGATTTTTGTATTGATGGCCAGACCCAAACACCTACAAGTGATTGCAGCTATTAACAAACATAGAAGTCCATTTCTGAAGACCTACTTGGGTAACACAATTATTCTTTTTGATGCATAAAACTTGAATAGGGCTCTGGGAATTAGATAATGTCGGTGATGAATTTAAAATGTTCCCCCAACAAGGAATTAAGGAAGTCTTCAGAAAGGTCTTGTGGTGAACTTGATAAATCTTTCCACAGTTTTTAATTCTGAGTATTAGTTTTTTCATAATGTCCAGTGGTTACTTGGCAACTGCTGTGGGTTATTGGATAACCCATCTGGGCAGCACACAGGTTCTGCCACAGGCCAGGATCCCAAAACTGCATGTGGGGCATCCGTCATCCTGACCCTGCCTATGCTGCTCCTATTTTATAACTGCAGATCTCAAACCTGAGATAGTCATCAACCTGATTTCGAAAATGGAGTAGCTGTGATGTAATGAGATTAAGAAASTCACTCGATACCATTAAATCAATTAATGTCCATACAAGGATTAGACACATTTCCTCATTCCTGGTGCCATTTGTAACCCACCGCACAAGAACACTAAACCCTCTTCTTATGGCCATTCCCCATGCTTCAAGAGACCATGGCATCAAAGGACTAGGCAATAAATCTTCTTCACTTTTCACAGTTGTTTTTTTTAAGGAACTTTTGTTATGAGAGAAAAGAGGGCTTCAGCAGCTGCAGGAAAGAACCCTTGCTGTGCATTCCTTCACCATGTAGTTCCTCTCGCATTCTGCCTCTCTGTTTCCTCACTGTCTTCCTGGAGAACCCTGAGTCCATCCAAGTGTTAAGGCCTGCAGTGACATTGCTATGGGTCAGATTCTGACCACTTTAATCATTAAACCCTTTTGTTAGTATGTGAACCAGCATTTTGTCTAGTGAGATTCCTTACAGGCCAGAACATCACTGTGCTTTGTCTGCTCTTGATTTGCAGATCCCCAAATATCTTAATTTTCCATGTGCTATTCCCTATAAACATAATTTCAAGAAAGGATTGTCCWGTAGTCATGATCCTACCAGAAGTACCCTGTCATAAAGGTTTTTCTTTTACAGCCGAGTGGGCCAGTGCCAGTAACCCCTGCAGCAGAGTGTGCCCAGGGGAACAAGGGCCAGCAGACACTACCAGGGTGTGGGTTTCATTTTAGTATTTCAGCAAGAGTAGTCTGAAAATTGTTAAGTCTAATGATCTACAAAGGGAAAACAGGGTTACAGGGTTCCTACCTGCCTGCAACTGTCTATGAGTCATGGGAGGAAGCAATCCATGGTCCACATTCTACAGGGAAAAGTCATACAGACTTGTCACTTGGGGTTCTCTGTACAGAATGTAGGTCCCCGTCAGGTTCCTGGCACTAGCCGTATTTCACATCCCACAGCTTGTCTTTGGGAGAAAAATTCCAGATTTAGCCAGTTCTACCAAGACTGGTTTTGGTAATGCTGATGTGACTGAAACGTACGCTGATGTCAAACCCCTGGCAATGGCTGGCAGACAGCAGGCTCTGGCTTGCAGTCCTCCAAGTGCTGTGCTCGACAGCTTTGGCGACCACCAGCTCTGGGAAGCCACTGCAGCTCCATGGCAGCCAGCACGGACTATTCTCCRTGACTATCCATGGAGAATCTCACACTGTGAACCCAGCACATTCCTTCTTGCTGCAACACATACAAAGGGGGAAGCAAGAATGAAAAAGCAAATACGATAGGGAAAGACATAAACAGAAAATGTGGGAGGGAACTGAAAGCATCTSTCTTCTGCTTGCACGATTTCAGCTCCAGCTTTCCAAGTTTCCGCTCTGCATCACCTCTTCTACACAAGAACAGAAGTTTGTTTTCCTTGTCTGAGAACACATGAAGAAATACAGGCTCGAAAATCTTTTAGTCATTTAACACTCCAAATCACTTTTCACTCCATATACTACATGGTCCCAATTCATCTACAAAAATAGAGGTGCAGAAACAACAGACTAGTGCAACGTGCATCGTACACTGCAAAATGTGCTCAAGAGAGCTTACACAGTGCACTGCTTAGTGTTCAAAGGAGTAAGCAGGAGATCAAGAAACCCTAGATTTTAATTTTACTCTGGGCACTGACTTGGTCTGAAGTTTTGAGTGAATAATTTCCMATTTAGGTTTCAATTTTACTTCCTGAAAAAAATTAGGAGGTATTATTTATAAAACTTGGAGAACTTCCAGGAAATTTGCCTAAAATCCACCTGTTAATTACATTTCAACAGAAGCTGAGATGTGTCTGCATACCCTTCACAGAAGCAGGACTCCAGAAACAGGTCACGGTATAGAAGAGCTGGCATATTTCTTTTAACAATGGGGTGAATAGTGGCATTGAAGGCTTGGTTCTGGGAAGTACACTAAAAGAAAACKGGTATTTCCTTAGGCATCATGCTATAGGAAAAGACATTTCAATATGTTGGTGTTCTTGAAAACAGCAATTTCAAATAAATTCTGTGTATACTGCCATGCTAATCTGAACAGCACGCCTGCACATACGTTTTAACTTTAAGAAAAAGTTACCACCTTTCTGCTGCTTGCGTGTACATTGGTATTGCTTAACCTTCATGTTCTTACAAAGCTCACCGTGAGCATTCCCACATGCTGAATCTATCCTCCTAGGTATTTACTTACCATTATAAAAGTATTTTACCACTTGGGTAAACACAGAAATATTTACACAGATTAACCGTGATATTGGTCTACACAGAATAAAACTGCACTGTTCTGTATTTCAGCACCCTGCTTCCACAGCATCTTTCTTCCTCCAGCTTGTTCTGACCTACGTGTACTCCCAAAGACCTTGCTGATGTGATCCCCTGCCAGCCAAAGTGGGCTGTGACTGGGCAGGCTCATCCCAAGTGCTCCCTCTGACYAGGGAAGCACAGTGTCACCATCAGACTGCAAATTAGGCCCTGGCTGTCTTGTTGCACGAGCTGCTTGGCATAGTCCTCCTCAGCCAGGTAGAGGAGAACAGGAATATGCCCACCACCTCAGTCTCCACCTCTGACAATCATATTTTCTCAGAGCCTACATGCTTTCATTCAGCAAACTTCCACTAACTGCTGACACCTTGTGCCTGGCCAAGCTGAACTGGTACGCACACCCCGGCACTCCGTCAGTGTCGCCAACAGCAAGGGCTGTCGGGGAACGGCCGCTCAGCTTGCAGGCAGACGTCCCCACCACAGAGTCTGGGACCTGGGGGACTGCTGCAGACCTGCTTTCAGAATTGTGTTCCATCCCCTGTACAGCACTGTGCCACCTGCCAGGCTGTAACAGGACAACATTGACCTCACCTATTGGCTCTGCCCTTTGTTATTGACACCAGATGAGAAGGAAAAAAATCAGTTCAGAGGTAATTAGGTGGAGAAATGTCCTGAAACCTAAAAAACCCAGGACATCTTTGATCTAGACCAGYGCTCGATTCATAGTAAGATCTGTAATCTTCTGAGTGCCTCACTGAGGGGRAAAGGTGAGAGACTGAGTGGCTTTTGTATGGGCACCGTAGTGCAACCAGAGGGGCTAAAGCTGAAAGACCAGGAAAATCAGAAAAAACCCTTTTTCCTCTTTCTTCAGCTGATCTTTTCTTTATGTGACTGCATCATTTAAAAATTGTTTATGACTTAATACTGAATAAATGCCAAAACCTCCGATACTGGAGAGACCACAATAAAACTGCTTACCAGCTGAATTAGTCATAATGTCCACCGTTACGTGCTGCTGGAGCGAGTTATCTATAGACTGAGTATCAGCCAGGACAAACACAATTGTCCACGGAGGGAAATCCACACCACTCATGGTGTTTGATAATCGAACCTGGTCTGACTAATACTTCAGTAGAGCAGATGATTTTTTTTCCATTTTCAAACATTATATAAAAACTGAAAAAGAAAACAAGTGAAAAATAGAGGTAAAATTTGTTCTGACCAGGAACAGGGTTATTCAAGAGGTAGAACAATTCCAAAAGCATTTTAGAGGCAATCTGAGGGGGGCCACGCTTATTTGTATGAGTTGATATTGTTATTGTCTCTGAAGAACAGGGGAGAAAAGGTGAACAAAAAGAGGTGAATAGAAAAGTGTAAGATTTACTAATTCAGAAATAAATAATTCGTATACTTTCACAGAGTAAGTCTCCTTGGAGTTATTGGATAATATACTCCATAATAAATGCAAAATATCTCATTTTGTTGGAGTGGCTCAGTCTTACACTAATGCAAGTTTTATTCACAGGTTTGTCACCACAGTGTAGAAGTAACAGGTACTCTTGCCGTTCACTGCAGTTAGAGAGGGATTCACCTCCAGATTTTCTACTCTTTTTCTAAACCATGTTTGGTTTTAATATAAATGCACSTGACACATTTTCCTAGTACCTGTCCAAGTACTAAAAGGACCAGTCACAACAACCTGATGCCTGCAGCTTCAGGCAGATTCAGAGTAACATTTAATCCCTTTGCCAGCCCCCGCCAGAATCAAACCACAGCACATGCCACAGCATGRGGGTGGAGGGAGAATCCATGATACCCCTTCAGCTCCAGCAACCGCTACTGCACGTGTAATGTTTGAACACCCTGGTTGTTTGTCCATCTTAAATTCGGACCCAATTAGAAACTGCTTGAGAATTCCACAGGCTTTGTCCCCAATCCAGGTTTAAGTTAATTCATTGGCAATGCCTATGCTTGACAGGCATTTTCATGGATCTATGCATCACAGAGTAGAAAGTGGTTAGAAACAACTTCCTCATGGTAACAGACACCACTCAAACTTGATAAGTGTTTGCTGACACCTATTTCCAAAATGGATTTTGGTGGGAATTCTGCTTAAACAATTATTTCAAGCACAATTCCTGCATCTCATCTACGCCTGCCAGTACTAATTTCAGTTACCCAACTGCATACATTTTAAGACAGAGCAATACAATGTCAAGACTGAATTCCACGTGATATTTGCACTTTTCAGTAAATTTATGCACAAATAAGGAAGTCACAATGTGCTTCTAATTGTATCACAGACTAAACAACCATGTGAGACTTGAACTTTTTGATGTTGCAGAACTACTTTTTTTTGTAGCATCAATAAATGTTTTTCCTAGCCAAAACTTCTTTCCTTTATATGGCTTTGTATGTCATGCTACAGCAAAACAGCAACTTCCCTTTTAGAAAAGGAAGGACAGCAATTAATTTTGTTATGCATCAATATTGAAATGTTACTAATAAAATGGCCTAGCCCTTAACTTTGTTTACTACAGCATGGCAACCACTAGGGAAAAATATACTCAGTGATGGAGGTTTGGCAAGCCAGAAACCCAGTTTTGTTTTCCATGTTCTCAGCACATTGCTATTTACTTTTTGCAACCATTAATGTAAGGTAAATTCAGTCGATATAAATAGGATGTAGAATTAGCAACTGTACCTGAGACTCACTGCATGATTAAATAAAAYCCTGTCAAGCAGAAGGGGAAAAAACTGTTGCTTGTTAGAATCAACTGAAAGAAGATGTCTGCCTTTGTGCAATGGAACAACTTGGGCTGACACTTACAAGCKCCGAAGCTGTCTCCACACTTTTCTTACTGGGATGACTCTCGTGAGCTGGGAAGAGATAGTTCTTTCTGACAAATATTTTCTCCATTTTCTCATATAACATACTTGCTGATGATCGCAAAAGCCAATGTCTGATGGACTCACATGCTCCTGTCTTGTGACATCAGTTACAAAAAAACCCAGTTACCACTTCTCCAACCAGCATTTTATATATAAATCTGTTTTAGAACAACTACAAGTTCTATTGGGTGAGGGAGCTGAGAGAGAACTACCTTAGGATCCAGTTCTGGTAGTGTAAAGGTGAAATACTGGGGTTTTATGGGATACTTCTTGACAACGCTGTGCCAGACAGTGATCTGTGCTCGCACTCTGATCAGGCTCTGGATAAAAGCCTGTTATGAGCACTCCAACAGGAGACTGTCTCACTGAGATGGTCTGAGATCCACAGCTACTGTTTTGGGAATGGCAGTAGCTAACAGAAATAGGCATTTTACTGCATCAGAGACAAAAGGCGCAGGAGCAGTGGCAGTAACAGCAGGGCAGGTGTGTCAAGAAAGGGCAGACTTCCCCAAGTGCAACCTACCTARACCTGGATGCTTGAGAAGCCTTGATGTTGCCTGAGCAGTGCACACCTTGTGCCAAAGCTGGTGCAGTCACACTGACCTCCTGATTCTGATACCACTGCCCATCTGTACTTCCAGGCCTCCTTACTGATGTCACAAGGATGTTTAGTCAGCTGCAGCACTGGGACACAGGAGATGTGTGTCTGGGTGGCCAGCTGTGCMCTGCACAGGTCAGTGCCACTAATGGTAACACTGCCACAAGGTTTCCCCTGAGATAAAGCCAAAGCCCAACTCCACTGTTCCTGTGTCTGGTTTGTATGTACTGCATTTTGTGCACATCATTCCCCACCCCGACCTGGCAGCTGCCGCACCACACTTGCTGCAGAGCAATGCTGATTCTGAGCAGCCCATCCATGAGTTCCCTTCAGGTGCTGTCAGGTTCATTCAAACAACAGCAAGTGGGACTGTGGTTGGAAAAACATCCAACAACCCCCCTCTCCTCCATTTGAAGGGTGTCTCTACATCCTGACTAGTCCCCACAGGGACCACACCTCCTCTTCTTGGAGACCACTCCATGTCAAGAACCTTTAACGACTTTCAGATGTCTCAATAGAATAGCCCCTGAARAGAAAATCGTTTGGTCTTAACTTGCAGAACTTACAAGCTCATTTTTATCTATATGGAATTATTTGTAGTGCAACTGAGCTAAAAAATTCTCCTCTAAATGACAATGCTGAGTATATCACCTTTTTGCAATGCATTACTAAAGAGTTTCCATGCTATTTAACACACACACAGGACAATTCCATTGATCAAACTTCTCATGGAGAATCTATTAGGGCTTGCCATGAAACTGGTAATAATTATGGGAATCCTAGTAGTGTTTTTTAAGTATTGTGGTATTTTTCATTTAACCCAGTAGTTTGTATCACTTCCATCAGTTTACTCCAACAAGTGTCAGAATATTCACTTCCTGAAATATTCTGCTTTCCCCTTTTTCTCAGGCTCCAAAAACAGACCTCTGAAAGTGGTTTGAATTTACAAGCCCATATACACACTGAGATCACTTAGCATTAATGAAGGACAACAAGACAACAAATGCATCTTCTTTTAATCATGTTTATAATGGAAGTGATCCATTATAAAATAATAATATGAATACAAAATGCAGATCTTTATAATTGCTTGCCTACCCCCAACACTTTTCCTTTTGCTCAGCAATCTCTCCATTTCACTGATGGTTCTATTTCAGTGGATTTCAGCAGAACTACTCTTATATAAGTTTTAAAACCTAATTAATAGCAGAAAAGCTGAGACTTATGTGAACAGAATTTAGGTTTATATTTGCCACATCATTTTAGCGTCTGACAGCATGAGTGTTTCAACAGATGCAGTCACAGACTTTGATAGCAGCTGTACAGTTGGATRAGAAAAACAAGAATTAGCCACAGAAGTATTACTTTTTGTGGTATATATTTGGCATATAGATTCCATGTGGAGACAGAGAATCCATCAATCCTCTATCTGCTACAAACCCCATATTTTTGCTTATGTAGAAAAGTTGCAGTTGTTGCAGACTGTAAGTTTTATGTGGCATGTTTATGCAAAAAAGGCCAGGGAACCAGTTTTGGCTGATCGCTGTCTCATGTCCCACATGATGTGGTAGCAATAGATCTGTCAAAAATTACTCAGAACCTAAATATGCACAAGTTTCCCCACACCTTTCTTTATCCAGCTCTGATCTCTGCTTTTGAATTCCTGCTTCACCAGTAAAAGGGGAAGAAAGGCTATTGCACTTGGGGAGGCGAAACGTGAGGGGTGCAGGTACATGTTTACCTTTGAACCTGAGGATCTCACATACTTGAACCAAGTGGATGTTGTCTCAGCTAGTTAGCACAGACACCACCACCCAAACAATCAAGACTCCCCAGAAAGTTTATTTAAATAGGCCAATTAAATATTATTATTATGSAGTTGCAATGGCTTTAATGTCTACTCTGTAACTGCTCTCTCATCTTAAAAACTAACCACTTTTCCTCTTCACAATTTCTCTTACTCTTCTGCCCCAAGTGTTACACAAGTCCTTACATGTTAGGAACTCAGTCTTGAAAACGGATCTATAACTACAGGTCAAGTTGTGCCACATAGTAGTTATTTAAAGTATCTGACAAGGTCTCTGAAGTTTGTGTGCCTTCCCTTTTTGCTTAGACAACATATTAAAAACAAATGCCCTGCCATTATTCATGCTTTTAACACTGAGAGGCAATTGATAAAGCTGGTAAAGAATCTGAATAATCACAAAGCAAAGTGATTACTTACTGTTCAAAGAACAGTTTTTCAAGAAAATGAGCAAGATAGACTTTAGGAAATCCAGCAATGAATTATTGAAATTATCRTTGAAATAAACCCATGCCAAACAAAAAGATTTCAGGTGCACCAAGTCTATCAAAGAGATGTGGATTTTCTCCARTATTGATACCAGTCTTTACTCAATATGAGTTTGAGATATATGAGAGAATATGTTGTTGAACTCCACGTGAGCTATCTGAAACCATTCACATTGCTCTCTTAACTAGTTTAAATGAAACCTGATCTGGATTCCACTTGATCATAAGATTGGAATGCTGAAAATGCCATAATCTATTTATACATCAAATTGAAGAAATGTTGCATGTCTTTAAATTTCACTGCATTCCAGTGTGTTAGCTAAATAGCAGTGGTTTACAAATTGTTTCATGTTCAAACTGAGAAAGAAAAGACAGACCAACCTGACTTATTTATCCTAAAGCCAGGATTGATTTCCTGGCTTTAAAACTATGGCCCAAACCCAGGTCTGCTCTGTGCCTTCCCTAAAAGCCTTGTTCTTGCAGCAGTAATTCATCACTAGTGCCAAAACATGGTAGTTGCCTCATGATGACTTCCAAATCCACGTTTCTTTTTCAGCATCAAGAACATACTACAATCCCAAACTGGATTTGCAGCTCAGATTTTGTTCATACTTCTCTTCCCTCTGCCTCTAAACCACAAATGGTTCAAAATACAGCAGACAGCAAGGCTGAGAACAACTGTGTGAATAAGAACAGTCAAATCACACAGATGAAAACCACGTAGGGGCTTATACAGCCCAGAAGGTATTGGCAATAACTCATCTACCAACAGACCACCTCAGACCCCRCTAGTGAAACAGCAATCTCCAATTCCACAGAATGCTGTCATTTCCCTCAATTATTTACAGAATCCTTCAGGGGTGCACAATGGTCTTTGACACATTATTCTGACTAGAGGAACTGCTCCCATTTGAACACTACAAGCAGGTGCAGCAGAAGATCTGCAGAAAAAGGAAAGGTGCCCATTATGAAGAAGAGCATAMTAAGCTAAAGACCTGTCTGTTGATCTGTACGAGTGTACATCCTAGATTTTAACATCTCTCAGGGAATTAAAACACAGCTCCCACTGACATTTCATGGGTTTTGCCATTGACTTGAAAGAGGTCAGGATAAGGCTGACTACAGCTTGATGATATTTCGTAACGTGTTCATTTCTACTTGCACTTTCAATGTGTTTCGGTGTGTGAAACAGTTTCCACTTGTTCTCAGTTGTCATTCCTATAATTTTTTTTCATTAGTTGTTGGATTTTCCGTGTAGAAGACAACGAATGTTGCAAAGACAAAAAGCGCAATTTCGTTAGAGTCAGGAGAGAGGAAAATTATGTTCTCTTTGTCACATGAAACTTTAAGAAGAGCCTGAAGCTAAATACTGCAGCTACTATTCATGGTTCTCTGGATAGCTAGTGGCCTTTATAAATGCAAAAATCCTACTTAGACATTCAAATAACTGATTTGCCCTTTTCTGTGCCCTTCTTTCCTCCAGCAGTCTGTAACCTGGTATTTGTCTTCCAGGTCTTGTGTCTTACAGCTTGRAATTCGAAAGGACTTGAAATTCAGATTACTGTTGCATTTCAGTCTGCTTTGAGACCATTTGGGGTAATTTAGAGAAGCTTTAAAAACAAGAATAATTTCAGTAAATGTCTTACTGCCTAGCACCATGAATTTCATAAAAAGGAAAATGTACAGTTTACAGAGAAGGAAAGGAATTTCTGATACTACTGTTTATTTTAAAATTTAAAATGTTAACAGGTGATTTGACACAAAAGTCATCAGAAAGGGAGTGCACTCTTAGCATACCCAATTTTTAGTAACTTCTAAATTTCTGTTCAAATTTGAAAAGACCCTAGTGACAGATAAACTTCTTATCACTTGTTCATTACTATGTCAGTATGTTACTATTGCTAAGACAGTATCACATGCCCTGACCAAAATTTAAGTCTTGGTACTCAACACACAAAAAAATGGTAGGCAGAGCCTTCAACMGTTCTCTGTACTTGCAGATAAGGCAGATGGTAGATGGGGGAGRAAAAAATGAAGATCAAAGAATGAAAAATAACTTGTACAAGGCCACACTGCAGATCAATACCAACTGAGGGGTGAGACTGAAGCTAAAAAACCAATCCCCTGAACTTTTCCTACCGACTTCCCCASAAATGGTTTCAATCTGGACTCCTGACGTTTGGGTAGATGCCCTACACATTAGATCAACGGTGTCCCCAGGCTTCAACAATTGTCCTTCAACAATAACACCTAATGTTATTAAAGGCTGAGATATCTGAACCCACGCACCCTAGATACTAATAAACTGACTCCGTTTGATATTCCTTCAGCTTTCTTTTGAAAAACATTGTAATTTTAATGTTTACATAAGGGCTTTTCAAAATTTTAAACACACTTGTACACCTATTACTATACATCTTTATACACCCATGCATTCATCTCTGGGTGTGAGCATGTGTGTGACTGTGTACACTCCATAAGCATTTAGGGGTTTTTGTGCACAGCTAATGACACACAGATTTCAGCCACCATCAGTGGGAAGCACCCCCTTTTGGCCATTTGAAATCATAGAAACAAACAGAACAGTTCAGTGCCATTTTCACTGGATACGTACGTTTATCACTCTCCGGAAGAGCTTCTTTTTTAGTCTTCTATCATCTGTGGGAGCATTTCTGCCCTCAGTCTCTGAGGCTGAGGAATTGTGTGAGAGATATGTGTCTGTCACATGACTGGTGCGTGGTCTTTAAATGGCAAAGTATGTACATTCACCTGCAGTTCCCCGCCAGGAGAACCACAAGAGTGGAAAGCCACTAAGGGGTCTCACTGCCACTGACACCTGTATGGGGATCCTCCTAGTGAAGCGTGTGATGGTGAAGGTGACAGAGAGAGTAGGGAAGAATTACCCAAACTTTTGTCAGGTGACACAGCAGCACTGAAAAGGAGCCTGCTGCCCTTCCACTGCCTGGTCCATCTGTCCTGTCCAGGTCTTAAAATCCAGGCACATGGACACCAGGAGGGTCCCACACCACTGGCACACACACACACACAAACAGGAGGCACAGGGGAATTCCTTTGAACTAACTGTGGTAAATGTTTTTCTTGAAGGAAAAGAAGGAATATGTACATGCTTGACACTTAATAAAAATATCAGTATGTTTGTGCCCAACATACTGAAATATTGTTCAGCACTAATTCAACCTTGCAAAAATATTGTTGGTGTAACACTGCCAAGGCCATTGTGTGGTTTACTGTGTGGATCTTGGCTAACCTGGCCATGGACTGTAGCAATTTTTATACTTGACTTTTCAGAAACCTCGCTGGCTTGTTAGTGAATCAGTTTACCTTGTTCATTCTTGTTCGTTATCCTTTCACTGTTTTACCTCTTATTAATTTCCTTTTCTTCTTTGCTAGACCACACTAAATGTCAGAATAGCCCATTCCTCATTACACTGAGCCAATGTGGCCAAGAAGGCCAGTGGCGTCCTGGGCTGTATGAGGAACAGTGTGGCAGCAGGACCAGGGCAGTGGTTCTTCCCCTGTACTCGGCATTGCTGAGGTACCTCGAGTGCTGTGTCCAGCTCCGACCCCTCAGTGTRGGAAGGACATTGAGGGGCTGGAGTGAGTCCAGAGAAGGGAACGGAGCTGGGGAAGGGGCTGGAGCACCAGGAGCACCTGAGGGAGCTGGGGGGGCTCAGCCTGGAGAAAAGGAGGCTCAGGGGGGACCTTCTGGCTCTGCACAACTCCCTGACAGGAAGGGGCAGCCGGAGGGGGGTCGGGCTCTRCTCCCACGGAACAGGGACAGGATGAGAGGGAACAGCCTCAAGCTGTGCCAGGAGAGACTCAGGTTGGACACCAGGAGGAATTTCTCTACGGAAAGGGTGGTCAGGCATCGGCAGGGGCTGCCCAGGAAGGTGGTGGAGTCCCCATCCCTGGAGGTGTCCAAGGAAGGAATGGACGTGGCACTCAGTCTGGGCTGGTGACAAGGTGGGGATCGGGCCCCGTTTGGTCTCAGAGGTCTTTTCCAGCCCCAATGCCTGTGTCATTCAGTGACTCTGCGGCGCTCCGGGCTTTAGCGTTGGTTTAATCGCAGCGCCCGGCCCTGCCGCAGGAGGGCGCTCTCTCGCGTTTGCCAGCACTCCGGCGGGGCCGCGCACTCGCCTCCGGCCGGGGCTGCGCGCGGCCGGGCGCGACCAACCTCCCAACCTCCGGGGGGGACGGAGTCGGCGTGCGCCGCCATATCCCAACTGTCCTCTGCTGGCCGCGCTCTCCCGCTACCCCCGCGCCACGCTGCGTTGCTCTGCACCGGGCCGTGACGTCACCCGCCGGGGGCGTGGCCGCGGCGCTCCCAGGGTGCAGCGCACAAGTTGAGCCCCATCTTGGGCGATAGGAGCCGCGGCCCGACCGTGCTCCGGGAGCTCCGGGGCCGGCGCAGCGTAGCGGGTCCGCCCGCCCGCCGCCCGCGGCCGCCGAGCGCCGCTCCCCCGGCCGCCGCGGCGCCGGCATCCCGCCCGCGGCGGGGGTTTGCTCGTGGGGCGAGCCCGCGGGCCGGTTGCGAGCAGGATGCGCCTGGCGCTGGTCTCCAGGTAGAGCGCGGAGACAGCGGGGCGGGGGGGGGGGGGGCCGCCTGGGCCTCGCCCGGCCAGCGCGGGGCTCCTCGCGCGGGGCGGGCCGCGGGCCCGCTGCTGCGGCCCGCAGGAAGCCGCAGGGCGCTCGGAGGGGCGGCGAGGAGGAGGAGAAGGAGGCCCGGCCGCGGGAAGAGGGCTGCGGACAGGGAGGAAGAGGAGGAGCCCCGCCGCCCCCCGCCCGCCGCAGGAAGCCGCCGGAGGATGTACGGGGCCGCCTGGGCCTCGCCCGGCCAGCGCGGGGCTCCTCGCGCGGGGCGGGCCGCGGGCCCGCTGCTGCGGCCCGCAGGAAGCCGCAGGGCGCTCGGAGGGGCGGCGAGGAGGAGGAGAAGGAGGCCCGGCCGCGGGAAGAGGGCTGCGGACAGGGAGGAAGAGGAGGAGCCCCGCCGCCCCCCGCCCGCCGCAGGAAGCCGCCGGAGGATGTACGGTAGCGCCGGGTGCCCGGCCGGCACGCCGTGACAATCCGCCCCAGCACCGCGCTCGCTTCGCCCCGGCCGGCCGAGCCCCTCCCTGCGGAGGAAATATGTCCAAGATGCCGGCCAAGAAGAAGAGCTGCTTCCAGATCACCAGCGTGACCACGGCGCAGGTGGCCAGTAGCATCACCGAGGACACCGAGAGCCTGGATGACCCGGATGAGTCCCGCACTGAGGACGTGTCTTCTGAAATCTTTGATGTTTCCCGAGCCACCGACTACGGCCCCGAGGACGTCTGCGAGCGGAGCTCCTCCGAAGAGACTCTCAACAACGTGGGCGAGGCCGAAACTCCTAGCAGCGTCTCTCCCAACCTCCTTTTGGACGGGCAGCTGGCTGTGGCTGCTGCTGGGGTGGCTGTAGCCCCTAACGGGGGGGCTGTGCCCAAGAGCTCTGCTGTGCCCTTGCCAGCTGCTGCCCCTGGCGCTGTTGTGGGGGGAGGCAGCAGTGCTCAGGCTCTCCTGCCCTCCACAGGGCCTTCTGCACCCGCTGCCACCGGGGCCATGTCTCAGACGGCGGCTGCTGCGTGCAGCTCGCGCTTCAGGGTGATCAAGCTGGACCACGGTACTGGGGAGCCCTACAGGCGAGGCCGATGGACGTGTATGGAGTACTATGACCGGGACTCCGATGGTGGTGGTGTTCTGGGCAGGACTGGAGATTGCATTAGGCACAGCAGCACCTTTGAACAGGCTGCTCAAGAGAGGGACAGTGGCCTCGGTGCCACAGGAGGTTCTGTTGTGGTCTCGGCTGTGCCAGCATCAGCCCATGGCCCTGATTCTATAGCTGACAGCTCCCTGGCTGCTGTGTCACAGCTGCTTCAGACAGAGAAAATGAACCAGTCCTCTCTACAGCAACCTAATTTTGTCATTGGGCAACAACAGCAGCCGCAACAGCCCGTAGGTGGGGCCGTGCCTCAGAGTACTGCTCAGCCTGTGTTTTCTGGGGCTTCAGGAGCAAGTCAGCAAATGATAGTGCCGCAGCAACCACAGCCACAGGTAAATCCACAGGGTGTTTCACAGGCTGGACCCAACGGGAAAGGCATGGCACCTCCAAATGTTACAGTAGGGCAGTCGAGCATTCCTGTGGCCCAGCAGCAGGTGCAGCAGGCAAACATACCAGTGACTCAGCCTCAACAATTTGCTTATTCTCAGTCCCAGATTCCACCAGTGCATCTACTGCCGACGCAGCCTCCTGGGCAGGCTGAATACATGCAGCACATGACAATTATGCAGTCTCAAGGAGCTATTCAGCAGGCTGCTACAGGCTCTGCTCCAAGTACTGTGGCCTCCAGCCTTCCTGTGGGGCAGGTGACGGGCCAAAACCCCTCACCCGTGGGAGCGCCACTGATGGGGGTGTCAGCGCAGCCCGGCGAAGCAGTTGGACAGGGATCGGGGTTGTTGCAGAGTGGCCAGGCACAAGCAAGTCAACCTGCCATCCCGCAGCCGGGAGGTGTGGTGCAGCCAGGCCTTGGACATACGGGGATGGTGCAACAGAAATCTGTGACTCAGCATCCGATGGGGGGAAGCAGTCAAGTGTCGGGAATGCCGGGTGCTCCCCATGCTGTGGTCCCCGGAGTTCAGAGCGTGCCTGCAGTTGTGCCCGGTACAAGTGTGCCTAGTGCGTCCACCACCGCTTCTGTTACTATGCCAAACGTCCCCGTTACGCTGGTCCAGTCCCAGCTGACAAGCCACCCTTCTGTCAGCAGAAGCGCCGGTGCGGTCCAGTCCCAGCACGTTGGACACTCGATGATGCAAGGCACGCCCAGCGCACCTGCCAGTCTGCCTCAGGCAAACCTCGGACAGTTTCAGACCCAGGCCCAGTCCTTAGTAGGCCAGATTGATGATACTAGAAGAAAATCGGAACCCCTACCTCAGCCACCACTTTCTCTTATAGCTGAAAATAAACCTCTTGTGAAGCCTCCCATTCCAGACACTCTAGCAAATCCTCTTCAGCTACCTGCAAGTACTCCAATGAACAGTCTTGCTAGCTCTGTTTTTGGCATATCCATTCCTGTTGATGGTGATGAAGACAGGTATGAATTATTTTATAATGCCATAAAAAAGAACTTTAGGGGGAAAATAGTCAACTTTCAAGTTATTGTCAACTGTTTTTTGTAAATTCACATTTTCAGAAAGTCATGCTGAAGTTCACCTGGGCTATATTTTTGTTTGAAGAGCACAAACAATAGCAAAATATTTAGGCMAGTAGTGAACTGTACTTGTTCTTTTCAGGACATGATTGCGATTAGTTTTCTCACAAAACAGGGTACAAAGTAGCCTGAAAGCTGCTTAATGCACAAATAATATGACCTCTTCAGAATCAAAGACAAAGCTGTCTTTCTGTAGCCAGTGGCTCAGGATGTGAGGAGGGCTGTTGTCTCGTTTTTCCTGAACGCATCGTAAAACACTTCAGTGACAGCTGGGTTAAAATGGGTTTATCACCACCACTGTATTGCAGTGTTAAATCTGTTTGGTGCTGTCTCAGGGCCATCAGGTGAGGCATCTTGGAAAACTAAAGGCTTTTAACACAGATTCTTGATTTTTATTCCACTGTGAAGTTGGCACTTCTGTAGTGTCAGTTAATAAAGAAAGTACTTGCACTTGGATATGGATTTGTGTGCAAATCCATACACAGGAAAGCTCTACAGAGAGTGGTCCTTTGTATTGAGCAAGCAGACACTACTTGGGCAAAGATACAGACACGGTGGGAAGTACAGCCTTACAGTGAGTTTTCTTTATTGGAAAGTAATTTGGAACTAGGAGTTTTAACAGGTGTGYGGTGCGAGCAGACTCATAAGAGGGCCTGAGAGAGGGAGTGGGTGTGTGGCTGCTGTTCCCATAGACGTGTCAGACTGCTCTTGATTGACTTCTTTGAGAAGACTTTGAGGCAAAGCAGTGTTTGAGCACYGAGTTAGTGTCGTGAACATTTACTATTGCGATTGCTGCAGTTTGGAGGAAGGGAATGCATGTGTGCTACTTGTTTTTAAGATAGGAGTTATGCCGTTATGAGTAGGTCTTGTGGAGAATTTGCCTATAAGCCTTCCCTCACCTTGGGACAGCACCAGACTAAGATAACATAGTCAATGTTGCTTGGAGCACGTTTTAGTAAAGCAACTGTGTCTGTGTGGTTGGGGTGCAGTGGGTGGAGAGGGCAGCTCAGAGTGGATGTTTGGAGAGTTCAGGCTGCAGATTTAATGCAGGCCTGTGCTTACTGCAGTAGTGGCTGACACCGTGTCTAACTGCTGATGCTTTCTGCAAGGGAAAGCTGTGGTTTGGAGAGGTGTGCTGATTCTGATTAAAGCAGTAAAGGACTGACAAGAAAAAGTTAAACAGTTAAAATTTCCTCGCAGTTTGCCTACCTTAAGAGRATTGCTAACCCGGCTGACAAACTGCCTAGTGCAAATAAGGTTATATTTCAAGCTGGTGGGTTCTTTCCATAGCTTAGTGTTTTATCAGAAGATGATTTGTCTGATGTTTAATCATTCTGTTGATTCAGAAGTCAGAAAGAAAGGAATGCATTTTGCATTTGTTTTGCATAGCTTCTAATGCTTAATATAAATTGTAGTAATGTACATGATTATCTGTGACAAGTGAATCACTTTTACGTAAAGATAAGGAAAAACTTGTCCTACTTAATTCAAACTGTGGGCTGCTAACTTTGTGTGGCACTCCAGTGAGGCACTTCTTGGTGCTCTTACCCAGAATAGTGGTTTTTAAACTTATTTTCCTAGTTTAGTCTTTGAACTTGCCACCTTGCAGCAGTGCTTCACATGCTGTTCATTTCTAAAGAAACTTTTTCAGACACTTTGCCATGAGAACTATGAGTAAGAAATGGAAATGGGGTGTGAATGCAGCATGCTCTTTTTGACAGGCCATTCTGTGGTGTTCAGTAGAGAAACGAACTTCTGGTTATCGGTGAAGGAGTGCATACGTCTCGTTTGTCAGCTTCTGCACTGGATGATAAAACTCTGCTGGGTGGTCAGGAAGCCAGGAGCACATGTATGGTGTGAGAGTCTCTCCCAGCTGGGAGGGCTTTCTTCAGGTGATCCTGGTAAGCTGTGAAAGCTCTCCTTAAACAGGCCTAGGCCTCATACAATGTAGGAGGTAGATACAGAGCCAGTAGATCAAAGTTCTTCCTCTCAAGCAGTAGCCTGACTTCCACTGGTTTCAGACAGAGAAAGGTGAGAATGAAAACCTAGCAGCTTGTTAAGGCTGTTCTACCACTTGGTTTTTATTTGCTTAACTCTGTGACAAGGCTTTATTGTAGAACTGTCTCCTGCTTGTCTGCTGTTCTATTCTTGCTCCTGCTTTTTTACTCTTTCCAGCCATTGAAATTGTGCCACTGCTTCCATGGGCTTTGCCCAGCTGCCTTATCTATTGGAATCAGTGGTGAAATAGTTAATGAAGACCTTCAAGGGTCATTAATAGGCTGGGGGTTGACATTGATAAAGCTATTAGGGCACAAAGGGAGCTGATACATCATGAGTCATGGTTTGTGCAGGCAGGTCCAGGAGGTTAGTGCTCAGCTTAGTTTGGAGAGGTTACTTGATGGTCACAGGAGTTAGAAATCTGTGGAAAGCATTTTTCCCTTTTGTCTTACTGTTAATGTGTAACATTGCCAGAAAGGGGGCTCAGTGTGTAGGCAGGTATCTACATTTCTTCTGGCACCTTCAGTTATACTTCAGTATTTGCACATATTTGAAGCTTGACAAACTTGTGTAGATCATTCTCCTATAGTCATCTTCTAAAATGCTGACTCATCAAGGAATAGTGTATAGTTCTCAGTACYTTGGATTTATCTGGAAAATCAGTCACTATTCCAAATATGAAGAGGAACTGCTTTTAATGGTAAAATAGTTAAGATGGAAATTATTTGAAAACAGCATGTCAGGAATACAGTAAGCATGAAACAAAAAGCTAGTCAGCTCACATATTTCTGAAAAAAAGTTTTTTGTATTATTCTGTCTTACAGTCTGCTGTTTTAAATCGACCTACATCTAAGGTTATTAGGGGTGGAGCTGTAAGGTTATCTAGCCTGATATATAGAGAGAACCATGTTTATAGATGTCTTTCTTCCATGCCATTGCCTGAAGACTGTTAATTTCCTATTTCCATAGTCCAGTACGCTTTGGCAGGAGTTTATACAAAACTGGTTTCTTACATTGACCTGATGAATAGTGAAGAATCAATTAATTGAGAAATCTTATGTGGGGGGCAAGAGAGGGTGGATAGGTAGTCCAAAAGGATTAAAAAAAAGGAAAAAGCCTTTGGTATGTCACACCTTCCTTGAAAACAAAGCTGGTTTTGCAGCTGATTTGTCCAAATTGCTAAGCTCTTAAAAAGGAAAAATTGTTTTGTGAAAGTTATGAAATATCTACAACATAACGTAGTATTATTTTCTTTTCCTCGCTAAATGTGGCTGCAAGTAGAATAAACAGTAGCAATATTAAAGGATGGAGGAAGTAGTACTGTTACTGAGGCAGATGTAGGTATTGCTCCCTCGAATAGGGAGTCTGGCAAATACTGTAAAAACACAGGTAGAACTGGGTCTCAAAATTGCTCTTACTCTTCATTTGTTGGACTTCAGCAGTAGTACTAATTATTTTGGAGGGAGGGCAGTTAGAGCACCTGAGAGGATTTTGATATCAGTGTGTGTCAGGTTCTCTACTCACCCTTATGGCCATGTATACACAAATTTGTAATTGACAAGTAGAATATTTCAGCTGGCTTAATAACTTTATTTTGGCTCTTGGGGGAAAAGAAATATGTTTCCTCTGTTCAAAGAATGTTACTGAGAAAGCTTGTTCAAACCTCCTACATGTTTGGCAGGCTTTTGGGGCAAAATATTACTAGGGCTGTTGGAGAAGGAGCAGAGTATAGATCATTTTCCAGAGATAACTCACTGGCTTGAACTGTTCCGGCTGTATTCCAGGAACGCTAATGAATGGCTGCAATTGTGAACTGTCAGCTACAGCAGCTGAGCTGTTGAGAACCCGATTGTGCAGGGGTCTCTGCAGTGTGTCTCCGAGCTCAGCTAAATCACATATTTGTATGGAGCACTAACTGCTGGTTAGAACTGTGCTCTTGAGACCATGTTCATCATATAAGGACAAAATGGGGCATGGGATCATGGAGGTATTGCCCTGGATGCGTATTTTATTGCGCTCCTAAAGAAAAAAGAAAGTATTCTGCAAGTTTGAGTTCTCCTGCAGCTGCAGACTTGTTCTCAGCTCTCTTCCTGAAGGCCTGAGTTGGTGAGTGTGTGTAGAAGCAGGTGAGAATGAAACCTGGACAGACACACTCCAGAGCCAGGAGTGCCTTCAGTTTGACAGGCAGTTTGAAGACTGAGCTGGGACTTCTGGGGTGAACTTGGCAGTTGATTGCAGCAAATGATGGTTAATGCAAACAAACTCGTTAGTTGTGTTCACTTCTTGCTATACTTTCTATAACAAAAATTACCAAAGGTAACTGCAGCACTGCATGAGTTTCTGGGTGGTAGAAAGCCTGTCCTGCTGTGCAGTCAGTTTTGGAGTGGTACAAGATAGCTAAACAAAACTGTGGTTGCTCATTTGACAGTGCTGTTTCCCAGTTTAAACATTAAAATGCCTTTGCTAAGGTGGAGTCAGTACATTCTTAGAATTAATGAGGTACAGGTGTTTCAAATGAGAGTTATTAAAAGGAGGAAATGGGGAAAATACTTGAAAGAAATTCACAGTGATACTGTCCAGTTTGTTTTAAAGAGTGGGGTGACCAGCCSTGACAGGAAAAGTTCCCTGTACCTCAGACTCCTGAGTGTTCTGCTTGGCTGCTAGGGGGTTAATTTTTTCCTGCTCTCCTGTAGAAGAGTGCAAATGTCCCATTGCTGATTTCTGAATGCTGTCTGTATGGCAGAAATATCAGCATATGTTTTATGGAAGCTATTTTAAACTTCTTGTTAAGTTTTGATGTTTTGAGTTGGCATGACTACCAAACTGCTCTCAAACTCTAGAAAGGCTGAAAGTTCTCTGAGGCTGTGTGTTTATGGGAAGTGCTGATAATTTTTTATGACTTCAGGTGAGACTATAGTAAAGAGGAATTGTTCCCTGTTACTGTACTGGATATTTGAGTTATCAGCTTGTTGTGTGTTGCGGATGTATATTAATTTTTCCATTTTAAAGCTGGTGATTAGCAGTTTCTGTTGCTCAGGAAACGTGCAAACCTTGTTTGTACTTTGTGTGTCAGCAACAATTTAGTAAGAAACTTCTGTGAGACTCCTTCTGCTAAAGTACATCCGGATGGTTCTGTTCAATAAATCTGGATTGTCAGGCACAGGTGTCTGCTTTTATTCCTATATTTGACAAAGTGTAAAGGTAGAAGTATTTATAGTAACTGCTAAAGCCACTGTCTTCTGAGAAGGTTCTCCAGACATAAGAGGTCACTTGAAGTGCAGAGTAAGATTGTACCTTCATTCCTCTTCTTGAAAATTACTCTATCTTTAAACTTCACTCTTCATAGATACAAATGTGTATTGAGTGCCAGTAAATCTTTGCCTTATGGGATAATCTATTTTTACTCAGGCAGGGCATGTGAATTACTTGGCCACATGAAGGACAGCTGGATGCTTGTCTTAATTTTCTTTGTCAAGCAAAGCAAAATTAGTCCAAGAGTGTGTCTATCTGTTCTCCCTTTGAAGCTGTGAAGGATGCATTTGGGTTGTGACAGCTTGCTTGAGTGCTTTTGTCAGTGCAGGGAGAAGGTGGAAATATTAATTAGTGCCCTGGAGTGGTGTCAGCTGTCTGTCACACTGACAGCTGGTGGGTTTGTCTGGTACTCATTAAAGGTTATGAACTGGAACAGGGATCTGGGCACAGCCCTGCAGGTGTGGCCTCAGCAGTGCTGTGTGGAGGGGAGGGATCCCCTCCCTCGACCTGCCGGACTTTGCCTTGTGCAGCCCAGGATGCCATTCACCCCCTCTGCAGCGAGGGCAGAGTCCTGACCCGTTTATGTCTGGGAGGGGATGACTGTGSTAGGTGTGTGAGGTTGCAGTGCAGAAGTGTAGATTGGATAGGAGATGAGATACTGGTTTCAGTGAAGTCTCTGAAGCTTTTATATCCATCTCAAGCAGGTTTAACATCCRGTAGAGCATGGGGTGGTCAGAAATGAGGGTTAAAAATCCCTGCTTCCTTCTCTGTCACGTTACTTCAGCTATTTTTGTATGGGTGTACATGAGAACTCCCAGGAATGTCTCCTATGTAGAACACTCTTTGGTGGGTGCAAGGCCCATAAATACCTTGACCAACCCTACAAATGCATTTTTAAAAACACTATTTCTGTAAGCCAAGTGGTGAGCACTCGCTGACAGTACAGGCTGGTCTGAAACTTGAGTGGTAGACTTTGTAAATGGTGTGGGAAGGCAGACAGATTTATAATATACTGTGTAAATAACCATGCCATACATGGCCTAGGGTCTAATATMTTTTTTTAAAGCTAAGTGTGTAATTTGAAACGTTTGCTCATAGATGCATTCTTGACCATTATCACATGAGTAGGACAGGTGGGATTTGTCTGAGTCTGCTTGAAGCTGTTTTATCCACTCATTTTTTTTCCCCACAGACACCAAAATATTTTGTTGACAAAAAACAGGAGCCACTTGTATTTACAGGCAACTGAAATAGCTGAAAGTGTTGTACCTACAACTTAGTGGGAGAATAAAAAAAAAAATCTCACCTTTTGGGCAGTTCTATTTGAGAATGAGTATTTAAGCCCTGTTCTACTATGCAGGGCCACTTTCACCAGAAATCATGAGCAGCTTTCCCTTCATCACTGGCTTTGAGGCAATTTGGCTTTGTGAGCATCACAGGTAGCTGGAGCCTGATCTTCTTCAATAATGTGTTCATACATACAAATAAATGCCTTTTCTTTACCAGCCAGGTTGTATGAAAGTCAATACTTCAGAGAGATTTTGCACCTTTTTGGATCTATAATGCAATACTAGCAAATGTGGATCTTTTTAATTCAGAAATGCTAGATTCATTATTTTGCTCCCTCCTTTCACCCAGCATATCAGAGTGTGCTGGGTAGGAGCACTCAGAGCTTGCTCTCTTCAATAGGATCATTTGTGGGAGAGTAACATGGCATAGTGATATTCTTTGGCAAACCTCAGTAGATGCTGAAGGACTTCATGCCATGTGAGGTGAAGTTCAAGGTGTTTGTTGAGACCATGGGAGTAATTTTCAATGGGACTTTGTTTGCTTTTGGTTTTAGGTTTTTTTTTTTACTTGTCTTGGTTCATTCARACATGGATAATATTGGTGGG
The DNA here is from genome assembly GCA_018881555.1 of Amblyornis subalaris. Taxonomy (NCBI): domain Eukaryota; kingdom Metazoa; phylum Chordata; class Aves; order Passeriformes; family Ptilonorhynchidae; genus Amblyornis; species Amblyornis subalaris. Next base: position 341,898 of record JACAXG010000014.1, read on the forward strand.
CCTTTCTGTGGCTTTTCTTGAAAGCTACTTAATAGAGACAAGAATGCCTGACTAGGTCAGGCAGACTTTCTGCATTGCTGTTATCAACTTGTAATTGATAAGTTTCTCTCTGAAAATGTGATATGCTGTAGGTTTTTTTTGCCTTGAAGCCATGCTGTGCATCATGTGAACTATTTTGTCCTGTATACTCCCTCGAAGAACTGAAGGTTGACTATACCCGGTGAGAAGACAAGTCATTAGCATGAGAAACCTTAGGCTTGTTGCATGTTTTATTTTGAGAACAGAAGCTCTCAGATTAGTCCTCACACAGTTTGTAAAATTATGTAATTAAAGTTAGGTCTGACTGACAGCCCTGACAACCTTCACAGAACAGCCGTGCTTCATTAGCAGGTGGTGTATTAATCAACATGTCTGTGGCAATGCTGTCTGGGGCCGGAGGAGCATGAAAGTGTTGGGTACCTGGCTGGGACAGGAGTGCACTGTCTGGCTTCAGAAAGTGGGAAGACAGCATGCAGAGGATGGAAAGGGTCATCACTGAATCCTGAACAACCTTAAAGCTGTTATGATCACAGGGTTGTGCACAGCACTCCTCAGGCTTCAGGACCAATCTCTGGGACCTGAGAGAACTGGACCCCAGAGTTTTGAGCTGCAGCTGTTGAAATCAGGAGTAAGAAAATACTTAGAAGATTGTTGTATTCTTTCTATGATTAGTATTAAATAGTCATGCTGGAATTCACTATTTGAACTCTTCAGCAAAGCTCCTTCAGAAATAGTGAATGGTTATTACCAAGTAGAGGTAATAATGAAAATTTTTTTCATTATTTTTTGTTACTTATTTTTATTAAAATCACATAATTACGTAAAACAAGTAATAGCATTGGTAGGGGTTGAAAAATGTTCCTATTGTTATTTTTAAAGACCCAAGCCCCCGGAGCAGGGGAAGGYTGATGCCAGCATTTCAATAGAGCAGGCAAGTGACCAGTGAAGCGCCTCTGCCAGACTTTGTACCCTGTGCGTTTGAGACTGTCATCTACATTTCCTTCTCCTTAGAGACTTGTAGTCACTGCAGGAGATTATATGCCAAAATCCTCTTTTGAGAGCAAGGCAAAGAAGTATGGGCTACTGCTTTTGATTTTCCCAGTGAAGATYAGTTCTGCACAGTGTGCTTTCTCTACACTGATATGGTATTTTTATTTTGTAGTAGCCTGTGAACCCCTTTAACGTCCACTGTGGTGTTTGAGAGCTGCTATCCCAAAAACTGTCATGTGGCCTGGTCATTGAGTCAGTCTTTCCTAGGCTGTAGCTGTAGCTAGAATGCATCTAAAACTGAATGTGAAAGCTTCAAATTCTTGCTGTTTTTTCAGGGTACGTATAGCAAGTATAATGGCTTTAAGGAACTGCATGAATGGAATATGCAATTAAACACATCATTTCAGAGCTTGAGATGTTATTTTCCTTAATTTTGCATTGACTTCCCCGCATTGAGTCCCTGTCAGTTTTCTTCTGCAAAGCTTTGTGCTCTGGTTACTGTTTTGTAGATTGAGTCTTATGAAAGAAAGCTGATTCAAGGTTGCAGCTGCTTTAAATAGGAGATGATAAAAATAAAGTGAAGCATCTTTTAAAAGGAGAAGGATGGAGAAGGAATTCTGTTACTAGTGTAAACATCATCTCAAAATGCCATAAACTGTGCTGGGAGTTTCCTGATAAGCTGTGATCAAGTGATTGTCAAATCCCTTGTCCAGATCTCTGCCAGGTGTTGTAATTTTGAGACCAGCTGTAGTTAGTACCCCAGTAAACAGCCTTTTTTGTGGGAGCACTGAGACACAGAACCGAAAACCACCTTGAGTTTAAAATGCTTCTGGCTAAAAGTACATCCAATCTTTTATAAACTTTAGACACTAAGGAGGGATTAATTTGTTATCCTTTAGTGCACAAACACGTCTGTGTATGCTGACGGTTCTCTTGAGCTTGGATTGCATGCTTACCTTACCATTGGGTCTCTTACAAATTCAGTAGTAATTCTRATGTTAAAAAAGGCTGAATATATTTGTTCACTGACTTCCTCTTCAAGGTATCTTTGCATCACTTCTTTCTCAAAGTGCTTGGTCGCTTCTGGCTCTGCAGCAGTAATGCAGATGCAGAAAGTCCCACACTACCATGTTTTCTTTGATAAATGTGGCCAAAGAACTCTGGTTTTTTGGGCAGGATGCCCAGCTCCTATAGCTCTGTGCATAGGATGAGGGCTGAAAGATTGCTGTTGACTTCCCCATCCTACTGATGCATCACTGCATGATTAATGACCTTAGTTCTAGGATCGGGGTTATGAGAATAGGTGGGCATATATCCTTCCTGGAGAGTTGGTATCCAAACCTGGCTATGAAATTTAAGCTAAGGGCTCAGGCTGAATAAAGCAAGATTTCAGTTATTCTGTGTACATCCTGTGTAGAGGTTTGACACCTTTGCAATGCTTTAATTTTTTGAATTCTGTTTAGATTATTTTCTGTGGAATTGCAGTCAGCTACTCATGATTTGTACTTGTGCAGCTGATTATTACTACCAGAGCTTACTGCTTCCCCCTTATCCTTATGGAATTGCATCCTTTTTATTTCAGACCATTGCTCCAATCGGGCAAGATCTTCCTGAATTCTATTCCTGCTGTCCAGAGTGCTTGCAGATCATCTGCAGGTATAGAGATAGTCTGTACTCCACTGCCTAAGTAATGGATTAAGGTATCCCATAACACACTTGGAGGAGACCCCCGGAGAGCTCTGATGAATGGTCCTTCCACTGAACCCTTGGACAGCCACGTGCACAGAGTAGTTGCCAATAGTGGACTCTCTTTGTATGAGCTGAGCTCTTACCTACAAAAATGTCATGCAAGATGGCATTAAAAGCTCAACTCATTTTATAACATGGTCACATTATCTGCAGCTTTCTATATGAGACCCGTTAATTGTTTTCACAAGGAATTTTGACTGTTGTGAGCTTCTGAAAAGGTCATCCGTGTGTGCTTGCTGCTGTCTGGGTAATAAATATGTGCTTCTACTTTTCTTTGGTTTTCCTTAGAGGTATTGAGCATAGATTGCCTGACCTGTTGTTCTCATGTTCTTCAAAGACAGGTGCTTAGGCCTTTTGAATCTTCTGCATCATTCCTGTTCTCAAACCTAATGAAAATAAGTCGGTGATATTGAGAGAGAACTGTCTTGAGGTGGTATTAATTTGTTATTTTTCTACCTTGGGGAAAAAAAGTGGTGTTTTTCATGTGTTCTTCTTGTTGCCCTCAATTGCTGAGGTTGGTCAGTAGTTTGAAGATTGAAACTTGTTCATGAACAATGATGTTACTATTTCTTTTAAAGGCAGTAGCTGGGAAAAAGGCCTCTGTGCAGCAGCCTCTGTATGTCAGGCTGATATGCAGTCCAAAGCCAATATCATTACTTCAACCAAAAGGCATTTATCTGTATACTTGACGATTTGCCAGCTTTCACAGGCATGGTTTCTAGTGAACAGAGCTCTCGAGGATGAAGTTTGTATTTGGCATATTGTCCTGATGAATGGCAGTGGGAGGATACACTTCCAAATATGAGGTGAGACTTGGGATGAGGTCTAGGCTGCCCTTTTAAAGGGACAAGTTGACATCTTTGACATTCAGAGAACTGAGTAAGTTCTCATCCTTTAAATTTAGATCAAATTTCTGTTGCATGAAAACTGTTCTTAGAAACCAGAGCATGGGAGTAAGTTGTGAATATTGATATTCATGAGCTTTTAAAGGAAATAAATGCAGTAGGTGTTGTAGGACTYGTTTATAGAGACATGAAGGCATTTTTGGCCACTTGAGATACACTTTAAGTATACTAAGGTAGTTGTCTGTCATAGTCTGGGTCTGAAATCGAGCCTGTGTACCCTAGGGGATACCTGGTCTCTCTCCCCAGAGATGGTGGAAGAGAAGTACTGGGGTACCTCCTATAGAAGGGGAGGTGCCTCCTTGTTCTCTGGGTTAGCATCTGGGACATCCCTGTCCTGTCTGGCTATTGGTTCCACTGTGTCCATCTGCCAAGAACTGGGACTGAGTCTTGACCTCAGACCTGGCTGTCTGTAAGGGAGGAGACCTGGGCAATGTACTTTTCTGGTTCAGGCTGTCCCTGCATTCACTTAGGGCAGTTGTCAGGAGGACTTGTGATGCTCCAGCTCTGGCACAGCAGCAGCAGGCCAAGTTGTACTGCTCCTGTCAGCTGTTTTCTCAGTTGTTTCTGCAAACAGAAGGGCAGTTTTAGGCATTCTCTAACCTTTCACTTTTTGTTGTGGTTAAACTAGATGCCTCAGCATCTGAAATTCAGTTGTATTAGTTCGRATCTGCACATGGGGCATCATTCATGCTGCCTCTGTGGATTTGCTTTTCCTGTTTAGGTACACACACACACATTAATTATTGTTCAAATATATAGCTGTGGAGAAGAAAAAGTTCTCATAATTGTCTGAAGTAATGCAAAAACAATTTTAACAGCAGGGGGTACAAATGAGAGTCTAATAAGGAAAACTTTTCCATATCTTTACAGATGCTTACTTAAGAATAGTACAAAAATATAGAGCATATGGGGTATCGGTATAAAAATAGACTATAGGAATACATGCTGTGTGATTATAAATCACTTTTTATACCTAACAATAGCAACAGAGCTTTATATGCTACAAGTAAATTTGTCTTGAAAGTTAAATGACTTTCTATTTACAGCCTCGTTCTGAGGAAGGGACTTAACGTACTCCTGACAGACAGCTGCATTAGAAAGAAGAGCCTAGGCCTGGTCCTTCCTTTCAGCAAAGGAATGCTGTCTTGATCTGCAGATGCCAATTGTTTTCCATGTGTTAGGTACTTCTATTACACGAGTGTCCTTTAGCCATTGTGTTGCTCTTCCTATAATTACTTGCACTTAGTTGTCACTCACGTGTGCAGTGCTTCTTAGGAAAATGCGAATGTTACCAATGTAAGAGCATGGTGTTTATCAGCTTTGATCAAGTAACTTCTGTAAAAGGTTTTGAGCTAAATTGCAGACTCACATGAATTTTTTTTTGAAGGGTACAGTAGTGAAGGTGGGAAAAGGAGTAACAGACACTTAAAATTCAGACACTTCCTGATCATTGCTGATGCAGAAATACCATATAAACCTTGCAAGGTTTTTGGTATACACCTGCCATGAGAATCAAATTACTTCTGATAGTGTTTTGTTATGGTGCCGCTTCTGTGATTTTTTTTTGTTTTGTTATGTGATTTTAACTATGCAATAATTGTACTTAAATTGAATTAATTAATTAACTTGAAGACAGTTGTTTTAATTCTTGCTGTAAACTTAGAAAAGGGATTGATACGGGTGCTTCCAATGTTGATACAAACTTCTCCTTTTAAAACTGGCTCTAAAAGGCAGTTTCTGAAGATTTTTTAGCAAGGTTGTTGCATTTTGTCTCTGGGGCTAACACAGCTATGCCCACATGAGGATTAGCTGTTGGAGGAAAGGAGCTTCTAAGTTTGAGTATAACACACTGCTGCAGCCACTGGGAGCAGGGGACTGTGCTTCATCCAGTATCTGGTTTACAACACGCGTTCAAATGAGACTTTGGAGAACTAAGATTTTCAAATTACACTGTCAGTGTAGTTGGYATCTGTGGGGCTGAGGCTGGAGGGTTGGGCTGCGTCAGGGCTTTGGCACTGGTCTTGGAATGTGGTCATAGTGTCCCGTTTTCAGCAGGGTTACTGTGCTCTGGGCTTGTGGTTGTGAGAGCTCTCTAATGAGTGCGTGGCCAAGGCCCTCCATCAGCCCTTGCCCTGTTGCACCTCGGGAAGGGGAATTGAGAAGGTGACTGACAGCCGCTTCCAAAGTGAGCAATGGTTTACGTTCTGTTTTTCATTTCTAACTGCATCTGTTTATCAGTTGTAACTTGATCTGCCATAGCTTGAATGTGGCATATTGAGCTCTGACTTCCAGGTCCCCTTGGAGGACTCATCTCTTCGAGTACAAAGCAGGGGGTTAAGTAGAATGGAAACACTGGGTACTGTGTGCAAAGGCAGTTTGGGTGTCTCTTGGGTTTAGGTGTGTTTGGCATTGGGGTGGTGTACAGCTAAACTATACAGGGTTGCCAGCAGGACAGGAGGCGTCTTATTGTTGGCTTTACAGTCATCTTTGTACAGGAGCAGCCTGAAATAGCCTGAAAATCCATAGGGCTGGAAAAGTACTATTTTGTTTTGGATCCTTGTGTCCTTAATGCAAACCCAGAGAAACAGTAGGGCCTTTCAGACTTGAGTTTAACCTGTCTGGACAGCTAAATGACTTTGTAATGCGGGTTGAATTAAGAGAGTTGGTATTTTTATTACGTACCCATTTTCAATATGTCTGTCTGATTCTTGGATCTCATAGGAATCCGTCAACTGCATTCTACCAAGCGTTCCATTTCAACAAGTTACACGAGTCAAAGACCACCTGGGATAGGTATGGATGCTTGAGTATGGAATGCATACATGCTGAGGTATGCATGAACTGCTTCGCTCTATGCAAGTTTCTCGTCATTTTTGTTTGCACAGAACTGTTGCCTGTGTTCAGAGCTCCATATTGGGCTTCTGCAGTTTGAAGAGGTGAAAGCAGTAATGGAAGTGAAGTATTTATTCTGAAACATGAAACTAAATAAAATATGACATGACTTTTTTTCTTCCTCCTTTCATTATGCATGTATCATATGTGATGTGTAAGCTCGGAGTTTAATGCTAGTCAGCTTCTAGCTGACCTTCACCAGAATAGTTACAGTTTCCTTTTCCAAAAAAGGAAACTTTTTGACATTGAGTCCTGTATCAGAAAACACATTGTGAAAATATTACATTTAAACACAATTTTGGCAAAGTTGAGATATTTCTATCTTAAAACCAGGAAAGGAAGCTTTCTGGCTTACTTTCATTCTGCTGAAGTAAAGCTGGATGGGGAACACAGGTGAACTGTGACAAGGACAAAGTAAATCTCCAAAGTTAGCATTGAACTCATGGTGAAAAACTGCAGTGAAGTGCAACAGAGTCTTATCTGGCATGGATAGGACTTGACAGAGGTGCATTACTAATTCATGAGTAGCTGCAAACTGTTTCTTTCCTGTGCTTTAATGATTTTGAGGGATTTTTTTTGTCAGCATTGAGTTGAAGTGCTAGTGATTATGTGATTTAATGCCTTGTGCTGCTCTGGCTTGTCAAAACTTCTGCTTAACAAGCTGTGTAGAATGTAAATTTTGTTTGGCTGTTGAAGTATTGATAACCATTTCATCACTGTACTGGCTGTATTTGACTTGAAAGGCTTCTCAACTTGCACAGCTCAACTAAATCCTTTAAAGTTTGCTTGGCAACAGTTTGTATACTGCACAGTGCTGAAGGTTATAAGTAATGATAAGTGTCCTGTTCTCTTTTTTTTTGATTATTTTATATTGCTAGGGTGCTGGCATTAAGCTCAGTTTCAAAGCACGTCTTCCTTTTTCAGCAGAAAGTTGGACAAATTTACATTTTTGCTTTAAGCTCTGGATGATGCCACTTCCCTGTATTTATGGAATAGAGTTGGTATTTAGATTTCAAGGACTACATTATTTCACTGGAACAAACTTCAGGGCTTACTTTTGGTTTGTAGACCAAAAGCTCACTTTGTGGTCTAGCCTTGAGCTGTTTCTCCGTTTTCATGCCTCAAAATAAGTCTTAAGGAGAGGAAGCTAATTCAAAAAACCCTAAAATCAAAAAATGAATGATGAAGATGGAGGCTTCACAAATCTGAGGTTTATGTACAATGCTTGAAGCAAGTGCTGGAAGCATGGGTTATCGAAAAACATTAAATTCAGGTAGAAGAACATAAATAGCTGCCTTTAAAATAACCTTGCGTTTTTGCTGGTGAACACTCTGTGGTAAAAACAAGTATTTGTGAGAACATAGAATGAAATTCATCAGGATTGATGCATGTTTTAAACTTACAATCCATTCAGATTCCAAAGTCTTTGACAGGATTTAGCAGGTTTTGCATTTATACCCCAGTTATTGGATTTTAAGGTCATGTTAGGCAGCTTTCCTTCACTGGATAACTGAAACAGAAGAGCTTTCAACTATAAACTTCCAGTAAAAGCTCGTGGAGGGAATGTCAGGGGCATCAATGAGCAGAGTATCTGGTTGTGGGAGCCCTTGCAGGATGGAGCCGAGAAGCTCCACATGGGCAGGACACAGCGGGGGCTGTAATGAGAATGTGGTGTGGGGCTTCTTTTTGTCATCTCTGGTTTGGGAGAGAAAAATCCCTGCTGTGAAAACAATAAGCGCGTGTGACTTCTTCAGAATCCATTTGCCCATCACAAAATGTGGRGGTTGACACACTGCAGAGCACCAGGACTGTGAGTCTGCTGGCACTGAACTCTAATGGCATTTTGCAGCTCCTTAAGAAGTAGTTTGTGAACCTCAGGGGCTTGACTTAGGAGACTCTGGTGTAAACAGAAAATCTTCCTGTGTAATTCTAATATTTTTTTCTAGCAAATATGGATTATTCTCCTATGAGTAGCTATCTCTGGGAACCTGCTGAAATCAGCAGAGCTAGCYACATGCCACTGCAATAGAGAGAAAGAGATTGCTGAATTGCTCCAGTGAATAGAAACTATTTTATTTTTCACCAACACACCGTGGCAGGAGGAGTGCTGGTGATACTCAAACCACTAAGTGTTAGGGAGACACTGGTTGTTACTGACACATGAGCAGGGATGTTTTCTTGCACAGTGCTCACATAGGTGTTGCTGAAGGCACAAGTCTCACAGGTTGTTCTTTTCAACTGATGTGGTTTAGGAAGGGGTATAGTGGCTGCTTGGCATATTCACATGAGTCTGTCTGACTGCTCTTTGGACCTGGATTGTCTTTGCACAGTTGTAGTGCTATAGCAGCTTTAGGTGGGTCTGCCTAAAACACAGACATTATTGGTAAACTTGAATTTAAAGCAGTAGGATTTATGTTTCTGTTGCATTTATGTGTGAAGCATTAAACCTTCAGAGTATAAATTAACTTATAAAATGTGTGTGGGAACTCTTGAGCTGGTGAATTCACTTCCTCAGACTGTTGCACRTTCTCACGTGGCTTTGACAAAAAAAATAATGGAAGTCTGCAAAACTCACACAGATTGTCTTTCCAGGCTGGATAGGTGATTGCACTGGGATACTATCATTATAAAATCTCTTCATGGGATGGAGGCTAATTAAACAGGCCTTAACTGTTTCAAGAATAGAAAAGATTTCTCTGGATGGACTGAATAGCTCAACCAGTGGTAAGATAYGAAGAGTGGCTGCAGTAGCTCATAAATGAGTAAACAATTAGGGGAAAGAATAAATGACCACAGGGCTTTAGTTTGTAGTTCACTTGTAAGCAAAATGAGTGGGAACACTCCAGGGTGCCTTATTGTTGTTTATGGAAGGGTTATTTAATAATTTGAGTCAAAGCAGTAACAGCAAAAGAGAGAAGAGCTGGGGGCAGTCATTTGGCTTGGGGATGTCCGTCAGACCGTGGTAATGCGTTTCCCACTGTAACTTAAAGTGAAGCACATCTGGTGCTTTAGAGCAAGATTTGTCTTGCAGAGGCTGTTGGACAGAGCAGCGGTGTCTCCTGTATGCTCTGCTCTGCAGGATCAGCTGTGAGATGTGATATGTTTTATGTATCTAAAACCTAAGAAAACTCCTGCATTCTAGGAGTCTTTTGGGCGAGTGACTTGGTGCCAAGAAATTCTTTGGGATAGTATTATCCAGATAAAGATTAATACAGCTGAACACAGAATGTGGGTTTTGTTACTGACTGAAAAGTTTCAAAATTAGCTGACATCATCCAGTCAGTAGGTTTTCAGTCTCATTTCAGTGTGAAATGCCATAACCTACTCTAGTGCTTGACTGTGCCAAAGTGAGCTCTGTATAACTTGTTCCTAAYGCATCCAGCATTGGCATAAAATACACACATTACTGAGGTCTGTGGAATATCTAAAAATGAACCACTGTGCTTTTTTTAAGCATACAGAATGAATTAAGCTGCAAATACCTTTGAAGTTTTATTCTTAGTCTTTTTACCTAGATTTTGAGGTGAATTTTGAAATTCAGAACGTGTCTCTTGGAAGGATGATAGCTGTATCTAAAGACATTAATGGTGAAAACACCAAGCTGAGTACAGTAGCACTTGTTGGATTAATAATTGAAGTGGATCTTGGTGCCTGCAAATGTGAGGTGATGTTGAAGATTAAATTTTCCTGTGGCCATTACCAAGTAAACATTAAGACATTAACCTTTCTTTGTATGAGAAGCAGAAAAGGCCTTGGCGCTCTGCAAACTAGTGCTTCTCAGCAATAACAAAAACACTGGCATTATTGATACCATTTTCAGTGCAAATCCAAAGCACAGCCCCATACCATCTACTATGGAGAAAATTAACTCTACCCCAGCCCAAACCAGCACATAATCTGCCCTTTATTCCATACCATTTAYGTTATGCTCAGGTCGCACACTATCCAATACAGCCTTCTTAACCACCACCCCCCTTTCCTGTCCTTTGCTCTAACGTACAAGTGTCATTCCTGTAGTCTATGCGCCAGGCCTGCAAAGTGTCCATAAATTGTCCACAGATGTCCATTGAGATCGTTTAGTCTGTGATTTTGGGCTCCATTTCTCATGATGGTCACTCAGGACAGGAGACAGGTGGTATGGTGCATGGAGCTATTGGACACCACAGCCGGCTGAGGTTGAGTCCTGGAGCCTTCCTCACCGTGATCTTCACCACGCGCTGCAGGCCAGTCTTGCACTGTCCCCTGCTCTAGCATAGGATTCCACCCACAGAGACAGTCCTCCTTGAACTTCTCCAGTGTGGGTCCTTCCCATGGGCTGCAGCTCTTTATGAACTGCTGCAACATGGGTCCTTTCCACACAGTCAGTCCTTTAGGAACAGGTTCCTCCAGGTCCTGCCAACAAACCTGCTCCAGTGTGGACTACTCTCTCCATTGGGTCACAGGTTCTGTCACGAGCCTGTTCCAACATGGACTTCCCAGGGTGTCATGGCCTCCTTTGGGCACCCACCTGCTCCAATGTTGGTGTCCTCCATGGGCTGCGGGTGGGTCTCTGCTGCCCTGCCGACTCATCCGCAGGTCATGATCCTTTTGGCTGGAGCTCCAGCCTGTCCAGCGCTGCCTGGGCACCTGCCAGCTCAGGTGCATGGTAGTGGCTGTTATCGAGTGTTCCCAGGCATGGCAGTGAGGTGATAAGAGCAGTGTGGCAGCAGTGAGAGCAAAAAGCGGCCACTAACAAGCAATGGCCTGACAGAGTCAGGCCAGCAAGCCTGTGGCAAGCACAGGAGCTTCCAGGTAATAGCTGCAGAGCAGAAACAGCTATCCATTCAATCTAGCACATCTCAGTTAAATCTGCCCTTGTCTCAAACCCTTCCAGCCTCATGTTGGCTGCCAAAAAGGGCTGTCATGGTTTAACCCTGCTGGCACTGAGCCTCATGCAGCCACTTGTTCAACTTCCCCCCCCCCCCACCCCAGAAGAGGAAAAGTGAGAGAACTTGTGGGTTGAGATAAAGACAATTTAATAGGTAAAGCAAAAGCCACTGAGATTTTTTTTAAACCATCAAGGTTTAAATATGAGGATTTCTCTGATGAAATAGGGTTTTGGCTACCTGGTGTGTGAGATAGGAAAACCTTGGGTTTACCGTCCATCTCTGGGAATGACAAACTGTACTTGGGGGGTCTTTCATGTTTTTGCTGACTGTAAATCTTTGCATGTACCTTGAGGGCTTCAGTGTGAACTTGGTGTACCAATATAACCTCTTTTTGGGCAGAGCCTTCATTGACATGACTTGAACTGGGAGTATCAGTGTATCTGTTAGGTACTTAGTTGGTTGTAGAAGCTCAGTGTGGGGTGGGAATTTTGCTGTCACAAAAAAATATTACATGCCTAATACACCCCTTCATCTGCCCTGTGGTACTTTGTGTGGATTTTTTTGCAGCTCTGACAATAATTGTCAGACATCTATAGCTCTTGGAGCAATCAATAATTGATCTTTTTTTACAAGAGCTAAACGGTGTCTTTCCACTTCTAAATCCAGGGTTTGCGAGTTGAGGCATTGGCTATACAGTGGATGGTGCACTCACAGACTGTGTCAGTCTCTCTCCATTCAGTCATCCAAAAAGACTTGTTTAACAGATATTTTGGGTTTCTTCCTGGCCTTCTCATGACTGGATTGTATTTATAAATTTAATTCTATAGCCATGGGATAAAATATTTCTGTGCAAACTGGAATTTAAYGTCAAGAGTTCAGGATTTGAGAAAAGTACAAAATTTTAAGATTTGGCAGCACATTTGGAGTTTCCCATGAGAGTAGTGTCACTGAAGGGCTCTGCAAATGAATGCCCCACAGGACCTACTTGGTGTGGGGAGCACTGTCAAATGAATAAAAAACAAAATCATGTGGGAACTGTGCTACCGTAACATCTAATTCTCATCTTCTTTTAGAAAGTGACACGAAGTCAGATGGTTTTATCCTAATGGCAAACTGGGGCCCCCTCCGTCAGTGTGGAGCTTCGCCGGGGTGGGCAGGTGGGGGTCTCTGTTGTCCCAGCCTCTGCCTGCTGAAGTTGGGATAGATGCTGGGATGTGTGCAGGGAGCAGGGCTGGAATCTGGACTCGTCACTTCAGTCTTAGCACAGCTGCTCAGGGGATAAGGGCAGCAAGAACATTACAAAGTAGTGTATAAAGCTACTTACAGCTTTCAGCACTATTGGTGTCATGGTAAGTGTGGGATATGGATGGTAAAGCAGTGGTTTCCCTGGCTCATTTCAATTACACTGCAGGGAGGGACAGTTCTCAGCATCCACGTGGTGAGCACTGCACCCACCCAACAGACAGAGGCGAGCTCAGAGCACAAGTTACAGCATAGGAAAGGTACCTCTGCAGTGCACCACGCAGGGACGGCTCTCTTGGGAGGCTGAGGGAAGGCTGCTTGTCTTTCTCATGGAACTGCTTGAATGCCTTAACTTGGAGTAGTGTAGTGGAGTTTATTTTTTAAATAATCACACTGCAGAGTAGCTGAAACAGGGATAGAAGAACAAAGTCCCAATCGCAAGTTAGACTAGACAGGTAGTGACAAAGGGTKTGTGATTGTGCAGCAAAGGTGGAGAAGCAGATCCCACTGCCAAGTGTGGTGGTTGCTTTAGCTGTCCTCTTCTCGTTGTTACCTTTTCAGAGCTGCCTCATCTGACTTGTAGAGTGGTGTCCATGAAGGTCTGTGAGGGGGCATGGAGTCTTGGGGATTTTGTGGTTCATGAACACGGATACTTCTGGCAGTGCCAGATGAATCTGAAGCATGTTAATTCAACATGGAAAGGAATACTTCCCTTGGCATGAGTTATAAATAGTTTTTATTTTGAGGAGGTTTACCATAGATAGGGTTTGAAAAAGGCTTAGAAGACAGTAAGACTGAACAATTTTCTTCTGAAATGGGTGTTTTGGTTTGAGTTTCAAGCTTGGTTCGGTAGAAATAGAGGCTGTTACTCGCTCAGTCTGYAAAGCAGATGCCCTCTGCTTGTAAATGCCCAGTGCTGGTACAGACAGTTCTGTGGGACCTCTTAAAATTAACTTCCCTGACTAGTGTCATTCTTCAGGAGCTGAGCATTGTTTCATGTCTGTGACCAGTACTGCTGAGCACATTGCAACACTCTTTGTCAAAAGCCTTGAGTGTTTTTTCTTTTAATACTTGGTTTCAATGAGCATTGCATAATTACAGAGGTGAGTTTCCCAGCATGACTGCAACCCTTGGATTTTCCCCATGTTAACTCTTTTAAACATGGCTGCACACTGCTGATAGCTGTGTCCATGGCTGGGAGTGTTATCAGCAGCTCTCACTGGTGGGGCTGTCACAGCCCAGGAACTACCGTCTGTGTCAGATCAGAGATGGGTGGAAAACGGGCCCCCTGCGACCCGGGATGGAAGGGTAACATGGAGGGTATGAGGCCAGGGTGGGTGGGGAGGCGGCTGCTGGGGGTGCAGTCTTGCCTGCCCTGGGGAGAGCTACAGCTCCTCTCTGAACAGAGAGACCGGAGTCTGCGAGACAACAGGGACACCCCCGGCCTGCCGGAATCCCGACTCCAGAGCTGTGGGTGAGGGACTGCCTCGTGTGCCTGTGATGTGACTTGAAACAGACCCTAGGTGTTAAGTGCCAGCTTGCCATCACCCAGGATTCAGAGATGCAGGTGGGGATCCTGTTGGCACAGTAAACACACATCCTCGCAGTGTACTGAGATGTGCTGGTGGACGTTCTGCACTAGTGTGTTTCTGGAACAAGCCTGGCCCTAGCTGTGACCCACCGCCACATGTTTGTCAGCTGTCAGACAGGATCCAGGGACAATTCATTGGGAGCGAGGAAGTGCCCACAAGGCTCAGGGCTCTGCTTGTGTCTCGCCCTCCTTCTGGTTGCTGCCACAGGCTGCATGGGGAATGCTGAGCCGGGAGCTCCTTACCTGGAAGGTGGACTTCAAGTGAAGCCAGAGAACAAGTATTAGGACAGGGTTTTTTTCTTCATTGCTTTATAAAAACAGTTTGGAAGAAACAACACTAGTGGTAAGAATCCTGTGAATATCCCATGAATCCCTGTTTTACCCAGTGAAGAAAGCTGGAAAATAAGGCCAGGAATAAAAGCAGTTGAGTTACTGATTATTCTAATGCATTTTTATGGTTATGGGTGTCATAAGCCCAGTCTGAGGAGGTATAAACTGAAGGAGCAGTGTCTCTTGAGAGTTCCAGCTGTACTGGGCAACTGGAAGGGGGACACGGGACACCCTGCATGATTGTATGCTGAATTCTTGACTCGGCCTTCCAGTGACAGCATGATCCGTGAGTCCTGCGGATGCGTGGTTTTACCTGAGTGATACAGTAACACTCATAGAGTTTTCTCATTGTGTTTACAGTGCGTCTGGTGCAAGTGTTGTTGCCATTGACAACAAAATAGAACAGGCAATGGTAAGTAAAATATAAGTTGTTATTTCTAATCGGATTAATGTAGTTCATCCCTGAGCATAAGTTTCCAGCTGTATTCTGTTTCTGTGAGGCTGTGACATCCGTCCAGAGGGGGCAGACTGAAAACATCATTTGAAAAAAGGATTTTCTGTATCAACTATGAACAACCACAAACCATAATTGCTTTTACTGTTGGCCCAGAAATGTTTTTCAGTGAATTTTCTTACAAGTTGCTGTGAACAAGGTGATTGAACCTGAAGGAGTGCATATTTCAGTCTGTTACTTCAGCCAAGTTTATCAATAGTATTTTTGAAGGGTCAGGTGTGCCATACTTAAAATGCTGGTCAGCTTCAGTTACAGCTGGTGGATTTTTGCTTCTGCTGATGTAAAAGCTTTCTTTTATCTTGGTTCTCATACACCTCAGTGGCTGGGCCTGTATACCACAGACACCTACCCCCAGGTCACAACTTCAGAGCTCCTTCTGAGGAGCTGGGACGTAATTGTCGTCCTTGGCTTCCACGTAACCAAAGTGGAGTTCTGGAGACAAAGCTTTTGATGTCAGGGCTGCTTCACAGAGAACAAAAGTGCTGAGTTGTTTGTGCTCAAAGGCTGATTATTCATAAATTTTTAGTGAGGGGTACTTTGGTTTTCCAGACTAAGTGCAGCGAAAGCAGTAAGTCCTGGGGCTGGGGTGAAGGAGACTTCTTTCCCTTGGTGTAACTGTCCACTTGTTCTTCACAGGATCTAGTGAAAAGCCATTTGATGTATGCAGTGAGAGAAGAAGTGGAAGTCCTGAAGGAACAAATAAAAGAATTAGTTGAAAGAAACTCTTTACTTGAACGAGAAAATGCACTGTTAAAATCCCTTTCCAACAACGATCAGTTATCCCAGCTCTCAACCCAACAGGCCGCCCCCAGTAGCACCTCGCAGGCGCAGCCGCCGCAGCCGCCGAACGTCTCCTCTGCGTGAGCCCAGCCCGCCGGGAGCCCGGAGCCGCGGTCAGTCCCTGTGTGCCACCGCGGTCAGTCCCTGTGTGCCACCGCTGTGGCTGCGCCCGCCCAGAGTGAGCAGCTGTGCTTCTGTCGTGTGTTTGGCCTTTTCAGTATTAGACAATCATCCTCGCAGAGCCGTCCCCGCCGCTGTGGCTGCCGTGCGGGAGGTGTCCATGCATCCTCGGCGCATGCGGGAGGGAGGTCACAGAGGGAGTCCCTGGAGCCTGGGACCGTTTGCCTGGGCTGCAGGAGGGAGGTCCGTCAGAGCTTGGGTGGCTCTCCTAGGTTCCCATTGCCCGTGGGTTGCTTTGAGCCTTGCTGTCTGGTAAGGAGCAACAATTCTTCTTCAGAGCCACTGTTCTTTTCATACAAGTAACATTTGCCTATGTTAGTTTCATTTATTTGTTTTATTTATTACAGGGCTGCTATTTTCATAATGTACATGAACAATGTCACAGAACTTTTTAAATTTTTTTTTTTAATAAATGTCTGTATGGGTAAAATGATAGATGGGATTGCGTTAATAGATACAATGTCTAGGCAATAATTGAACAAAGAATCCTGGCATATTTCTAACACTAATGGCAATTGACCTTTGGTATTTATTTACGGTAGTAAAGATCCAGCTTGAATGTAAATTTTGTATAGAGTGTAAGTATGAAGACCATAGTGCATCTGTACAGGTAGTCACCAGTCCTTGTGATATAATAAATAAGCGATGGGCTATTTTGATGAAGAAAACTTTGCTCATTTCTGTTTCTACTTTCTAATAGAGAGAAAGGGGCCATGATTCCTCTGCTTTTTGACATTTCGTTTTTGGGTTGTTATTTTGGGTGGGAATAAAAAGCTGTGAAATTGTTCAACCTACTTTGTAACCAAAGAAGCAAAGCTGTGTAATTGAGTTGGTTGGTTTTTTTTTTTTAAATTTTATAATGCACATTCTTTATGTATTTTTTATTTAGTGTTTTCTCATTCACAACTTTCTTTGCTGTCTCGCATGATCTGCATGACCTGTAATCTTTGAACCACTTTCGTACCTCATGTTTTTATCCAGCACTCTTAGTGTAATATGTACTAGTCTGTGAACAATGTCAATAAAGAGAAAGAACAGCTGGTGTTGGTGGAGCTGAGCTAGTGTGCTAGGCACTAGTTGTTAAAACAAATAAATGAAGTGAGCCATCTTTTGTTCATTTAAAATGGTGTTTCGAATTTCGTATGCAGAAAACGTTTTGTTACATTGCAGATTTAATGTATTTAATAAATGCAACATGCAGATTAAATGCAGTGTATACTGAGTATTTAAATTAAAAATGTACATTTCATAAATACAGTTTCAAGAAAGACCATCATTTGTGTAAACTAATGCAGTGTGTCAAATTGATGTACAAATATATATATATTTTAACACATTTTCTGAAATTAAACCAGTTTTGCGGAATTATTTTTGGCTGTAGATGTTGTTGCAGTATCATTAAATTCAGTAACTCTTTTCTGAACAAAATGGAGAAATGCAGTGTCAGTGAGGTAGTAACAGACCAGTGCCAGGATTACCACTTCTCTTGCAACAGACTGGTTCCTTCTCTTCTAGAAGAAGCATCTTGTGATGCTGTCAGTGACCCTCTTGGGGTTTGGGTTTGCACTGATAGCTCTAAATGAATGCCTGGGCCAACTGAGTCACTGCTGTGAACGTCTGCTTCAGTACGTGAGCCTTGAGCATGTCTAACTCTCCTCAGATTTGTGTCTAAGGTAGAACAGGAGAAACATTGGAAACTGCAAGTTTTGGTGTCTTCAGAGATCAAAATGTCCATGTCCTGGAAACTGAGAAGCATCTCCCCTTCCTGGTAAGCATTAGCTCAGCACGGTTGAAACAAACCATGTGCTGTGTGTGTATTAAAAAGTTCTTGCTGAAGTAACACCAGAATGATCTTCCCATCAGGTGTGGGGTTGATGCTTTGTGCCTGCTGCACCCCCGTGGTGTGAGCACTGCTGGGAGTCCTTAGTGCAATGCGGGCTTTGCACACAGATTAGAAAACAAAATACTCCAGTAGATACGTGTGTTTCACCTCCAGTGCAATCAGTGGCTCACTCCAGCTATACAGTGAGGAAGATGCTGGTAAAGTAAGAAAAAAGGGATGAATTGGGGACTTCTGGGAACAGGAATCTCTCAGGTGAGTAGTTAATTAAAACACTTACGGAGGGTACGCTACCTGTCACTTCACTTTTGAGTGAAACTTTTTGAGAGACGTTTGAATCGTGACTCAGGTGGTCATGGCTCTACTGCTGGGAGCAGAGGGGCACCGAGCCGATGAGGATGGTCCCGAGCAGCTCTGCCTTCCCGTGGGGCAGCTCTGCTTCCCTCATGGAATGCCTGTTCCCCTGTGTGGGGAGCAGCAGACACATCCGTCACACGGGTGCTGCAGAGGCGCTTTCTCCGAAAGGAAAAAGCACTTAGTACCTCTGAAAAAGAGGGGATGAAACAAAGATTGAACTGATCCTTTTAGAAAACCTTTTGTTTGCTTCGCTCTGCTCCTGTCTGGTTTGGTTTGGGGGTTTGGGTTTAGTTTTCTAGAGCTAAGTTGTATTCACCTCTGGACAGCAGCTCGGCTTGTGAGAGCACTGTGAAATGGCAGAAGGGGTCGCGGAGTGCTGCGGGGTCTTGCCGAGAGGCAGCCTGAGGAGAGGGAACAGCAGTTCCGCTGTGAGAGAGATCACCGTGGTGTTAGGAAGTGTGTGAGTGCAGATGGCGGAGAGCCTCGGTGGCAAACGACTACTGCTGTGAGGCTGCCGCGGCGTTGCCCCGTGCGCTGCTGTGACCCCTCCTTGTCCTGCGTGTGACGGCTCCTGCCGCTGTTCCCGGCGCATGGGGCTGCAATGGGAGCGGTGTTCCCCACGCTTGGGGTCTGGCTGTGTGGGGGAGCTGGGTGTAGGAGCTGGCTCTCCAGACCAGATGCTGGTGCACATTCCAGTCTTTGACATTATGCCATAGCTTTGTCATAACGCGAAGGGATTCAAGCTGCTGCGTTCACGGCAGCGTGTGCTTAGCACAGGTTGGGAGCGGGCTGCAGTCCTGGCGTCACAGAAAGGTCTGAATGCAGTGATACTGGGCTGTGGTGGCTCCGAATTAGCCCCAGCATCTCAGAGATGATGCGGCAGAAGATGCGAGGAAAAGCTACGGAAACTGGAGATTGCGGAGGAAAATGCTTACTGAGGAGAGCCTCAAGGCGGCGGCCCTGGCCCGGCGGGGAGCGTGTGCAGGGGGCGGCACAGCAGCGAGGCGGCTCCGGAGCAGGTGCCCGGTGGGGCGAGCGCGGAGCGGCCCTTGCCCAGCGCCGGCGGCTCCGGGCGTGGCGCAGCGCGGCCGCGGGGCGGCGCTGTGGGGCGGGGCGGAGCGGGGCTGTCCCCGCGCCACCCGCGCCCGTGCCCGGGGCCTCCGCGCCGCCGCCGCATCCCCGGCCCGTTCCCTGCCGCGCGGGCCCTCGCGCCCTCCCTGCCAGCGGCGCTGCCGGCCTGTCCCGGCCTCCCGCCCCGCTTTAGGAGTTGTTCCCTCTCCGCGAGGGGTTCGATCCCCGCACGGCTGTTCTCGGAGAACGTGTGGCCCCGATCGCTTTGGGTCCCCTCGTGTGCTGAGTGTGCGCAGCTGGGAGGGACACGGGCGCAGCGCCGGGGACGTGGCTACAGCCCTTTGTGCTGCTCCAGCTGCGGTTCCAGCAGCTGGGAAAGGCCTGGCAGGAGAGCAGGGATCACTCGCCTTGGGAAGCAAACCATGTGTCCCTCCTGATGTGTTACTGAAACGCAGTCTTGCAGTCAGCCTTGAGAGGGCTTCACAGGAAAAGGAAAAAAAAAGATTAGATTTGAGATAAAAGCGTGTTGCAGGTGGTTAATGACATCACCTCAGTGAGCTCAGCTCTGGTGAAGAACCTGACCGTCTGTAATTGTGTCACAGGGTCACAGCCAGCACGTCAGAACATGTCAGCTGTCAGTGCCTGGAAATGAGCAGTTGCGTCTCACGAGGGGAAATAAACTTGGGTATTGCTCTGCGAGGTTTTTGGAAAGAAACAAGTGTGGTGCTTTGCAGCATTTCTACTTGGGTGTGGAGCCAGAGCCCAGCTGGAGCCACAAAAACCCTCCAGAGATGCCCCCGCCCAGCCCCAGCTCTGGCACTGCGGCTGCCCCCAGCCTCTCACGCAAGTGCCACTGCAGGGCACAGCCCCGCACACACCCCTGTGTCCGGTGCTTGCACCAAAACAAGAATTTACTGAACTTTGAAGAACCAACTTGTACAAACCACCCTGAACGTTCTGGTGCCCACAGCCCTCAAGCAGCTGCTGTGCTGTCACAGCCAATGACTCCTGCAGCAACAGCAGGAACTGGTCAGACCCCAGGGGCCTCTGTGTCATCCCAAGGGGGCAGAGAGACAAGAGGTGAGGAGCAGGCACCTGCTAAACATCTGTGGGGATATGGCTGGACCCCAAAGTGAAGGGGAGCAGTACCCAGGTGTGTCCAGAGCCTCCACAGCCCCAGCTCAGGGGCTGGCCCAGCCTGGCCCAACACCAGGACAGCTGAGCATGGGGGTGCCCCACAGCACGGCAGCTCCTCTCGGGAAAAAAACAATCTGTGCTGCTTGTGAATGGCCAAGTTTCAACACCCAGCAGAGCCCTGCTTTGCCCACGTCAAAGTGAACACAACTTGCGTTTGAAAAGAACTTTATTTAAAATTAGCGATTATACAGATTTCCCCCACCCCTGCTCACAGCACACGAGTGTCCCAGCACAAGGTCCCCGTCCCCTCGGGTGGCTCAGTGCTGGGCACACTCGGGGCCATGCTGGCTTACACGAGTCCTAATGATTCCATATGGAAATACAGTATGTACAAAAGATCTGCTCCTTCACAGCTAACAGGCATTTCATTAACCTCAACCGATTTAGTTTTCTATTATTTCTACTGTAACCAGACTTTAAATTTGTCTTCTACTAAGAACCTGGAAAAAAGAAATATTCTTTTAGCAACTGCGTGCAACAGCAGAGCAATTCCCACCACCTTTGTGACCACGCAGACAGCAAGAGCCAGCAGGAGTCAGGGCCATCAGCAGGGAAATATGATCAATAGCAGCATTTTCCATGTGATCTCAAGTTACAGTCGTCTACAGAAGAAGGAACTGTGATCACCCGTAGGGAAGCAGTTAAGAACTGGATCCATTGTTAAAAGAAATCGAGTTGAAAGCAGGTTTTACCTTAAATAGGATTAAATATATATTGCAAGACATATCACACTCTGCAGGGGCTGCACATATAGAAGCAGAACTGTGGGCAGGGGGGCAGGATCCCCCCCTCCCCACCAAATATTCCCACACAACATCATCAAATTTAAAACTATCACCACTTGTTGAAAGTTCTCCAAGAAGTATTTACAGCACAGGCACGGCCGGGAGAGGCTTGGGGAGCCGCAGCTCTGGCTGCGATGCTCCCGCTGCCTGTGAAGCTCCGGCACCGGGTCCTGACAGGAGCAGCCGCTGCCCGACCGTGCCAGTTCCTCGCTAACCCCACTAACCCTACACAGACAAGCATTTTGCGTGGATTAGGACAAAGCTACAGGCGGTGCCGTGGTGTGAGGACGAGCGCGAGTACTGCCACATGCTGCAGTGGGACTACCCTACGCACACACGGACGATGCACGACGGGGACTGCGGAGCCACGCGCTGAGAGGCTCCTCGGGAACATGCTGCACAGTCGGGCTCCAGCCACTACAAGAATCCTGGCTTCCAGCGTCAAATAAAACCATTTCCAGCTATACAGAGGGTGACACAGGTCTGGGACCGGTGTTTACAAGAGATGTCAGTTCCTACGGACCTACGTCGCGTACAGCTCCACGTAYTAGAGAGACCAGGCTGGATCTTCAGCGAATAAGTAGGTCCACGATTGTAGATCAACAATAGACTTTTATTGCTTTATACATGTGGTGCTGTTCAAGGCACTGTGGCACGGGCTAGAAAACTCGGAATGACTCGTGAAGGGACCTGGAATGCGACACGGCCGGTGCCGCGCGCCGCTCCTTGGCAGCTGCCGCGGCAGCCGGGGCCGGCGGGCCATGGCCCGGCACCGGCCCCTCACATGCCCATCCGGATGCTCTGGATGATCTGGAAGATGGCTGCAAAAGAGAGGAGAGGGGAACGCTCGCCGGGTAGCGCCCGCAGCGAGC
Source organism: Amblyornis subalaris (assembly GCA_018881555.1). Classification (NCBI taxonomy): domain Eukaryota; kingdom Metazoa; phylum Chordata; class Aves; order Passeriformes; family Ptilonorhynchidae; genus Amblyornis; species Amblyornis subalaris. The sequence goes on from JACAXG010000014.1 coordinate 364,100, forward strand.
TCGGGGGACCCGAGCGCCGCCGGGGCCCGGAGGGGCAGTGTCGCGGCCCGGAGGGGGACTGCCGCGGCCAGAGCCGCCACCGGGGCCCGCAGCAGCCGCCAGACCCGCCCGCCCGCCCGCGCGCGGCCGCTCACCTGATCCGCAGACCACGAAGATGAACAGCGCCAGCAGCCAGGGCCCGACCGACGCCTTCTCCTCCGGGGCCGTTCTCTGCGAGCACAGCACCGCCGTCAGCGCAGCGCGGCCCGGCCCCGCCACCCCCGCCCGTGCCCGCCCGGCCCGGCCCGACCCCGCGCACCGAGGTCTTGGCGACGTTCCCTCGCTGGGTGATGTTCTTGCTGTGCTTCTCGTTGGCCATGCGGATGCGCTGCTTGGCCACCATGTCCGCGCTCGGCCCGGTCCGGCCCGGCCGCCGCTGCCGCGTCAGCACCGCGCGCGCCGCACGCCGGGAGCGCGCCGAGGGCGGGGCCCGCGCGCCAACCCGCGCACGCGCCCCCGGGCCCCGCCCCGCCTATTAACGTGGCGCGGGCTGCGGCCGCCGYGCCGTCGCTGACCCGGAACCGGAAACCCCGCCGAACCGGCCGCCCCAAGATGGCGCCGCCCGCGCCGCTGCTCGCAGGTGYGTTGGGCCCGGGCGGCGTCGGGCCCGGGGTTGGTGTGCGGGAGGTGACTGCGGAGTCGGGCTAGGGTGGCCCGGTGCCCCTCAGCCCTCGGTGCCCGTCGGCGTCCCCCGCGCGTCCCCTCCCCAGCGTGCGCTGCCGCGGCGTGGCCGAGCCCGGCTCTGGCGCTCTTGACGGTGCCGCTCCCGGCACTGGTCAAGGCTCGCCGGGCCCTGTGCTCCCTCGACCCGGAGCCGGGACACGGCCGGGCCCTCCTCTGAGGTGCCGCTGCTCATCCCGACCCGCTCGCCCAAGCAGCCGCCCCGCCGCCGGCCTCCCCCACGCCCCGCGAGAGCTTTCGGGGCCGCGTGCCGGGGGTTCTTTCTTCAGCCGCGGGTGATTTACTCACGCGGTGCCCGGGGAGCGTTCGCAGGGGCTGGATCGGTGCKCGGGGAGCGCGCGGCAGCCCCGTCCCTCTGCCCCTGGTGCTGAGCAATCGGGGCGGCCCCGGGCACCGCAGGACGCAGGAACCGATCCGAGGGGCAGGGAGCAGCTCCTGGGAGCTCAGAGACCACTGACGTGTCCGCTGTGGGGTGTGGGCTTTGCACTGCAATTTCTGAAGCTCCTTTTAAGAGTCATGTTCCTTTTCAGTATCTAACTGTTTAAACTGTCCCTAACAGGAGGGATGTGTATTTTCCTTTTCTGTATTTCTAAGCTTTAAATACCAGCTTATTTCCCCTCACTCGGGTCCGTGGGGGCTGCAGTTGTTCAGGGTAGAGTTTGGGCTGTTCACTACTGTCTGTAATCTGTTGTAAATGTGGATCTCAATGGGGAGCCTGACGGAGGAGCTGGAGAACAGGCTCCAGGCAGGGCTGCAGAGCTCGTGGGTCATATTTAAGGTGTGTTAAAAGGTCCCTTCAGGTCTGTCAGGGCCGTGGTGTACCTGAACCCCAGGAAATTGCATTTAGACATGAGAAGAACTGTTTTACTGTGAGACTGGGGTGTCGGCTATCCAGAGGTGGGGGGATCCTTATCTCCTGGCTGGGCACAGCCCCACAGATAGTGTGTCTCGGTTATGTCCTGGAATTCCTTTACAGCAAGCATGGGAAAATGTGTGCATGTCTCAGGGTTCGCAAGTTAGAAAAACGTCTGCTTTGGACAGTTTTCTGCATTTGAAATGAGTTATTTGTTTTCTCTTGCAGTGAGAGGGTCTGAAGGGCTGTATATGGTGGATGGGCCCCCGAGTTTCACAGAGAGTGCAGCATTCCGAAGGTACCGGTGTCACTGGCATGAAAGAAACAGTTTTCTAAAAAGTAAAGGTAGATTCTGGAATTGAGAAATGTGTGAATGTAAGTGAATTCAGAAAACTGATGGTTTGGAAGTCTTTGCACTTGCCTGAGCTCTCACTGCGAGGTGACAGTCCTTGAACAGGGGTAACAGGGACTGCGCTATGACACAGGGCTCTTCAGGAGCACGGCAGGAAAGTTGTGTTGCTTTTTGTTTTTGTTAAAAAACCTTAGCTTGGGCGCTTTGGAATACTCACGTGCATTTCTTATTTCTTTAGGGACACTGGAAAAAATTGCAAAGCTGTTGCTTTTAGCAAGGATGGTTCCCTCTTTGCCTGGTGCAATGGAGAAAAGTGGGTGCATTTTATGATCTTAATCTTTAGCTTGTATGAAATAAACTGGCTCCATTTACTCTTGTCTGTGTAAAGGCGATTGCTGTTGATGCAAATGTTTGTATGTACACTTTAAATGTAGTTTATTTTTGCATTAGTGGCTTTGTTTCCTCACTATCAGATGAAATATTTCCTGTTCTTCTTCTATTTATAATGCACCCATTCCCATGCAACCTGGATATGCTTTATTTGGTTGGTGGTTTTTTTGTTCGTGGCTCCCAGAACCCGCACTCTGGTATTAATCTATTAGTAAAGTCCTCAGAAAACAATGAGTCTATGCACCTTATGAACATCACAAAGTTTCTTTTTTATAGATCAGATGCATTATAGAGTTCACTGTCTTGTTCAGAGCTTATGTGTTGCAGACAAAAATATGTGTTATGTTTTTACCAGTGCTTTCACTTGGTTTCTGTCACGCTTGGGTATCTGGTTTTAAAATGTGCTCTTGCAAAAATTTAGTAAAAACAAGAGGGGGAAGAAAGCTGTTCTGATTTTGTTGCATTGGCCAAATGTGGGGCAGATCTAGAAGAGTCAAATACTTGATCAGTTCCCTTGGCTATTAATTAACTACTGTAAGCATGTTTTATTGAAATAGCATCTTTTGGTTCCAGAGTAAATGTTGTTAATGTCACCAGAGCTGAGTTACTGCGTTCCTTTGATCTCCCAAAGACAGTTTGCCTTGAATTCTCGCCAAAGAATAATGTTCTGGCCACATGGCAGGCCTATGCAAGTGAGTATTGTATCAGTTCGGGAAGCACGGGGTGTGTGCATGTCTTAACCCATGTCTGGGCTAGTGGCCATTCCAGTGCCTGACCGGTCCCTGTAGCCCGGTTACTGGCTAAATGAGCAGTACAGAAAGTGTATAGAAAGTTCTGTGGGCGGTCAGGAACACAGTGGAGGAGGGAGGGATGCCATTGTCCGAGAGCAGCTGGTGTTGGCCATCCTTATAAACACTCCATCCGAGTGCATGTGCTCATAGTTACTCTGTCAGTGAATCCCATGTTTTCTAAGCTTTGGGAAGTGGTTGTGGTGCAGTGTGCTGTGCAGGCAGCTTGTGTTCATGCATAGGCAAGGGAGATCGTATGCTGTCTTGAAGTAGTTGTGTCCTCCCCTGGGCCCCATGACTGGAGTGTTCTCCATGTCCAGAGCTTTATTCCCTCCTCTGCCTCCCTGCGGGGTTTGAGTTCCTCACTCAGGGAGCTGCAGTCCCATCTGAGGCGCAGACGGTGTAAATGCTGCCTCGGGAGGGAAGAGCTGGGCMAGGGCTGGGCCTTGGGAACTGGCCAGGCTGTAGGGAAACTGGGAACTGGGACAGGCTGTAGGATGAGAGAAGGCAACACAAGCAATGGGCTATTAGTGAGTTGTTCTGGGTCTGCTGTAAATCACTGACAGCAATAGGCAGGCTGTGCTATCCAGGGTAAGGAGGAGGGTACAGAGAGTTTAAAAGCAGCAGAACCATTTTGCATGGCTTTCAGAGAGAGCTGTGACTGTGGTGGAATGGACAAAATAACATCATTGCTGTGAGAGCAAAACGTTGGAGTGGAGAACGTGCCTTCATTGTTTGCTATGAGGATGGTTTTTGGTTTGGATTAAAAAGCTGTGCAAGTGTTGGTGGTCGCAACTTTGCAGTGGGGAATAGAAACTCTACGCTTCCAAATGTGAGTTTTTTCTGCAGACAAACTGAGGTTAATAGGTACAGCAGTCAGCGTTCATGGGTTCGATTCCTCAGGGACAAAAGAAGTTGCATGCTTCCAAGAAATTCATGCGTGTTTGGGTGCTAGCAGAATCATGAGGTGGGATGTCCTGGCTAAGCAGATTTAATCCCCAGAGACCACTATGTTTTTTTGCAGCTGCTAAGGATGGCACAGCAGGGGTGCCCAACCTGCAGCTCCATGATCTGAGAACTGGGAAATGCTTAAAGTCTTTTATCCAGAAGAAGATGCAGAACTGGTAAATAACCCTTCCAGATGCTAATTGTTTACAAAGAAATGTGGTTTCCAAAATCTCATCCAGGTAAATGGAACTGTTAGTGTGGTGTTGGCTTTTAAACCAGTGCCTGCTGCTAACTGAAAGCCAGAGTCTGTGCTTGTGAGTGTTTGTATGTAGTTCATTGTAAATTCACTCTCACTTTGCACCACAGAGAAGAGCGGGGCAGACAATATCTGGGTCTACTTGTATATTTTTTGCTATGCAGATGTCATTTCTCCATATTAAACGTATCATGTTTGAACTTATTGGGCTTTAAAAATGGAAGGGAAAAACAATCCTGGAGTGCTAATGATGAGCATCATGTGGTGTTTCTGACTTTTCCCTTAAATTCAGGTGTCCTTGCTGGGCAGATGATGAAAGCATTTGTGCCAGGAATGTGAACAATGAAGTGCACTTCTTTGAAAACAACAATTTCAGTACGCGAGTATTTCTGTACATTTCATTCGTTCTATAAATTCTGCTTCTTTTGAGGGGTGGTTTTTGTTTTCAAGCTTTTTCCTTGTTTCTTGTTTTGGTTGCTTTTTATTTTACATATTGCCTACATTCTGTTTCAATTTGTAATTCAGAATCATTATGCTTTAATGAAGTGTGTTTTCACTTTCTTGTTTATCTTTTCACTGACTTACATCGTATGAAATGCATCTGATTCTCAATTAAAGAGGCATGATTCTATATTGTTTCTCATTTAATGAGATCCAGGAAATTGTCAGTAGAAAATGTGATCCCTGATTACTTCTTTGGGTTGTGTGTATTCTGTCAATAGATGATTAAAAATGGCTCATTAAAAAATTGATGGCGAAAACAAAATAGTGAAGCCTGAAAATTTTTACCAAGGAAATTTACTACTGGTGGTAGAATATTTGGAGTCAATAGAGGTTGTAAAGGGAAAGGAGAAGAAAAAAGCAGGAAGATAAAAAATTAATTAGAACAAAAATGTAAAGGAATTAAAGAAAACTGAGGGGGAGAACAGTGGTGTGTGGTTTTAGTTTTGCATTCTTTGTTTTGTTTTAAATATAAAACTGATACAAGAATTAGGGCTATGAGAGATTCAGTTTGCTGATAATTAGCCCTGCTGATGTTAACCGAGCTGTGGGAAGCATGGAATGTCAGCCTCAGCAGGAGGTCTGCTGGCAGTGCACATTCCTGGCTGTAATGAAGCTGCAGGGTGATGCTGTTCCCATCAGTTGTTGTGGGTAGAGGCAGTGTTGAGCCCAGAGCAGGCCTCTTGAGTGCTTCCTTTTGGGAAGAGTCATCCCATGAAGGTGTGAGGGAGAGCCCCTGCCTTTGTGTAATGGCACATGTTACCTGAACATGACGGAATCCACCACAGATGAGGTGAAGAATATCTGCTTCAAACACAAGCTGTGTTCACCTTGGGTTCAGGGGGTTCCTTTGCTTTTTGAACTTCCAAATACTGAATACTGTATTTCAGACATAAGCTTGTTTCAAGTTGGTTTTGTAAATAAAATGATGTGGTGAAATGGGACAGTAATAGTTGTTTGCCTAGAAAAAGAGATCCTTTATGATTGTCTTAACTGGTCTGTGAAGACAATCGTTATCCATGATACAGCCCTGTAGAAGGATGTGGTTAGGTCATTCAGGTGACATTGTTTGTCATTAACATCACATGTCTGTGGCCTTTTTCTTTGCAGATACCATTGCAAATAAGCTGCATTTGCAGAAGGTCAGTGATTTCGTGTTGTCCCCAGGAGCACAGCCAACCAAGGTACTTCTGATCCGGTTTCCAATCCTTTTCTTGGTTTTCTTATCAAAAACTATGGTGATTTTAGTACAATGTACTGGTGGTAACTGTGCCCTGTGCTACCAAGGCTTTAACCTGGAGTGAACTCTCATGGCTGTTTCAGGTTGCTGTGTATGTCCCGGGCAGCAAAGGCGCTCCATCCTTTGTCAGGCTCTACCAGTACCCCAACTTCGGGGGCCCGCAGTCGGCACTGGCCAACAAAAGCTTCTTTAAAGCTGACAAGGTGACAATGCTATGGAACAAAAAAGGTATAACAGCTGTGTACTGAGACTTCTATGTTTTGCCCATTTTGGATTTACTTACTTTGTTTACTGTGTGGGGTTTGTGTTTAATTTTCATATGCAGATAAATCCTGAGGACAGCCATTAATGCCTCCCTGAGGTGCAGCTCTGCACACCCCAGAGTGCTCAGCACTTTCCTGTGACTTTCATGATTTTGTGTGTTGTAATTGAGAATATTCTATACATGCTGGTAAATTTTGCAGTTGAATAACAAATTCCTATATAACTTTGCATTCTGTGTCCATAATGTATTTAGGTTGTAAACATAAGAACGGTTCATGTAATGGTATAATCTTAGTCAGGATGTTCAGTTTCTGCCTCAGTTTAATATTTTTTTTTATAGCTGTGAAGTATGTTCACTTGCTTGTGGTCTAACAGTGAATGAGTATACTGAGCTTACACTCTCCATCTGAGAAAGGAAGGTATTCAGCCTTTTTGGGTTAGCATTTAGGAAAAATTCGGTTCAGAAGAGAATTATACCAGCACTATTATACAAGCAACCAGTAGGAATTCATAGCAGAGCTGATTTCTCCTTGTGGTGGTTTGTGCAATGACTGATGTGATTTGCAGTAGCTGTGCTGCTCTAACTGTGTCTGTTCACAGCCACGGCAGTGCTGGTCATCGCCAGCACCGAGGTGGACAAGACCGGGGCGTCGTACTACGGCGAGCAGACCCTGCACTACCTGGCAGCCAACGGGGAGAGCGCTGTCGTGCAGCTCCGTGAGTGCCTGCTGGGAGCTGCTGCTCCAGCAGCTTCTGCTTAATCATGGTGGGGTTCTTAGTGTGATCAAATGATCTTTAAAACAAAATCCTATTAACAAAAAATCCTTCGCTACTTTTTTTTTACCTCTGGAGGAAGATATTGCTGTTTTGTGTTTATTTTTTGGTTCTTTTTAATAGCTGAATTATCTTACCTTTGATACACTTATCATCTCAATGTCAGTGGCAGAGAGCACACGCTTCCAGTTAATACGTACTGATAATTTGCTTGGGAAGGTGTTCAAGTGCGTAGGGAGGGAACTGTGCTCATTTGCTGAGGAAACACCTGGACAATGGATCCAGGTTGATGTCTGAGAATCCATAATGGGCAGGAAGGTGTGTCACCAAAAAGAATAATCCTACCTGCACTTTTACACATGCAAGATACTGTTACTCAATGAGCCAGGGCAGAGCGAGAGCAGTTTTTTGAAATGTATTGGAAAACAGAAGTCCTTTATTTTGTATTGTAAGATTAAAAGTGTTTTAAGACATAAAAATGACATGTTGGGGAGCAGCAGATGAATGTGATTAATTCCAGTGTCTAGTTTGAACTGAAAGTCCATGTCCTAACTTCCCCTGTGGGCTTACTTTTTCCTTCTCTTAAGATGTTGTTGTGTGCAAACATCTGCCCTGTTGGGGATTGTAGAGGTCAGTTTGTTGGGAATGCTTGGGAGCACTGGGGATGGGGTGATGTGGACTATCTTTGCTGGAGGTACTGTGGATATAATTTCTCTTCAATATTAGTGCTGACTGGGAACATCTCCAGTTTGCCTTCTGCAGCAAAACTCGTGGTCGAGTGCTGTGCCCCATCTCCCCTTGATGGTAACTTCACTGGGGAAGGAAAATCCAGATTATGACTCAGTATATAGAATCTCTTCGGGAAGTTTCCTGGCTTGAGAACACTACTTGTTTAACTACATGCTTATTAAAGCCTTTATTTCTGCTGCATCTGTATTTAACAGGAAGCTTATCATTACTTTTCGTTTCATTTAGCTCTTCCTTTTAAAAGAAAATCCCAAACTGATGCCTGTTTTGTAAAAGTCCTTTTTTCCAACAAAAACAAGCAGTGGGCACTTGGAGTGAGCAGTGCCTCATTCCCTGTGGAGTTGGATCGTTTTTGAAGTGCTGCAGTTTTGAAGCTTTTTTTCACACTGACATTTGCCGGGGCTTTTAACTTTCGACTAAGATGTGGTGCTGCTACAGGCTCTGGCAGAGCTGTGAAGCCCACACAGAGCTGCACTCATGCCTCCAGCTGGTGCTGTCACCAAACGTCATTTTCTGCCACACCTCTGTATCTGAGCTGCATTGAGTTAATGTCACTGAAAAGGTTTCAAAGGGGGACACACAGTGTGATTATACATCCTTGTTTCTAAAGATAATGAGACTTCAGAATGACAATGGGCATGAACCATTTAACTTAGTTTGAGCATTTTGGGTCAACTCTGGCTTTAAGGATTCAGTAATGCACTTGGCATTTATCTGAACTATGGGTAAAGATACCCAGATCATGGAAAGTTATAATGGCCTGTGGTTTGTATTTACCTTTGGATATTTTACATGAGTTTTCATACTAATTCATCATTCTTCAGTATCTCCTAGTGTTCCAACCCCCAGAACAGCTTCTTACAGTAGTTAGATTTTGATTATTATTTGTAAAACCATTTTTGTGTGCTCACTCACATTAAAATCTGACTTACAAAATACTGTGCATGGGCATGGTCCAAAGATAACTCAGGTCACTATTGCTTACCTCTACGAAGCTGAACTACACAATATTTCTTAGATTAAAAAAAGAGGAACTATTATCTAGCTGGTATAAAACTCCTGTTTTCACAGGTTTCCAGTGGGACAGTTTGAGAAGGTCCTGAGGTCATACTTGAGGGAAAAAAGTAATGGATTTTTTTATATGTCAAGCTATGCTTACTGTTAAAGTGCGGGTGCTGACCCTACAGAGGTAATTTGGAATGGCTGCAATTATTGTTGCAAACTGTAACTAAAGTTATCAGCAGGTACGAGGTTGTTTTTCCCCTCTGTTGTTAGCAGAATTACTTTTCACTGTCAATAATTAGAATACAGCATTTTAGCATGAAGAATCGCTATGGATTTTATTTTGGCTTGTACTGAAAAAATGCAATCTCCCAACAGCTGCATGTTTTTCCTTTACCTTTAGCAAAAAATGGCCCTATTTATGATGTTGYCTGGAGCCCGAATTCTGTCGAGTTCTGTGCTGTGTATGGTTTCATGCCTGCCAAAGCCACAGTTTTTAACCTGAAATGTGACCCCGTGTTTGATTTTGGCACCGGGCCTCGCAATGCTGCGTACTACAGCCCCCACGGACACATCTTAGTGCTGGCAGGGTTTGGAAACCTCAGGGGACAGATGGAAGTGTGGGACGTTAAAAACTACAAACTCATTTCCAAACCAGTGGCCTCAGACTCCACTTACTTTGCTTGGTGTCCCGATGGGGAGCACATTGTGACAGCTACGTGTGCTCCGCGGCTCCGGGTCAGCAATGGATACAAGATATGGCACTACACGGGCTCCGTGTTGCACTCCTACGAGGTCCCATCTGACGAGGAAATGTGGCAAGTGTTCTGGCAGCCCTTCAAGGATGGGGTGTTCCCAGAGAAAGCGGTGAAATACCAGGCAGTTCCCAGCGAATTGCCCAGTGCGGAGCCGAAGCCTGCACAGGCGTACAGACCTCCTGCCCTGAGGAACAAGCCCGTGACAACCTCCAAGCTTGTGAGTAGCAGTGGGAACTGAACTGTTGTCTCATGTCTGTTTGGGGCTTGACCTCACGCATATGCGTGTTTTTGAGGAGGAACATGAGAAGAGTAACCRGGTTGGCAGCACTGTGGGGGTTTGCAGACATTTTGGTAACCTCCTTTGGCTCTTTGCTCATGGTTTTCAAGAATGTATGCTAGAAAGCTCCCATCTCTTTGGCCCAAATACTGTCCTTTGACAAAGCATTTGCAAACTTTAATAATGCTCTTTGCAACGTGCACTGAAACACTAAACTCCAAATGTGGTTTGTGGTGAAATTGGGTGCTCTGGTTAGGACAGAAGCCTCTGATCTGGGTGACCTGACTCACCAGTTCTGAACCCAGCCAGCCTGGGGGTTGACTGGCCTCACAACAGCCACTCTTTCTTCGTTTTTTATCTAAGGTAAATTTAGTTGTTGTAAAGAGATTGGATCATTGGCAAGTCAGCTGCAGCTTGAACACCTTTCAGTACAGTGACCTACTTGTGTAATTAGTTTCTTTCTGCAAGTTTTCAAACTAGGCTGAGTAGCAACTAATTCCATTTAACAACTGCACCCTTGATATTTGAGTCCCGGAGAGCTTTGATTTTTGAGCCTGGTGCTTTTGCAGGAGACTCAGCCTGTGAGCAGTCTCTTAGCCATGCTGAGGGCTGCTCTCATAAACCATCCCTTAGTAGAGGGAGTAGGGAAAAGATATATTCAGTAAAATACTTCAGTTTACTTATATAGGCAGAAAGTCTTGTCACATGCATTAAGACAATACAGTGCCACAGTTAAGAGTTATCTTAAAAACACTGAACAACCCCGCTTCTCAGCCACCACTGCTGCTCAAGAGCCCCTCATCTCCCCTCTCAGCACCCAGCCTTCCTCTCTTGTCACCAGGAGCTTGAGTTAAAAAGCTGTCAACAACAGCAAAATGCCAAGCTCCAGTCATTTTGTGCTGGATTATTCCTCTTGGATTTTACTTCCCTCCCGAGATAGAAAACAATGATTTTGTTATTTTATCAGAAATCTATTAAATCATTAGGACTTATGGGGTAGTCCCATCCAAACTTGAGTGGATGTGTTTGAAACCCTTGTCACACTTCTTTGGCTATTCCGAGGAGTGCATACTTCCTCCCCCCCACTCCCCCTTCCTTTCTTTGTTTTTCCTTTTCCTTTCTGGTTCTTCTTGACGTATGAGGTTGTCTTAGGTGGATTTTGGGTTTTCTGTGCCAACATGGAATACAGGTTTTTAACTTCATTTTGCATATSCTGCAGCATGAGGATGAGCCACCCCAGAACATGAAACCCCAGCTGGGAGGTGGTGATAAGCCACTATCTAAAACAGCTCTCAAAAATCAGAGGAAACATGAAGCAAAGAAAGCTGCTAAACAGGTACTGCACAAGTCATTCTTACAAGGAGAATGTGAATTAGTTAATTCGTTTTCCTAAAGGGCAGTGGTCAGTCTCGGAACAGTGACTTGTGCACTGAAAGCTGTCCACACATGTTGCATGTGCAACAGTGTGGGAAGGGCAGCAGAGTTTACCCAGGCTAAAGCAGGTACAAAAGGATGATTTAAAAGTAACAGCTTTGGTGAGTCACTGCGAATGTTAGCTGAAATCAGTGTGGAGACAAAGTGTGGAGACAAAGTTATTCTGACTTTTCACCTTCTGCAGTGTTTTTCGGTGTTAGGTGGGAGGTAAGAACAGGCTGGGTGCTGTGATGTGTTCGCAGCGGGTCAGGGCCGAGGTGTGTTTTCAGGGCAGACAGCCTGTCTGTCACCTCTTGACTTGCTATTCTTTGACTAGGTGGATAAAAGTCAGCTTTTGGCATTAGCCTTCCAATTTCTACAAACCTCTGAAGGAATAATTTCTTCAAATGATATTTTTAAAAATTTCTAGCTCTGGTTTTGAGTCCTTTCTTTTGCCTCAGAGACAATGACCCAGTCTGCTGTGTAAAATGTTTGTGCATGTGTTTGTCATATCACCCTTAAAATGATGTTTCCCTGTGCCATGTGTGATTGGTGTCTTGGGGAAGTAGAAATTAAACAAGAAGCAGCATGTGAGCTGTTCTAGATAAGCCTTTGTCCGTGGAAAGCAGATCGATAGATAACGCGGTACGTCAGAGCAAGTCATGCACAGGTTTTGAAATATACCAGCAAACTGGGGAATGAAAAAATTTTAGATGGATCCCCTTAAAGTGATTAAAGACATTTTTCATTCTCTTTGTAATCAAAGGTATTTTCTAGATTGTGTTTGTGTCTACAGGAGGCCAAAGCAGATGCAAACCAAGGCCCAGCCCAGGTCAGAGCCCCACAGAACGCCCCGCAGAAYGCTGTGCCTGCCATGACCACGGGAGATCCTGAAGTGGACAAGAAGATAAAGAATTTGAAAAAGGTGAGGGGATTCTTTTTCTAACAGACAACAGATTTCTCCAAGAGCTGGTCTGTGAGACCTAGTGTGAGTGAAAGGGCAGCTGAGTTCAGGAGGATGCATTTGCATTCACGGTAGCGTCCTGAATTTGTACCCACCTCCCTTTGCTCTCTCACCCTGCGCAGCAGTGGAGGCCATCCCGTGCCAGGGCTCCTGAAGGTCCCATCAGAGGTGGCAGTACAGGGGGGAGTTTTTAAAACTAACCCTCAGACTGCAACCAGGAATGCTGTGGAGGTGCAGCCAGTCCCGTGACTGAGGGGCAGGGTGCACTGGCAGGTGTTGGTGCCCAGACAGGAGCTCTGTGGGTTCCGTGGTTGTTGGGACCCAGATCTGACAAGGGAACCATACCTTGTGGTTTGCCTTGTGGCACGAGTGCAAAGTTTACTGCCAGTCTTGAGAGTTCTTGGATTAAATAATTTCAGAATGGAAACTGTTTGGTTCTGGCTAGACAAATTTACCTGTTTCTCTTGGCTGCCTCCTTTCATGGTCTCTGGATTAACATTCCAGGCTTTCTGAGGAGAATGTGCAGAGAAGAGGGATATTGATGGAGTCATTTCCAAGTTTGGATCTAGCTCTTCAGTGAGACAATGCATAGTGTTTGTTTCAGAGATGAGGAAGTGCTGGTGTTCTCTAGATTTTGTTCGTGAAAGAAATGTCTGTTATGGGTGGGAGATTCTACACTGAGCATCTGGAGATGCTTAAGGGAATGTCCCTTCCACAGAGACCTGCCTCTAGGTGCATCAAGCAATTGCAAGCACAGCAACTTCTAAGATTTTCTTTTTATATATTCTTGTTTCACCAATATCTTTGTGTTAGAGTGGCTTTTTGTATTTTTTGTTTTGCAGAAACTAAAGGCAATTGAGCAGCTGAAAGAACAGGCCGCTGCTGGCAAACAGCTTGAGAAGAATCAGGTACGATTGAGATCTGTACAGTCTATTCCAGGTTCATTTAATTTAATTTATTTATTTTTGCTATTTAATTTATGTAAACTACATCTGTGACATCTTACRCTTTTTTGTTCTAGGTGGAGAAGATTCAGAAAGAAGCTGCTCTCCTTAAGGAACTGGAAGACCTAGAACTGGGTGTTTAAAACTTCCTTGAGCTCCAGAGTGGCGCTAACACAAAGTTCATGCAAAATGTAGTTTGTTATTGACTTGAACACAGTAAAACATTTCAGCAAGTGACCAAGGGTGCGAAAGTCCACATATTTGCTGCTCATTTGCCTTTAAAAAAGAGTTTTGCTTTCCTTTAAAAAAAGATTTGTGCACACGTGAAACTGTAAGCAAATAATGAATATCCATCAGCCAGTTCTGCTGCTGTTCCAATGAGAAATATGCTCCTTTTGTGAGAACATATTGCTTAAACCAGATTGTTTTTCCTTGGTTGGGTGGGCGAAGGGAAAGCGATAAAAACATTTGATAGCTTTATTATATTTAAAAAGAGATGCGATCTTTATGCAATAACGGACTGTAGATAAAATAAAGAGCATTTAGTAATAGCGGGGTGCGTCTGGTCCGTGCCACCGCGCGGGGGCGGAGCCTCAGCCCACCTGACGCCGCCCCGGCGCCGCCCCCGCCGCGCGCGTGACCTTGGCGAGGCGGCGCGCGCGCGGTGCCCGGCTGCGGCGGCGAGATGCGAGCGGCGGGGCTGCGGCGGCTGCTGCTGCTGCTGCTGGCGGCGCTGGCGGCGGCACCGGGCGGCGGCGGCGCCGCGGCGGCGGAGCAGGGCGGGCTGCCGGCGAAGAAGCTGCGAATGGCCTACGCCACCGGGCCGCTGCTCAAGTTCCAGATCTGGTGAGGGGCGCCCGCCAAGATGGCGGCGGCCAAGATGGCGGCGTCCGCCGGGCCGTCGTCTCCCCCTCCCTCGTTCTCTTCCCTTCTTTTCCCTCAGCGCTGCGGCGGCCTGGCTCGCCCTTGTCGTCCATGGAGGGGCCGCCTTCGGGGCCGGGGGCCGCCCCATCTCGGGCAAGCTGCCGGGGCGGCTGGCCCGCTTGGGGCGTGGGAGGCGGCCGCGGCCCTACTAGTGGAGCCCACTTTACAGCTACCCGCCATAAAAACGTGCTTTTCGAGCCCTTTAATAGCACGTGTGGCGTTGCGCTGGTGGGGGGCTAACGTTTGGGAGGAATCGGTGTCTTAGCAAAGGCTGTAATTTCGTGTTTGTTTTGGTGCAGTGCTCGTGTTGCAGGCGGGGCGCTTGGACACCTTTGCACCATTCCGGGGGTGTTGCCGATGGTGTCAGCAGCTCCGAGCAGGCCTGAGGCGGCCCCGGCGCACGGAGCTTGCGGAGGGAGAAAAACCCAACAGGCCCGGAGTGCTCGTCACCACGGTTCCCGGCCCTCGGGGCSGCCGGGGTCGGGTGGTGGCCGGAGCAGAGCCTAGGCCGGGCCCCGCGGGTCTGTGAGGCACCGCGGAAGTGCTCAGTGGAAAGCGCTGGGTTTGGGGTCTTTGGCGGTTTACCGCAGTTTTTACAGAGGCGGCTGCTGAAAGGTGAGGCAGAGTACAGCTCGGGAATATTTAACTCCTGCAGTTGTGCTGACACAGGAGTGGCTGCGAGCGACATTACCTGTCTGGGCAGTCCCAGAGAGGGATTCAGACGGCTCTGTGTGAAGATACTTTTTTTTTGGCACGGAGCAGGGAGCTGCTTACACCGATTTCCTAAATTAATCCTAACTTAACAGATTTTTCCAGGGCAAGTAAGTGATTTGATGCCCAGTAGGTGTTTCCAGAGCTCTGCGTCTTTGCTGGGACATGAAGCAAACCCGTGTCACACTCAGGGCTTACCTGTCAGGGTTTGTGATGTGTGATTTCACTGCAGATCAGTTTTTCTCTGTGCCATAAAAAATTTTAGTTCTTTTTTAACTTGAAAGGTTTATGAACAGGGCGCGTGCTGCTCAGTAGTGACTGTACCATGCAGCTTTCGAGCTGTGGTGACAATCCTGTCTGTGTTCAGTGTCTCCTGAGGCTACAGACGGGTGTTTGAGGAGTACATGCGGGTCATCAGCCAGCGGTACCCAGACATCCGAATTGAAGGGGAGAACTACCTTCCTCAACCTATCTATAGGTGAGCACGGCCAGCAGTACTGTCTGTCTGATTCCAGTGGTAAACACCTGCATATATACTGAAATAACACAGAAAATATAAACGTACAGGAGTTTTCTATTGCGATTACATACAAGTGGTGATTTTCTGCCTTCCAGGTAGCTGCCATAGTTTTTTTTACAAATATCACTGTCTGGATATCTGTATGATGAGGCCTGTCCTACCCAACCTAAAAAAATTTACATATCTTTTTTGGCCAGTGAATTTTCCCAGCTTTTCTTCATGATGTGTCTGGACATAAATTCAATTTGTTGCTCAGACTTATGCACTTAGTGAAAAGTCCGTGTAATTGGTTAAGGACACAGAGGAAGGAAGAGTTCATTTTTAACATCAAAATTGGGGAGAGCTCACCTCTCTGGTGGCATTTGCTGCAGCTGTGTGGAGAAAGCTGAAAGACATTCAGAAAAAGACAAAAGGAAAGTAGTGTTATTCCTGTTACTTAAAGCAGTGTGCCCACGCTGGAGAGTGATGCCATAGTTACAGGGTGGCTCCTGGCACACTYGTTGGCCCAATTTCTGTCAGGGTTGCAATGGAGGGAGGCTGCAGGGCGCAGTTCCTCAGTGTGGGCTGGCTGTGGGGAATTCTGCATCTCTGGGAAATGCTCCACAAGAAGTGATGCCTGTCAGCTAAACCTGTCTCTGTAATATGGAAGAGCTTCTTTAGAAACTGACTCTCTTATCTGGTTCAGACATGTGCAAGTTGAAAGCAAATTCCCATTTGAGGTCTGCTGAGGAACAAAAGAATCTGTCTGTGGTGTACAAGAAGATGTCTTTCTGGGGTGCTGTGTGAGGGCAGGGACTTGTTGGGGGTGTTGTTAATGTGTGTGGCTTTTTTCCTTTGTTGGTTTGGCTTGGTTTGGGTTTTTTTTTACAGTGAGATAAACTTACTTGGAAAGTTTTGTGCTTCCCCTGAAACATTTGATTGTACACTGAAAATTCTTCTAGTGAGGTGAATTACAGTTGTGTATGGTGAAGTAGGAACTGAACTTTTCAGTCGCTGGTGTGTGTTGTCTCCAACAGGCACATAGCATCCTTCCTGTCTGTCTTCAAACTAGTATTAATTGGCTTAATCATCGTTGGCAAGGACCCGTTTGCTTTCTTTGGCATGCAAGCTCCAAGCATCTGGCAGTGGGGCCAAGAAAACAAGGTAAGGGACATACTTCTTTTAGTTTGAAAAAGCAGTTTCAGAGTTACTTCATGAGGATACTCTGTGAGTCCCTCAGTTCTGATTGATTTACCTTTCATACACTGCAGCCTTACAGTACCATCATTCTTACCAGCCATGCTTTATGCTTTTGACAGACCCAGGTGTGATTCTCTGATTTCCTTCCAGTCTGCTGCTACTGCAGAGGGACAGCTGAGATGCTGACAAAGATGATAAGAGTTTTTTATTTTTTAGGGCTCAAGAGTAGCATTTCAAGCAAGTATTGTTGGTGTTAAAGTTACAGCTTCCATTCTCTGTTGTCTCATAACTGTTTTTCAGTTGATGCTTCCATCAGACTCGTGATAGATTAGGCAGCAATTAGATGGGGGTTAGAAAAATGAAGTTGAAATGTTGTGGCTGTTTTTGCAGAGCAGACCCTGGCATGACATTGTGGGAGAATATCCCCATGAGTCAGTACTGATGATGCCAGCAGATTTGGGGTATTGTACTCTGACTTAGAGTAACCTTATTCCAGGTTTAATCCACTAAACTAATATTAAA
The DNA here is from genome assembly GCA_018881555.1 of Amblyornis subalaris. NCBI lineage: Eukaryota > Metazoa > Chordata > Aves > Passeriformes > Ptilonorhynchidae > Amblyornis > Amblyornis subalaris. The sequence goes on from JACAXG010000014.1 coordinate 381,147, forward strand.
CTAACACTTACAGACCTTCATGCTGAGCTGCCCAGTGCCCTGGGTCTTTCACTGGCCGGTTTGAATGCCTAGAAGCTGTGATATTTCCAGTTGAATTAAATGGGCCAACACCGTGCCTGGCTGGGCTGGCTGCGGTGCGCAGCTGCTGTCCCCGTGCCACGTTCTGCGGCGTTGCAGTGACCTGTGTGAGTGTGCCTGTGAACAGGGAAAGGAAATTACAGAGGTGCTGGTGGTGAAGGAGGAGCTGCACTGCTGAAGATGCCATCCTTTCCTTCTAAGTCACCCACTCAGAGAAAATTCCAGACAAAGAAATCAGAGACACACGGGAGGGTCGGTGGTTCCTGTGCACACTGATTTGCCTTGCTGTGCTGTTTGTGCCTGGGCCCTCAGCTCTGTGATCTGAAGATTGCTGTGACAGTGACAGGCAGTGTCTGGGAACAGTTGTGTTTCCATGTGACACTGCCAGCTCCCCTGCAGCCAGCTGTGCTGAGGCCAGAGGTGTGTGGAGGGCTGCAAGTCGGGTGGGTTCAGAGTTGGTTTGGTGGTTTTCTGGGGAAGGCAAGGTGCACAGTCTGTGTAAAAGGAGGAAAAGGAGGTGTCTGTAGATGGGAACATTCCTTGAGCAATCACAGAGGGAGTTCAGAGACACCAGTGAACATCCAGTTCTCACTCAGAGTGAACAACAGTAGGTGTGGCTGACATGGCTGAGGTCTGTGTTGGTCTCTGTTCCCTTCCAGGTGTACGCCTGCATGATGGTCTTCTTCCTGAGCAACATGATTGAGAACCAGTGCATGTCCACTGGGGCTTTTGAAATCACTTTGAATGGTGAGCTGAGACTTTGTTTGAGGGGCTTTTATGTTTCACATGTACACATGTGAGAGCTGTGGGGTGGGTAGAACGAAGGATGCTGTCAGGAAATTTGTGTCCCAAATGTGATTTGTGGAAATTGCCATCCATTTGGATCTTCGGATGTTGTCTATTGCAATAAATGATGAAAATCATAGAAGTCTTATAAAGCAGTTTATACAGATGTCCGATATTCTGCAATAGCTCTGTAAAAACTTACTCAGATGGATATTTGGTCCCTTGGAGTAACTGTTATGTTCTTTCTTTGCCTGTGATGTGCATTAAGTAAGAAACCATCAGCTAGGGACATGTACTCTCCAACTAGATGCTTTCCCTGTGTTCTGCAGTGTGCTTTAGCCTTGGAGTCCTARGGAATCCATTACCATTACCAGATTATCAGTACTGGTGAACAACAGTACTTATTTTTCAGGTTGGGAGGAATGTCAGTGGATATTTTGCACCTCTCCATCCCTATGATCCGCTTCTAAATGGAAGCATTAGACACTCTGCTCTACTAGTTGGACTGGGGTTTAGCATAGCTAGCGGTTGGAAGCATTGTTGAGTCAGATGTTTTCCTCAACATAGATCAGTACCAACTCACACAGCTTCMTAGAGCTTCTCAATTCCATGTTTACACCAGCTCTGCCTGTTTTCTGATGCTCCCAGTGTAATGGTGCTTTTGTCCCCTCTGTGTGTTCTGTGCTAGATGTCCCAGTGTGGTCTAAGCTGGAGTCTGGCCACCTCCCTTCCATGCAGCAGCTTGTACAGATCCTTGATAATGAGATGAAGCTCAATGTGCACATGGAGTCCATGCCCCATCATCGATCATAGCCCCATCAATCAGCACTGAAACTTCTCGTAAGTCTCCTCCAGTCAACAGTGCTTTTGCCCGGGTGAGACGGGCGCGTTGGAGACTGGATGTTAGAGATCGTGTGTTTGTTCAGTTATACATTTTCCTGGAGAACCAGCTCTCGTGATGTTAAACTGCCACATGTGGTGTCACAGAGGCTGTTTGGGTGGGAGGATTTGGGTTGTGACTTGTTCTGCCTGTCTCCAAGCAGAAAGCTGGCATTCCATGAAGTAGGAGAAGGTGTGTTACTGCATGCAGAAGGCCTGATGTCAGTGAAGTGTGTGGTGCAGAGACCAGAAACATGCTGCGTTATGTGCCTTAGAACAGCCTCTGTGCAGGGGATTTGGGTCTCCCTGGCGTTTAACCCAGCTGAATTGCACAACCTTGGAGAACAGGATGCTGTCCTGTTCCTTGCATAACCCTGGAGAGTAGAACACTGCCCTGCTCCTCTGCAAAAGTTCCACAGCTGTTGGTAGCACAGGGTTCGCATCCTGTAGGTGCTTTATGACAGACCAGTTCCATGTTCCCATGTCACCCGTGGTTTTCAAAACACATAGCTTATGATTCCCCATTGTGAGGCTGGCTCAATGCCGGTGTGCTGCAGGCTCAGGACAGGTGTGGGGCTGGCTCAGTGCAGGTTTCACCCTGGCTCGGCGCGGGTGTGGGGCAGGATCAGTGCGGGTGTGCTGGTGGGGGGTGGGGTGTTGCTGACTGTAACACCAGTGTCTCTCCGCAGGCATTGGGTGGTGGTTCCTGGGCCGCGTGGTGCAGACCCATGAAGGCCTGCACTGAAGACAGCCACTGTTGGTGCAGGCTGGATGCCTCTCTTGCAGCCATGTTGTGCCTCCTGGACAAACACTCAATGAGCCCTGTTTCAGTGCTGGCTGGTCCCACACTGCACAGCCACGAGTGCAATAATACTGTATAGTTTTTTTAAGACTTCATTCGACCAGTTCATAGCTCGGCAATGCAGGCATTACTAATGGTAACTTATTTTATATTCATGTTTCGCACAATGGCAGATTAAGTTGATACCTAATTTTTCCTTGGAAAAAGAGAAGTTTGTTTAATCTGTTGTATTTTATATGAATTTATGTTCTTTTTGTAGTTTAAAATGAAGTTATAGGAGTGTCTAGTATTGTCCTAAACTGTTGAGTAATTGATAGCTGTCTATCGAATCTCTCTAATGTGGTTAAAACAGGTTTGTATATTTTTCAAAATCTATGGCAGAGTCGCACAGTGCATTATATACTGAATTATATAAGCCCAATTATATGCGGAATAGTTACATCATTTGGTAACTTCAGTGAAAATTAAGATCAGCTACTCTAATCATGTGGGCCAGCTCCAGCAGTTCTTCCTCGGCCATTTGAGAGATGAGCTGGGCCTTCCTGCTGTCCTGAATAGAACCCAAGAACATTAATTGAAATAAAAAGAGTTCCCATTTCCTGTGTGAAGTACCTTGTTTGTCACTGGTGGACATTCTTGGAACTGTAATTGAAAAACTGCATAAAAAGCCAACTTTCCAAAGTCATTGAGCTTGTATTTGTCGTGTGTTAAGCCCCCGAGAACCTCCGATGCTGGGAGGGGCACACAGAGCTTGGCCTTGTTCTTTGGGCACCTGCCACAGCTCAGGTGTCACCGCCCTGGGYGAAGCTGGCCAAGTGAACCCCAGGTTCCAAAGGCAGCTCAGAGAGGCTGGAAGGTTCCTCATTGCCAACTGCAGCACCAGGGGCCTCTAAATGGGCATTGACAGCTCCATGTTTGCGGTACGTTAACCAGAGCTCATCCTGGGCTGCAGCTGGCGCTCCCTGGAGCCAAGCATAGGTGATTGCTTTGGGCACTCTGTGGGCATTTGTCTCTCTCTGCATAGGGAACTACCTTGTCTTGTACCTGCAGGTGGCTGAGCTGCCGTGGGCACAGGCACCAGGGACACTTAGGGCATCCTGCTGATGCCGCCTCGTCAGGAGTGGCAGTGTTGTACCTGTGTGGGTGACTTGAGCAAACACCTGCCCGTGTATGTGTCCCAAGCCCTGGCTCAGCTGTGCTGTGTGTGCTTTGACCTTGTGCCTTACCCAAGGGCTGAAGCGATTGGTCAGCCAGGGCTGGAGACAGAAGGGAGGCTGCTCAAGAGCAGTGCACTGGTGTGGAGCATGGGGTTACTCTGCTTGAGCAAAGCCCTCTCATGCCCCCATGACCAAGGTGTCCTCAGTGTGGGCTGGTACTGCCTGCCCTGAGACCCCTTTGGGGCTGTGTGGATCAGCCACAGGCTGCCCTTTGCTCTGCACCAGGGCAGGGCCACAGGTGAAACCTTGCTGAGCATGTGCAGGTCTCACAGCATCGGGGAGTATCTCTGGCTCATTTTGCCTCACACCACATGTGCTGGTCAGAGTTGCTGTGCGTTTACTATTGCCCTGATGGAGCTGCGCAGCTCATCACTTATGTCAGCGGCCATGCAAAGCTCCAGGATCTTCACAGCCTGGGTAATGAGGTACAGGGGAGGCTGCATTTTGTTCCACTGCTCACTGGAAGGGAAATTGAGGCATCCCCGCATCCTGTCGAAGAGCTGCAGGATCCTCACCCGGAAGGCAAGCAGCAGGAGCTCATCCTCACCCAGCCGGGCTGGAGGAGGCAGCTGTCCCACAAGGCTGACCTGCAGAGCAGAGACAATGTGTCAGCAGAGCCACCAGCACCTGGGATGGGCTTCCTTCTCCCAGCAGACAAACCTGCTCCTGTGGCAGGAGCCTGTGGAGGAAGGGAGCTGCCATGCACCCGGCCCACATGGATCATGGCTCTTCTCCCAGTGGCGGAGCCAGGGTGACCCTTGCGGATGGAGCCAGGGACCTGCCTGGGAGTGCTTGCCACACTGCGGCCCCTTGCAGAGAGCCGGGGCTGGCAAGTGCCCCATCTGCATGGGACTGGCGGGGATGCACACACCTCCACTGCTTGGTTTTTTGGGGAAGGAACATGGGGCAACATAGGGAGTATCCACCAYGGGATAAGCATGCTTCCTCACAGATGGGAGCTTCCCCGGCTGCCCTGCTCCCACTGTGGGGAGTGGCTTGGCATGGAAAAATACCTGCACTTTGGTTCCTATGTTGAATTTTGCTTGTCGCCCCATGGCGAGGAAGGAGACGAAGATCTTATCCTGGGCCAGAATCCTGACCCCCACGTGCCGGTTCAGGGAGATGAAAATAGGGCTCAGCGGGACATGGGGTCCTGGTGACAAGTTCGGCCACATCCACCTTCTTACCCTGTTGCCTGCTTGGCCCAAATACTGCCCACCCTGGATAGTCATGTTTATCCTAAAAGAAAGGGAAATGGAAGCTCTGAACCTTGCAGCTCCTGTGGCGGAATGTCCCTCATTCCCCCGAGGGACAGGACAGGCACAGCAGGGGCAGGGTCTGTCCCCCACCTCTCAAGGCACAGCTGGGGTCACCTTGCTGCTCTGGGGGCACCCAAGCAGGGCCCATGAGCTGTTGGATTTGTCTATTAATTTTTGGATACTATTAAAAATACCCTTTATGGCCTTTGAAATGTCAGTGCACACAGGAGAGCAAAGCTGCTGAACGCACCACTCGTCTCCATTCGGGTAATAGCATGTGCTCCTGCCATCAGACTGAAACAGCGCTCGGATTTTGGCTGTCCTCGGCTCGTCCTCCTGTACTATGCAAATCAGCTGGTTTCCCTCTCGTATAATGATGATGGCCAGGTTTCCAGACGGATAGCTGCTGCCAGATAAGGTGTTCGTAACCCCCTGCTTTGCTTGGTTGGTCTGTTATTGCACACTAAATAAATACTTCAGGGTACCACTTGGGGGTGTCAAAACTGATATATTACCCAAAGTGCTGTGTTAAAGGTGTGCTGCTCCCTTAGGCTGGGTGTTGGAAGTGAGTGCCTGTCCCTCATTGGAGCTGCTGGCTGCTCTTCGCAACCTCAGCCCAGGAGCTCTGTTAGGTTTCATTGCTGCTGCTCTTCAGACAGAGCGAGTGGGAGTGATGAGCCGGGTTGTTGTGATAAAGTGGACTGGGACACACTTAAAATTAGTTACAGCCCTGGACTAATGCGGGCAAGTAAACCCCGTAAAGGATACAATAACTGCGAGGTTCCATCTGGGAGCATGGTAAGGAATTTCCTTCCATGTTTGTAGTACTTCTGCACCAATTTACCCTTCCCCACCTAAGATTGGAAGGATAAAACGTATGAGAGCAGTCTGGCACAGCTGCCCTGTGAAAATGGGGAGTGTCAGGCTCCAGCCGCTCGGAGCGCAGACACATCCAAGGTGCTCCCGTCGCCGTCGGCCGCAGGTACCTGCCTTCTTCCCCAGGGGACTGAAATCGTAGCCCATGACGTCGCAGGACACGGGCTCGGGCTCGGGCCGGGGCTCGGGCCGGTACTCGGGCTCGGGCTCCTCCACGGGCCGGTGCTTGGGCTCGGGGTCGTCCTCGGGCCGGTACTCGGGCTCGGGCTCGGGCTCGGGCTCGTCCTCGGGCCAGTACTCGGGCTCGGGCTCGGGCTCGGGCTCGGGCTCGGGCTCG